>JAHLJT010004567.1:189154397-189499362 GCA_031308135.1 Acheta domesticus
AAGTAAATGCTGCAAGTTTCATTTTCGTTGAAAATTGATTTTTCGAAAATTGCGAAAGTTCAAACTTTTTTCGGCGTCCTCCTACAACTACAATCATGACGATAGATATTTTGATGAAATTAATGAAATCTGTTCCTTAAACATAGATTTTGAAATAAATTCCTGTACAAAATTTGAGTACTTTTCGCGTAATTTTGCATGAAAGGACGGGCGAGAAAGTACGTGCTGTTTTAGCTCAAGAAGTTGTCATTTAATTAATGTCAACGTGCAAAACTCTCGCTTAAGGCTCCTATTTCTGTATTTCTGCCCATATTCCCACGAAGGGAATGTATGTCTCCGCTAGTTGGTGAAAGGAGCGTATCGGAATTTGCTTGGTCAGACGGAAGAGCAGGCATCACGGCCCGAGTCTCGCCACGTAAAATAAGGCATCATTGAACTGAATTGAGTTTGAATTTTATACAATTAAATATTGAAATTTGTATCAAAGCTGATTTTAAAATTTATACAAAGAACCATGAGACTGGTATTTTGATTCACCTATATGTGACATGTGAGGAGCGGTAGTTTACAGTTACACGTAAGTTGTCACACGGCACAAAGTGTTGAATAATACCTCGCATGTTGAGTGGATGCGCCGTGCATGGACTTCAAAATTCCTCAGCCGGGTCGATGTTGGAATACAAGTCGCCCACACAGTTCAAAATGCCAAACATTCAATGAATCATTGATTCATATTCTCCGTATAAACGTCAGTTCAAACACGTAGCTCATGCTGGGGATGGACAGGTATTCAAAGCTTTGACATAACGTTAGAATCGGCAACGATTTGTTTCTATATCGCGTGTAACATTACAGTATACTCTATCACTTATTGGAATACTGTTAATAATGATATAATGTGTATGACAGTGAAATTATATATTCCTTGTTTATTATTCAATTTTACACATCTTTAGTGACAAATTTCTCTTTGTGATACTACTACTATATGGCCAATTATTTCAGGGTGGCATGTACAGACGTGTGTAAGGCAACGCTGAAAAATCTGATGATCCGGAAGTCGAATTCACAACATGGGTTGCAAATCAACAAAGTGTCGGATGCTATAAGTAATTGAGATAAAACAAGAAGCAAGTACTCATAAGAACTATAACCGTCTCTTGCCCTTGACCGTCTTATCTGCCATGAGAAATCATGACATTCGTAAATACAATCGAAACTTGTCGCTCCTTGGTCCAAGCTGTTATCAGCGCTATCAAACAATTTCCAGCTTTCTTTGAAAGCGATGTACCGTAAAGCGACATTGATCGAGCTTTGTTTTAATGACTTCTGAAAAGTTAGTACATCATTTTTATCCAGTCATGTTTCGTAAATATTTTGAAACATTAGTTCAATAAACTGTTTGAACACCTAGTTCTTTTAAAATTTTCTTTTTTCAGTTTACTTCTCTCTTCCAATAAATTTCCATTTATGGAACGCTTTTCCAATAATTACTAAATATTTCACTCTTAAAAATAGTAAAAGTTAAATCTAGGTCCGTTTATTGTTCATAATAATTATAATTACCTTAGATATCCACAAAATGGATACTATTTTTATTTTCTCTTTTGTTTTATTTTCTAGTCAGAATTCATATATGGTGAATACTTAATACCGAAAAAGTGGTGTTTTCCAAAACGTCTCTCCATACAACTTTCCGTCCCTCCACCTGCCTGTAACAACACTATCGCCTAAACTATTCGTAGGATTTTTGCCAAAATGAATATACCTCGATCAATCTGGCCCGACTTCAACTCCTGCGATATTGAAAAGAATTCTTCAAATTTCGGGGGTATTACACAGGAAGCTCCTGGGATATTTTTAATATTTGACTAATGACTCTAAATGACGAACATAACATTTCAGTTACGAATTGATTGACTTTGAAACTATGGCTTAGGCTCAACGGATGCGAATGATGTGTTGCATCCCCAAGTTTTTCGGCCCATTTAAAACTTTTCTTAAAATATTTTTCTATTCCTCAAGTACATCTCTCTGTTCCGTTTGTACTTTTTTGTTTTTTTTATCTATTCGCTATCCGGTAGACCTCTGTCACTTCCGTGGATATGACAGGCCGAGAATCATCCCTTTGACAGCTTTGCCTCGTTAACGCAGTCATTGAACTCTCATCATGTGCTGTGTGGAAGATGCGAGGTTCCGGCAGACGATGATGCAACGCTGACTATCGCATCTCAGCATTCTCATTGGCGCTTCTGAATTCCCCATCCCAAAACATCGCCATGAGCACTTCTTCTTTCTTTTCAGTAGAACTGGGAATCCCAGTGGTCAGGTGCTAACGACTGTGACCTCCATAGGGGGTTGGGGGGGGGCGCGTTTGACCACACTACACACGCATGCGCACTCAGGTTTGCCAACTGACCTGATCCAGGACGTGATTTAGGAGACGTAGGTTATCAGTACTGACAAAGAACTCCTACCGCACATGGCTGGTAATAGTTCTTTGTTGCCAGATTTTTCACGTGTATTGTGTGTTGTTGCGAAAGACACAACTCAAGAGGACAAAAAGATTCTGGGAGGCAGAGAAAGAGGGGACACAAAGATTCTGAGAGGCCTAGAGAGAAGGGATAGAAAGATTCTGGGAAACAGAGAGAGAGAGAGAGAACAGAAATATTCTGGGAAACATAGACAGGATAGAAACATTCTGGGAGAGAGTGGCGGAGAGGATAAAAATATTCTGAGAGACAAAGATTGAAACAGACTTTGACTGAAATATACTGGGCTAACTATTGAAACCATGATTAGGCGACACTTGTCACACATTTGGTGACACTTGGCGCTCATTCTCTCCGGAGTCGTGTGATGACCGGAAGCGTATAAGAGGCTCTCGAGATACCACTGAGTCTATATCACATTATCGAGCTTTCCCATGAACATCCTATTCACCGATCGTGCCTGGCCTCTGCCGTCTGAGCTTAGAAGATGGCATTTCCGCACGGCGAGCTCGCCCTCATCAACTGCAGCGGAAATCATCCCGAGTGGCTGCCTTCTGATTTATGAATGTAGAGATATACAATTTTCAGTTCGATGGCTAGGTATCGTCTGTGTAGAAGAAGGTATGGTGTCATATTTTGGGCGCAATGGCTGTAGAAATAAACCTCTTCGACACGGTTAAACACAATGGATGGGGGCAAATACATCTGGGTACATTTTTTGGTTTGAACCATATCAAGATGCTTCAACTCCTGTAAAAGAAGAGTACAGATCATTTGGTCTTCATGGATCTGTTGTGCTTTAATATTGCCATGTTCCGCAGAAGAAAATAAAACATGCATCTTTGACAAATTACCATCTCTCTTTTGATAATTTTAACTAATTTTCCTCTACTTATGGAACTTCAAAGAAGAGGAATACGAGGTACAGGTACCATAAGGCAGCTTGCCAAATTGACCAATAACAGGTGTGAAGACCATGGAGAAAGAAGTTGGAGGCTCTTTGGAGTTTGTTGTAGCAGAGAAGACTGTGTTTTATTTATTTTATTTTATTTATTTGGTCAAAAAACAGTAAAAAAATGTATATGACCTGTGGGGAAAGAGATTATCTGCGCACATTTTCTTGAGGCCCAGAATAAAAAAAACTAGAAACAAGAATTTAGAAATAATTATTTTAGAAAATAAAAAAATTGAAAAATGTTTGTTCCCGAGTTATAGAAAATCAATTTCAACGGTAAATGAACTTCTGATTTTATTTTTCTGCATTGCTAACTAAATAGTAATGAACATCAGTTCTACTCCATCCATTACAAGCAAAAGGAGTGCTCAACAAAACGTGCGCACAGTGAAGCTACATTTACGTCCACAAGCAAAACAAGGTGCCGTCTCAGCATTTGCTCAATGGATCAGGGAAACTGGACAAAAACTTATCGCGATGGGGGTCATTAACTCGGAAGCTGAAGTACGTTACTTGTTACAGGCGTATTAAATATTTTTTTAATGTATACAATACAAACGTAAACTAATTCATTATATATCATTATTTTGCTACAATAAGCATTATTTTTCTTTTTGACGATCTTTTTGACGATTGATGTTAATAAGCAGATGGCGGGACAATAAAGTAGTTACTTTTACCACAAATTCAGAATCAATAAACCCGCTTCTAGGTGTTTCAAGATATTCACAGAAGGAGAAGAAGATAATTCAGGTGACTCAACCAAATGTTATTCGAAAGTATATTAAATTTATAGGTAGTGTGGTTCGAACGGATCAGAACATATTGTTCAGAGTGTCAATCAGAGGGAAAAAGTAGCATTATCCTCTGATAATTTTGACAAGAACAAAATGCACAGCTTCTCCACAGGAAAATGGTGAAAAATGGTGAAAAGGCGCAGAGTGCCAAGAGCTCTCTTGGAAACATACACATTAGAAGAACTGCAAAGTGAGGTCCCAGTAGGCCATCTTAGAGAGAGAAACAGGATTCCAGGCCCGACTGACTAGACCACCTTGTTATCTGCCACGAGAAGCAGACTTGATGGCAACATTGTCACCAAAAATGCACGACCCAGTGTCAAAAATGTGATGGTGGGTGGCACACAATGTTTTGTTTTATATCATTCAAAATAAATATAGTCTGTTCAATAATTAATTTCATTTATAATTACCCCAGTCATTACATATAATATCCAGGATGATTTCGATATGCTAATAAATTACCTTTACAGATGTGGATTATTCTATCGACCTATGCAGCCCTTACCAACTTCTAAAAAGAAATTTTAAAAACACTTCACAGCATCTCCCTCCAGTGACCAGTAATTGATTTATTAAAGGCACGTCGTACTTTGCCCGCACTTTCGTTGGCCTTCACTGCATTTCACTGGACATAACTGTACTCTACACTTCCGCTCTTAGGAAATCTCGAACGCATCATTCGCGTGGGTCTGGATAGGGTCGTCAGCACCTCGGCAGGTAAATTGTTCCAGTCAACAATGGTCCTTATTCATAAAACTGAATTATCCTCCTTCTGATATTTGGTTTCTGCATTTTATTTTGTGTGAATGGTCTTCCCTACTTAAGTAGCATGGCATTTTATGTCTTTCACTGATAGCTTCCTATTCCGGTTGCTTCATGTACGCCTTGAAGAGATCACACAATCGTGTTGCCTTTCTACGTGTATCTAATAATTCCCAGTCTACACTTTCCCTGTTGTTTCTGTACGTGAATTTAACCGATATTTTCTGCACTCTGTTTAACGCTTCTCTCTGACCTTCTCTATGAGAATTCCAGCAGGCTACTAGTTTGTGCTAGTTTTGTGTTCGTTTTTGCTAGTTCTGTGCTAGTTTGTGCTAGTTTGTGCCAGTTTTTTTATAGTTTATAATAGTTTGTTCTAGTTTGTACTAGTTTGTGCAAAATAAAACATGCATTTCGTACATGATTGTAACGATCTAACGCACTGCATTGCAGGTACTATCTGCAACTTTCAGGGAGTTCGTTCTAGATAATTATTTCGAACTGTCACATCATGAATGAGTGGAGCGCGCGATGACCACGCAGTGAATGAAGAGGCCACGTGATTGCACTTGAGATCTGAAACAGATGAAGCACGGGAGATGGCGAAAAGTGCACATGTACCAAGAAAATCGCTGTCGGCAGCCGGGGAGAGGGGAATAATGACCTGGTGTCTCGTGTCGATAAATGACTCTGAGAGATGCCACTTGATTTCCCTGATGATCGAGAGATCGTAGAAGATGTTTCAATCGAGATCAGACTGAGTTCACGTGCACGTTTGGATGCTTGTGATCTGTTGGAAGTACGTACCTTAACACTAGCAATACCAAAGTAAAAGTGGTTCCGTGCATTACCAAGTGAGGTGCCTCCGGAGATCACCGTTTAAATTTTAATATTATTTACGTTTACGGCAATTTCGATAAGTTAATAAATTTATGTAACTAATAATACATGTGGATATATTAGTTATATAAATTACATAATACATGTTCGTTTAAACAAAACATAGTAATCAATTTTTGGCATTGCAAATGAAAACAGACAGACATTTTCCTTTCAATTCGTTTTTCGGTATCAAGGACCCACAAAATACGGTTTCTACACCACGTGTTAGGGGATTTTTTTCTTAATTTAGCAAGTGGTTTTATCCACTTCTTCGTTTCCACGGCCCGGCAATGAATTTTTTTCCGCCGAAAATTCACCACTTTTTCGCGCAACTTTACATAACTTTCCCTATACTATGTATATCACTCCGTGTATACGTACGTATAAGGGAAAGTAAAATCGACTTTCTCTTGCAAATGTTTGTGTTTAATGATAAAACCTGTACGTATACTTTTATGTCAAAAAAGGCCAATGAATCTTCAATACATTGTAATGTATAAAACTATATTACACTTATACTTAAGACACAACAAATATTTCAAAAATGAATTTTAAATGTTCAGTTTTCAAGCAAGTAGACTCATTTTTTATCCCAAAACCGAAGACGCTGCAATAACTCATATTTTAACAAACACTAGTAATAAGCTCCCCTCCCCAGATAATACTAGGGTAGTCAAACCATTTTCAAAATTTCAACTTAACAAGGTGCTTCTCAGTGAAAATAAATCATTCAGCAAATTGGCTTTTAGCTATGTTCGTAGAAAGTGCATATTGTACTCATAAACTCATACTTCATAAACGCATCATAGAAATAGTGTGAATAAATGTTTTATAAGCATGTAGTTTGCGATATCTGTGGCAGCTTCAGGAACACTCGATTATGTATAAATATGTTTTTAGAAGAATTGATGAATGACCGTAAAAATATGGCTAAAAATTTAAAGGCTTTTCGTTCTCCCAAACATAATTTATCAATAAAGCCAAAATCGGTGAGGGAGTATTCGAGAAATTAATGTTTCTGCCTAAATAAATGTTTTTCGTGTTTTCATTATTAAAAACTGTACACTTCGCAATTTCCATTGTTTTGGCATTTTTTCTGAAATTATATACGAAGTTTTTAAAAAATCATGCAAAAGAAATGTAAACGTTTTACCAATTCTTTGCAATATTATTAACATTGCAATAAAATAAATGTGATTTTATAGCACATTGCTATTTTTTAATTCAAACGCATTATTGGACAAAAAATCTAATACGGTGATTTTCTTTCTTGTATATGACGTGGGAATCTGTCAAAAAATGTTCAGCCAATTTCAAGGACCTCTTGCAGATCGTATGCTAACTATGAAAAGAATGACCCCATTATAACATATTTTTCAAATTATGATATTTATGGTAATACATTTTGGAGGCTTATGATGAATTTTATAAGGAAAATGGAATCTTTTACTTTCATTAGAAAATCATGACAAATACATGGCTATGTTTCAGCGTGTTATTCCGGGTAATGAGTCAATGATGAAAGCATTAGAATATGATAATAAACATATTGTACTTCATCGAAGTTTTAGCTTTACAGAATTATATTTTTCAGTTTAAAGCCTTATGATCCCTATGTATTTATACAGAAAAGAAATTACAAAATTGCGACGAAAATTGCAGTAAAAAATATATGCATCGTAAAATGCTTAAAAGCTAACAGCCAAGCAAAGGTTGCACATTTCTAAAAATGTGAAGCACCAGTTACGAAGGGAGTGCAAAAAACCTAATACAGACGAATAAAATATGGCATGAAAGATGTGGAGATAGTTTATTTAATCTGTTACATTTACAATTTGTTGAACAAAACAAACGGAAAATTTGTTAGAAGAATTGGAGTGATGAATGGCATTTTCGAACTATCAGTTATTCACGTCCTGGAAATCTTGACCCAGACAGTGGGATGCAGAAGATATTCATTATCAATAAACTGATAATTTCATCAACCTTTAACCACCAACTGAAGATAACTTTTTTGCACTGTATTTGTCAGTATTATTTAGTAAAGTGAATGAACTTTGAAACAATATATCTCGTCACAGAGCTTTATTATATGATTGTCACATCGTATATCCAAACAGTTGGATCTGTTACCACGTACTTTTTTGTTCATTGTATTAAAATGTATTGAAAGGCATTTTGTAGATAATTTAATTGTGTAAGTTTACAGGTAGGTTTACATTGTCAACAAATTTCCAAAGCACATTCTCTTAGATAAACTTTAAAATTTACATTTCGTATTTACTCTCTGTTAAGTCTTTGAATTTAAAATTGAATCTAAAAAACATTGCCTCATTTTCTTTATAACTCGGTTTCGAGTGAACTTCAATTAATATTTCCCAATCTGCACTCATCTTCCCCTTCTCTTATTTTCAATATTCTCTTGCATTTGTTACTCCCATCTTTTCACGTCTTTTCCTACCTTCCAACCCCCCCTCTTTTCCTTTACTCATTTCAGTTCTCTTTCTCTTACACGCCACTCTCTCCAATACCTCCTTTCTCTTTCCATTCTCTCCTCTCTCTCATCTCTCTCACTGCCTCCCTTTGCGTCATCTCTTTTCTTTTCATTATTTTTGTCGACATCAAGTGATCATTCTTCCTCTCATTTTCTCGTTTTCTGTGTTTCTTCCTCTTTTGAACATTTTTCACGCACAATTTTACTTTCTCAATTTATGATGTTCATTATTACATCTCAAATTATATTTTAATTCAGCAAAACAAACTACAAAAACATATTACTTAGCAAATATCCCTTTCGGTCAAATGAATTTCATTTTCAGGCTCAAAACATTTTATTTAAATATTTTTACAGATACATACAATAAAATCATTAAAAATATTCAAGCACTGTTGATGTGAGTCAATAGTTAAAGAAGTAGAGTTGCTGATAGATGGTTCGATTTCCTGTGTAAGTCGGTTGGTACTGGTAAATAAGTTCGATTTCTCCATCAGGGGTGAATTTATGGCTACTCTTCCGAGCTGCAAAAAAATAAGATTTTTATATCATTAATTAGATACATTAATATTAATTACGTCCGTGTGCTTATTTACGAAACTCTAAGGTTACATTTTGAAAGCAAAGATGGTCTTCAAGCACTCTGCCTTAAAATCAGCCGGTCTAATTCAGACCCATTCTTTTCACAGAGGAAGGAAGCGATACAATATTATTTTTAACTAATACATGTATTTCACTTTAATTATACTTTAATATTGATATTGAAACTTTGTTTAGATATATTGCAATATATGGGTAAGAATTTACCTCTTTATAATTTAATCCATTATTAGTTCAGCGGTGTAACAAAATTTACTCCAAGTCCACAATATTATAATCAAACAGCAGGAAGATATTTTATTTCAAAGCCCACCGATTCACTTATCCCACGCTTGATCAACTCAGTTAACAATGAACGCTCTTATTCTCGGAAGATCAATGAAGGTTTAGTGTCTACTTGTCTGTCAGGAAGATGCTGCTTCCTAGGCGCAGATACCAATGTTTTTTTCCGTCATGCTGTGATCTTCCTCTGGGCGAAATGGGGATCGCATGAGCATGATGCCGAAACGTTAGCATTTGTGCATAGGACATGGCGTCTCCCAGACAGCCATTGATTTATTGATTTCGTGTTTCTAGGTGCGGCAACTGCTGTCACAATCCCATAAATGTAGTTCGTGTTTTCCCCGAGAGATTGCTGCGATATTCTCCCGGCGAATGGTGAGATCTGACGCCGACCTACACGTCGGCAGGTGGGGTTTTCCCCAACCAAGTATTTCCCACCAGCGAGACACTGCCCCAGTCGGAACAAAGTGTCGACATATGTGATCGTGTAAGTGCATGTAAGTTTGTGTAAATATAAGGGAGGATGATAGGACAAGGAAGAGGAAGGAAAGATTGCGTCCGGTCCGTGACCCATTTGTCAGGGCACTGCTCCTGCACTTGTCCGGTGTTGATCGGAGACCAGCCTACCGCTAGAATTCTCCTCCAGACAGCGGTTGATTTTGACTAGTTATCTAGCTGGGGTCGAAAATCCTGCCATCCTAGCTGGTGTCGAAAATTCGAATCCCAGGACCCCTCAGTCAGAGGCACTGAAGAGACATCAATAGATACCGTGAGCCACCGAACCCCGACAGCCAAGTAGACAGATAACGATTTTCTTCGTATTATTTTGCCTCGATCTTGTTTATAGACAGACGAACAGGTGTATAACATTACATTTCTTTATTTTATTTCAGGTGAAAATAAATAAATAAATATAGCTAGGATAGGCTTTTCAAGAATGTTTAAGACAGCTAACGAGTCCGTGTGCTGAGGCTGTCCGCGCCCGCGCCTACTCACCTTCGTTGACGAAGAAGTCGGCGAAGTACTGCATGGTGAGCACGGCGTGGGCGTTGTGCGGGGTGTTGTGCTTCTCCTTCCACTCGTAGCCGATCTTCTCGGGGTGAAACATCGTCGCGTAGAACGGGCGCGAGCGAGATTCGATCGTCGACACGAACTCAAAGCCGTTGGAGTCTTTGTTCGTTGACATCACTCTCCAATCCTCGCTCAAGCCGAATTTAGTCATGTTCTAAACAAAACAAAATCAAGCACGGTGTGTTTGTGAATAAATTCCGTTGGCGGCAACTTCTGATTATATTACGAAAATGTTGGGATTTTTTATATTAGACAACATTACGTTTGGATCTCATAATTTGTTTTTAAATTTCAATATACGACATTTATTTGTATACTTTTTAATATCTAGTAGTCTCGTAATGTTAATCAATGTAGAGAAAGTACACTTCACAAACGAACCGTGAAACCAGTATGAATAAGATTTCTTGGCGTTTCTAGAAAGGAAACATCCTGAGGGGGCTGTTTTCCAGTACATTGAATTTTGAGTGTATTTAAGGGATGAGCCAATAAGTCTCATACAGTGTTGTTTTTTTCTGGGAAGAGACGTTTTGAAGAGGAAATTCTCCGCCAAACTGATGCAATCACTAAATGCGTTAACTTAAAGAGAATTAAAACATACTTTTTCATATTTTTTTCCTTTGTTACTTTCTTGTAAACTTACGTATATACGGAGTACACACGTAGTATAGAAAAAGTTATGGAATGCTGCGGAAAATCGATTTCGAGATTTCAATGGAAATATACGTTTTGGTGTGCCCAAACCAATGTTGTTGTTTTTTCAATACGTCTGGGAGCTGCGATTTTGAAAAACTTTCTTTATAATTTGGGAGTAATTTACATGAAGCCGCCCGGACATTTTCAAAATTTTCTTCAAATTTTCCAATTTTTTTTGTTTAAATGTCTGATAATAATAGAGTAAAATACACTTACAAAGGTTGCATAGGTCCGACTGTCGCGGTTAACATTGAATTTTCGAAAATTTCAAAAGTTTGAATTTTTTCGCCATCTTCCTACAAATACAAAATTGAAGATATGGAGTTTTCCTTCAAATGAAACTTGTCTTTAATTAGTTCATTCATTAAGACCATGTCCTTTTTTGAAACTTTTAGTAGTTTTCGCACAATATTGCGTGCAACATTTGCAATTTTAAAAAATTATAGAAACAAGATTTTCTGTATCTGATTTTATATTAGAGAAGAGTAGTTAACTCATATAAAGCACAGGCGACTGCAAAAGCGTGAATTTGTAATATATCTTATACACACACATTTTATAATTGCGATTGTTCAAAAAGGGTGCATTTTCTCAAAGAGGACTAGGTTATCTGCCTTCTGTCAATTATGATATGTAACTCAGATACCTCATCAAATGAGGTTCTCATATTTTTTCAAATAAAGTATTCCAATAATTTTATCGATATTTATTGAACATTAATTTCAAGTAATTTACGATGAAGATGTGAGCTAACATGTTACTAAAGAATATAAATGCAATTACTGACTCCCAACGTCATTACTTTCATTGCAATTTCCTGTTCCACATTTTCACGACAGGGATATACAAATATTTTATCGCATTCTATCCCAGATAGATAATTTCTGTACATGTGTATGTTCACAATGAGTTCAATAATCAATATTATATGAGCCGTTAAGTAGCCGCGAGATAGACACCTTCGCCAACTGTTGAAATGTGCATTAATCCTGTGTACTCAATACCGATGCATCACGAAAGTGTCAAGATATGGAGTGGGCAACCTTTGCTTACATCATCAGTCAATTGCCGAAGAACCTGTCAGACAACCATTGTCTCAAAATTACTATATGTTGAAACCGAATTATAAAGTTAACAATGTTCCTAGAATCGGAATTGGATTTCTGATTGTGGTGGCACACAATTGATTTCCCCCGAACCCATTAACGCTCGGTGGTGCGTTTATGCACCAGGCTGCAGTGTTGTTGATTATAATTTATTGAAAACAAACGTGTGGTGATTTTTTTCTTTCTGTCAGTTTGGTAAGCCGAGAAGATGCCACACGTGTTAACATCAGTTTCGCGTCCAGAAGCGTGACTTTGTCAGAATTCCCAGTGTTAATAATTGATATATTCTGAGTGATCAAAATGTCAGCAGATTTTCATTTTAAACTGTATGTATTGAACAGTAGTTAGTAATTTTCAATATTTTGTGAATATAATTAATATCTTCTAAGTGTAATAAGTACATGTACATCACAAATTTGAGGTTGCGTGAAATATTCTATTTGTAAATGTTGATTAAATTTGAGTGGTGCGTTTTTTGCACCACCGAGCACATAGGGAAGCATTAGGTGCAAAACAAGCGTGTCATGTTTTTTGCTTATATTTAAAATTTTTACGCATTTGCGTACCACTGTCACAATACTAATAAGAAATTTCATCAAAATAGGTCTATTACTTTTTGCATGTATAATGCACAAACATATACAAACATAGCATTTTATTTATGTAGCGGTAGTTCACAAATTTCCTAAAATAAAGCTTTGCATTGAAAACAGTATTATTACTAAAATAAAAATAACATATTTCCATTTTTAATTTTTTGTATTTTCTGTAAACCAGAGAATAATATTGACATTTTTCGTGTATACATAGAAGTCTATGTAGTGTACACATAATGTTGCCAATAATTTTGAGGAAAAGATCGGAATTTATTTCGGAAATTCACGATGGTGACGGTTTTCCACTTATGATTTATGTTGATGGAAAAAAGTGAAATGTGTTTTCAAGAAGATCAAAATAATGTTAATACAGAGGTAATGATTTTTTATAAAGCTATTCTTGAGTTTTTATGTAGAATAGGTGTACATTACATGAAGTAATCGTAATGTTGTTATGCCATTGAAATAATCTATATAAAAACTTGATGACTGAGGACAATTTACTAACCTGTTCCGTAATACACCAGTGATGAAAATTAGGTGTCACATTTTCAGTTGATAATATTTTAATGACCTCTTTCGAAGCTGACTTAAACAAACGACTTTCTGCAAAATCTGTAACAAAAAAAACTCTAAGTTGCAGATGAATTGTTGTCTCCTTCGTTGTACTTCCGCTACTTTTTTAAATTTATTTCTTGTAAGTACCTAGTCAAATTTACTACACATCTATCTCATTTATCCTACATAATTGACAATGAAAGAAGAGCCTTTTTGATTTCCACCATTTCATTTCTTTATACACACGGAAGGAGGTGTAAATATCTGTACGCAGGTCTGATATACAGTCAATTACGAGATGATAAAATACGCACCCAAAATATTTAGTAGATCGAAAAGCTTTCGATTGACTATTCCACTCGTGAAATCAAAATCAATAGTGTTTAACTATACATATAATATGCCCCAATGTGTCGAAAGAACTTATCAATTTTTCTATACGATGTTTCTGACCTCTGATACCTACAGGCTAATCATAAGCTGCGACTCACGTATCTTAAGAGTCGTTATGTATCCAGTGCTGTGTGCAATAAACCACGTATGTATAATATAACCTTTTTGATTTTAACATCGCTTTCAGTTATTTTCAATAGTAATTACATGGCGAGATTAGGTGACGCGTCTGACGGAAAAATCAAATAAATAACGTGAAGCTTCAGAAAACACGGAGAAGAATATAAAGTATATTTTACAAGAAAATTTAGATGCGTTTTTTACAAATCCTCCATTGTCTTAAAGTCAAAGTGCAATTCGTCATGTTTCCGTGAAATGACTTTCTTTAGAGACCTCATTTATAAAGATTGGTTGCGTGTGTAGCCGCAATAGGTATGCATACTACTGAAATAATACAAGAGACGATGCTACAACATTATCATTGAACGCCAACCTGAAAATCAATTAGCAACACCATTCGGTATTCATAAATAAATTAAGACAAACACATTCATCATCAAATGCCGCTGTTTCAGAATCCAACACGATTGTGAATGAAAATGAAGTTCCTTCAACATTCAATTTAAAAAGTGGGTATTTAATACATGTATTTTCAACTTAAGGAATATGTTTGTTACTTTAAATGTTAATGTTTGTTACATCAAAAGTTTGTTTCTTTAAAGAAAAATAAACATTCACTTCATGTCATCGTCTGTATATTAATTTATCTCGATTTTGATTACGTATCCACCCAACACCCTCTGAATACAGGGGGTGTTGATCCACCACATGATGGCCACCTTGCCCATCTGCTACATTAGCAGACGGCCGGGGTAGAACTAGCAAAATATGAAAGGTCATTTATTGAAGAGAGTTAATTAATATAATATTAATATTTGGCACATTTTGGAACTCTGTTAGACGTAATTTCATTCGTGGAATAGTCTTATTAAATATCACTCGTGCTTTTGAAATTCACTCATAAATTCTCTCCTCGCATCGCGAGTCGGGAATTTATCGACAATTTCTAAAGCACTCATGGTGAGCACCTATGCTTTCTAAAGCACTCAAGCACCTATGATAATTACATTTCGGAATTAGGGGTTCATCCATTGTGCATTATAAGATAATTCTCTGAATCACAATTTATGCAAGTATAATATTTTATTAAAAACATCAAATTAGTTTAGTTGATGATCTGTGACATGAAAATAATATTACTGCCCAATTTGCCTTATCCTTTATTAATCTTTCACTCAAAATACGTGATTTCAAAACAGATTTTTCTCAACCACAACGACCTAAATATTTGTATTATGCAATCCGTTGAACGATGATCCGGTAAGGTAAACTAGTTTTGTGCATCAGATCAACAATGAAGATATGAGGATAATCCTCATCAAGATTACGTTTCTTTGATAAAATAACAGATGTTTGTCACAAATCGATCTTAAATCCATCCAAATTCAAATAATTCCAAGAGTTACATACTTCACATCAATTCCCGAGGATTTAGAAGTGTTTTGTAGGCCTGGTTAACAAATGTTAACAACAAATCTATCTTTAATCCACCAAATTCAAATAATCCTAAATGTCACACATGTCTCATCAATTCTCAGGGATTTAGAAGTAGTTTTTAGACCTGCTTCACACATGTTTGTGACAGGTCGATTGTAAATACATCCAAATTAAAATAATGTTCTCAACGCCACACACTTCACATCAACTCTCGGGGATTTAGGTGTTTGTTTGTAGGCCTGCTTCACTAACAGTTTCTTTTTCCATTTATAAAAAATTCTTGTGAAAATGACATCCAAAAATAAGTCTTAAATAGTGGTAAAACACATACTTTCTCGTATTATTTGTAACGCATGTGTGATATTATAATAGTGCAAACTGCATCCTATCAATTCTCCAGCAATCTCGTAAAACTCTCTCTTTAGGAACAGAATCGCATGAAAATCGCATGAAAATCGCAGAATCGCATGAAAAAAAAGTTTTTGAAAGTTCACAGGTTTTAATAAAAATCCTGCTTATACTATATTTACAAGCGCACCTTGCTTGACTCGAGAAAAAATGTTCAGAAAAAATTTTCCTATGGACACGGCGGGAATTTCAATTGAAAGGTAAAAGAAATTTGCTGTTTTACTTGCACAAGCAAGTAGTTGGAATGATGACCATGGATAGTCTTCCTTTATAAAAGTGATTCATATTCGCGCCAAATACCGTACCGAAAGTTTGCTTATAATTAGTATGAGATTTGTTTATTTAGTATTGCTGATTTTGTTGTTGTTTTTTGCTGGGCTTTAGTGAATGGCGACCGTGGCGAAGTAAATTACAAATAATATGTGAATAGTAAACCGAAAAACATCAACAATACTCAATAAAGCAATCCTACTCTAATTATACATAGTTATTCAGCAAGGCACTTGGCGCGAAAATCAATCACTTTTATGAAGTAAGACTTTTCAGGAACATCATGCTAGCTATTTGTGCAAATTAGAAACAGCAAAGTTCTTATACCTTCCAATAGAAAGCGTGCATTTCACGATCGAGCCTGGCGAATTATCACCCCATGTGGCACAGTCTCGCCACGTTTGACAGTACATTTTTCTGAGACACTCTCTGTTTAGTTTATATTTATTGGCAGCGGTATTAGATCTCATATGGAGTGGGTATATAAAAAGACTGGGTTTCAGTAGACTATAGTCTCTCAAAAATGCATTCTCAATCGTCTCATTTATACGCGCATTTATCGCTCACCCTTGCAAACCCAGCTCCTGCCAAGCGGATATTTTGCTATCGGCGCAATGCACGTGTATAAGAAAATAATTAACTACATTTAGGAAGAAAATACACCTTTCTGGTATCAGAGTCCCACAAAATGTGCTTCTACGTCGAAAAATCGGCACTTTTTTCAGCGGTATTATAAAACTTCCTCTTATTACGTAGTAGTATGCGAAATAGTTAGTGTTCCAATAGTGAGAAGGTTTGGCCCTCTGCCAGACAGGAAATTTTGGTTCACTTGACCACCTTCTCTCAGGTAGGTTTTCTCCCACAACTTCTTTCAGCCACGGGCCTTCGCTCACGATCCCCCATCCACGAGCCCTTACGAATGAGCCCAAGTACCCGAAGCAATCCTCTGTCACCCACGTGCTCATCCCAAAGTTCTTTCACTCTCTCTCAGTCTGAATCAGTGAAAAACTACTGATTAGCAGTGACTATTCACTGATGGTGTCAGTTATAACCCTGCCTGCCCCTGACAATCAGTGAATGGAACTAAATAAATCAGTGAAAATTGGGTCCACTTTTTGAATCAGTGAAACTTTACTGTTTGAATCAGGGAAACCTGTGACGACTGAACGATCAGTGAGCGATGGTGGCGCGGCACTGGTGGTCATTATGAAAAGGTTCGCATATTCGCTGATTGTCAGCGAAACTACTCATTTCGACTGAAGATATCAGTGACTTCGGCTCTCACTGATTGAATCAGTGACAATTTCACTGATTCAGATTCAAAGAGCACACACACACACACACACACACACACACACACACTTACCCTTGCGCTCACTCCCAAGTGCCCTCAGCAAAGTACCCTCTCCCGCGAGCCCTCAACCATCCTCCCACACGCATCACCCCCCCCCCTCCGCTGGCTTGGCTTTCCCCTCCGGGCCTCACCCGGTTTGAAGTCGAGCGGCAGCATCTCGTTCTCGGAGTCGCACCACGCGCGGTGCTCGCGCCGCCCGGCCGCCAGGTACGTGATGAGCTCGAAGCCCAGGCACGTGCCCCACAGCGGGAAGTAGTCGCCGTGCGCGTTCAGCTGCTCCGCCAGCGAGAACAAGATGGCCCCGGCGTCCGCGTAGCCCTGCTGGTTGTCGAAGTATGTGGCGCCGCCCGGGAACAGCACTCTGCAACCGAGCGAGCCATTAAATTATACGCGGGTCTCAGAATAAATGTTACTAACTTCTAGGGCGTGTAAAGGGGTCTAAAATAATCACTTCCTGCCAATAAATATAGGGTGGAAAATTTCGTATGACGATGTAGTACATACGAGATTTGCCCCCTCATTTTTAGGCAACCCAACATGCACAGGTGATCGGCATATCGAAACTAATCACTCTTTACAAACTTTTGCCATTCCGCGATTGAAAATAATTACTTTTCCCAATAAATATTTGCTGAAACAATATTTTGACTTAAATTATTCTTTGCAAATAATACAAAATACCTAGTTCACTTTTATGATGTTAAGTATCATTTCATTTTTCCGTTGTTTTGTCATTCATAGTGTAATATCACACCGTTGATTTCAGTCACGTTCGTTCACTAAAGCTATTACTTGTCTCGTCAATATTCTTCAGTCTCTAGTGTTACATGTGCTATTTGAACAGATGTATGAATAAATTGAGGGCGAATATGTCACTAATTTAGTGTCAACTGTCGGAATTATCAACCTCACTGACTTCTTTTCATGACACAGCTGCTGCCATACAGATGGTTTCTGTGATGTTAGCACTTCATGATCATGTACCGGAATATTTTTTTCAAGCTTATGGCTCCCAATGCAAGGATATCAAAGGTAAGATCACATACAAAACCGTCCTCAGGTGTCTGAACAGATTTCAAAAGTCGAAAAAGTTGGCAACACAATTCACAGCAAAACTTGTTTTCATTTATATACACTTTTATCGAAATTCCTCTCACTGTCTTAGTCTTTACAATTTAATATTTCCCGTTCTTACTATATTGTTATTCCACCTTATTCGAATCTTCACTTTAGGAAAAGGAGAAAAAAATCAACTATGATTAATATATTTGTGATCCGTGATCTCACCTTCCTCTTTTTGGGACGAAAAGATGCAGGAAAGCAGCAGTCATGTTGCAATATGCGATGAGAGTTTAAAATTGGTCTTTGTAAGTATTCATTAAAAAATCCGAGCTCTGTATGAGAATTAAAATAACAAGAAAGAGAAAGTGTTCTGACTTCCGAAATATAATCCAACACTCATAAAAGTTTAAAGTCGAATTGTTTTATCAGTTGCATTGTTCCCGAGAGCGTTATTACAGATAAATAATTATTCTTGGTTTCATTCATCTTGTCTAAAAAGGCGTCTTACTGGTTACTTTTACATTATTTCTCTTTCCAATCTGGCAATCATTATGCTTACTTACCCATTTACTCTTGTAACAACGTCTTTATAATATGATGAATTCTGCGCAATCCTGAAAATTAGGAAAACAATTGTTAGAACTTGGGTGATAATTTTAGCACAGGTTGCTACTATTAATTTTGCTCACAAGGAACATTATCCTTTATAACTGTAACAACGGCATAACTGGAAATTTCACTTCAAATAATTTAGGGCATTTGCTTCAATTTCACTTCAAAATTTCATACACATATGAGTGAAAGTATAAATATACGTAGATTTACTAACGAATAAAACTTCAAACGAGAATCCTTAATTCTTTATACTTTGTTGAGTTACGCCACTGTTATAGCAAATTAGCGATATTCCATACATTATCGGCACCACCCGCGCTCCAGCACCCTCCAAAAACTTCACATACGACGCCGCGATGTAGCTGGAGTGGTTGCCATAGATGCCAGCCACTGTAGGAGATACTTCTTGCGACAGAACGCCTGCAATTCACAGAAATAATGACTATTTTAAACTAATAATAATAATAATAATAATAATAATAATAATAATAATAATAATAATAATAATTGCTTCAAACAAATTATTTTTAATTACATAGGGGGTTGTAAGAGGGTAAAATACATAGAATCATAAAAACTTAATAGATCTTCGTCGAGAAAAATATTTTTAATTTCATAATGTTGAGATGAATTACAAAAATTCTGACGAATCTCCTTTGCGAGTGAGGTTCATAGAGTGGAATTCATAGAGATTAATCTCCTTTGCGACTGAGGTTCGTAGACTAGCATCAAAGTAATCATGTTACTGATACCAAAACTACATATATCAAGTTTTACATAGAATAAAGTTTCATAAAAGTTTGCTAAAAGGGTCCTAATGTTAGGACTTCTTACAGGAATATATGTTCATCCAGTAATTCATGGGTATTGGTCCATAAATGAAAATGTTATATCAGTTTGCCAACGTTTCCGAGCATTATTTCTCCATCATCAGGGCTCAATACATTAACACCGTTAGAAACAATGTATAAACACTAATTATATACAAGTATTCTGGAAGCACACGTTATCAACCACAACCACCTGAGTACACCAATACCTCTGTCTCTTTCTCTTCGAAGGAAAGAAAGCGCAGTGCGGCCCTCATAGCCAGTCCTACACTCCGCTTGGTCGGGTTAAAGGTTTAATACATGTTCTGCTAACAAAATTCCAGTAATTCTTTCTCTACAACCATTTTATAATATACGTATTCCTGCTGTATGTTTAATCGACGAATGGCATCGATTACACACCCCGTGGATTCCAATTTGGAATCCACAATCAATACCAACCAATCACATTCCTAGAAAATTCGGAATCCACGGGCAGAATTGCATTCTCTTTTCAATTCGCGCTTCCTCTGAACCGCGGTAGTCAGGTGAATGATTTCATAGTTTCATGTACGTACAACCTACACATTGTTGTACTCGTATTTCTCGTTCTGCTTCGCATTCAACAGAAAAAGTATCTTGAAGCCAGCGACAGTGACAATGACATTTGTACTCTACCTTCAATTTAGGAAATAGCGAATTCGAGAACTCTAGAATTATAATTATTACTACAATTACAATTATTTCAGGTTTATTACGTATTTTATATTACAACACTTCTATTTCATTTGATTAGGCAATTCTTACACGTGATTTTTAAATAAAACAAAATTTGTTCAAAATCTTTTCTGAATATTTCAAGATCGTAGGGAAAGTATAGTCTTCTACTCACGTATAATGGCTATTATTCACTCTTAGAAATTACGACACTCGCTCTTACGTCGCTCGTGTCGTAAAGGACAACTCGTGAATAACAGCCATCATTATGCGCTCGTTGAACAATATACTATTCCTAAACAAAGGTAGATGGGAAAAACTATTCAGAGTCCGTCGTTGACCCCCCTTCTCCCCTCCCGTTGGTATTCGAATGTTAACAGGAAATGGAACCTATCAAGGAAGTTCATTTTCTTACTTTGCTTCGTTTTCCGAGCGATGTCATTATCAATATTTACACGATATAGTTTATTGATTTTCTAACAATAGCTTCAACTAAAGAAGTAATAGTTCATCGTAGCTATGACATATTTTTTCCATCATGTTGTTTATGGAAATTGGTTCATAAATTAAAACAATATTATCTCAGTTTGCCAATGTTTCGGAGTTTATTTCTCAATCATCAGGGTTAAATACATGAACAACACCGTTAGAACAATGTATAACACACTAATTATTAACAATCATAATTGAAGCACACACTACCAACCACAACATTTTTATATGCATACATATAAATTACAAACTACTAACTTAAAAATACAATAGAAACACACCTTATTGGGGTAGAAAAGGTATGAATAATATTCTCTGATGATGGAGAAATAAATTCCGAAACGTTGGCAAACTGAGTCTTAATTTATGGACCAAAACCCAAGAACAACATTATGGATGCTACTACAGATGGTCGTGAAATCAACAGATGTTTTAAGAGAAAACAGGCAGAGTAATTTTTCTCATTATCTTCTAATCTGCTTTCTTCAAAAATCACTGGCTCCTTTATCAGCAATAATTAAACTAGATCAAAGGAAGTAGATATAATTTTCTTTATTTCAATCAAAATATTAAATGGATTGATTTGCTTTGATTTTTTTGAAAGTCAGCGATAAGATAACACTGGAATGATTTTCAGTATAATTTATCTACCATTCGGTGTGATAAGAAGTTATTGGAACTTTTCAAATAGTAGGTAAAATTTAATAATCCCAACACCAACACACCAACCGCAAACTGCAATATTGTTTTCAAAAATTCGTTTCGCTACTGACGATGCTTTCAATATCGTATCTTTTAAAAGACGGATTGTAAAGAAATTTTCCCCCTTTTGCTTGTACTTTAAGTGCAAAAGTAAACAATAAATGTGTTCTTCAATTATTATTATTATTAAATCCCACGGAAGAAAGAAAGTACCACAAATGTCTCATGTATTTAAACGTACACAATCCTAAGTTGCAAACCGATTTCAACAAATCACATGGGATTTAAATGTACAGTAACTTGCAAGGGTTGAAATCAAGTTCTCCTTCTATACACGACTATATGTACCAAATTCCCTTCCAGATCTCCACTCAAGAGGGTAGATAGAAGAGACGATTGTTTCCTTGAGTATGTATTTTTAGGATAGCCTTTATTTTGGTAAGGTTGAAATAACTTTTATATCTCGCCCACAATCATGACAAAAATATATTTTTGACATTTGGGTAAGACAATTTCTAATTGCAACCCAAAACGAGCTCTTTTTATATCCATATACTTGATGACCTGTTGGTAACATCTCTGAGGAAAAATCCGAAAGTGTACTTGAAAAAGGTCCAGTGTTCCGGGCCACGGTTTAATATTGATTAATAGCTCCGAAATAATGGCCAAGAACGTAGAATTGTTTACTCCATTCAACAAATTAAAAAAAGGCTTAACAGATTTTCGAGTGCTACGTGTAAATTTCAAGGTTGAGAGTGCGAAGAATTAGTTTAAATTCCTCACAGTTTCTTGGGTTCCTAAACAATTACAAAGATTTATGGTCTTGTGTAGCAGTCAGGCTTCTTGTTACTTAATAGGATGATAATGTTGACGAGTTTATCTCTCGATTCTCGTGCGCGAGTATTTTTATGACACACTGTTGAAGCAGAGGGATAAATAAAACGTGTGGAATGCTTGCTTTCATTTATCCAAACGCTTTAGCTGCTTCTAACAAAAGTAATAACCTATAACCTCGTGGTATATTTTACATACCAGAAGACGGCTGAATTTCGCCGTGCATGAAACTGGTTTGAAACTGTGACTGGTGGCACGGTGACTGGTTCGACGACTGATTTGAAAAAATCATCTTTTCTTCATTATTTTTTTAAATTTATTTTATGAAATTTTCTTCGACGACTTAGCCACCGTCGAATTTGTTACAATTTTTTAATATACAAAAAGTTGACGAAAGATCTATGCATACTTCAGCCACGTGATTTCCAGAAACTAGTGAACAATTCAAAAGCATAAAATAGTTTCAATTTTGACAGAAAATGAAATTAGTTGATAATGTTAATCTCCAATTCACCATACTGCGCGTACCGACTGAATTTTCATACTCAGTACGTCACTGCTTACGACGTACCTGCTGTCGTGCGATAGGAAGATTTTAAGGAAGAGGTATATCGTCCAAAACACACACGTGATTCGTGAATTTTTTTCACTGTTTTATAAGGGTATTATATTTAATGATTGTTCTTTAGCAGTGTGTGTGCTATATTTTAGAAAACTATTTTGTATGATTTTGTTCAACAGCATTTTTTCTGCTACAGGACACTAGTTTGAACTAATCTTCTCGTGCGAAGAACAGACAACTGAACATATTACATATTAATAGAAAACTTCAAATTACTGCAAATTATTTTATAGCATAAATAGCCAAGTTAGTGTTTGAACTCTTTGAGAATTTGTGAAATTTTCGTGTTCGTGAATACACAAGCTCCAAGAGGAATTAAAGAAGAAGGAAATTACTCAGCTACCAAGAGGAATTAAAATATTCTTATATACCCAAACATAGATAATAATTTAAAGAATCCAATAGCTTGATTTTCATTTTCGAAAACAAAATGACTTGTCAGCTTATTCACCGAAGTCAACGACTTGTAAGTGAACCCCACCCGGGTGCCGGTCACTCACCGATGACGGGCCGGTTGTTGAGCGCCCTGGCGCGGAGGGTGGCGGCGGAGGCCGCGGCCACGCACACGAACAGCAAAGCGCACAGCACGCGAGGCATGGTGTCGGCACAGGAGGCGCTCTGGAACAGCAAGCAAAGGTTCTCGACGCCAGGCCACGCCCCGGCCGGCCCAGCGGCACTTCACCCGGCTTGGCTTCGCTTCGCTTCGAGTGGCCGAGATACGCGCAAGTGGCCCTCGCACCACGGGCGGGAGCGCGCCCGAGAGATACAATTGTCAAATACACGCGCGCGCACTCCACGAAATTCCCGAATTTCCACGTTTCACAATTCATTTCAGAACGACAGTTGAGTTAGACACAAGTTTGTAACAGGAATTTTATTGTTTCTATTAATTTTCTTATTATTAATTGTATTATTATTATTATTATTATTATTATTATTAGTTACATTATTACAAGTTATATAGCGCGCCAGGAAGTCTCTCCGCAGTGGCACCTTGCTGGTGAGAGTGCTTGTAGCTGAAATTATGTTGGTAGCACGAGCTGTAGATTGAAAACGTAAATTGCGCACTCACCACATTTACAATAGATGTTGGAAGTGTTGTCCCCTTCACTTGCTTCTTAGCGAACTGGTTGCTAACAACATCAATGCAGTTTTTAATACGAGGGTCGTTCAATAATTAAAGAGACAAATTGGTCTGGAGAAAAAACAGTTGATATGTCAAGTTTAATAATTTTAGGGCATTAAGTTGGCATTACTGGGATGAGCTCTGACCATCTGGAAGATCAACATCAAAATTAAGTTGAAAGATGGCAAGTGCACTTGAAAATTCTACATTGGTTAAATAACTTTCTGGGATTGTTTTTTCACTTGCTGGAGGTGAAAAATCAGCTAATATATATTTTAGAATGACTTAAGTGTATGATGAAAGTTGTATGAACCGCGGGAATTTTTAAAAATGGGTAGAACATTTCAAAAGTGGTCGAGACTCAGGTACTGAGAAACATCGTTCTGGCCGCATCAAGAGGAATAGTTCTGTTGACGGTGTTTTGGGACCCTGTAGGTGCATTTATTGTGATTATCTCAAGAAACAGCGTATAAAAAACAGCCAATATTACTCTGATATGCTTTTGATCAAGGTGAAGCCAGCCATGAGAGAGAGTGTCGTCGTGAATCTCTGAGGAGAGGAGTGATTCTCCAGAAAAACAACGCACGTCCTCATACTGCTCATCAAACACGTGAAACCATGGACAAAATGGGCTGGGAGGTACTGCCTCATTCCCCTTACAGTCCCGTTTTGGCACCTCATTTTCATTTGTTTGATCCACTGAAGGAGTCATTACTTAGAAAGAAGTTCCAGGATAACGAGAATGTCAATATATTTGTGGGAAATTGGTTCAAACACCAAGATAAAAAGTTCTTTGCAGCGGGTATAAAAGCTGATAACCCGCTGGGCCAAGTGCATAAATGTTGGTGGGGATTATATTGAAAAGTAAGAAAAGTCCTGTTTTGCAAAAATAAACGTTTATTTCTCCAGATCAATATGTCCCTTTAATTATTGAATGCCCCTCGTAGGAGATTCTGATTCAGTTCAGTGTGGAAAGACTTTGCTGGCGCACTGTATTATTATTATTATTATTATTATTATTATTATTATTATTATTATTATTAATTATATTTTTATTAGATCCTCGGGTGCGTCGTGGACAGCGCGTAAGTTTTCTATGGTGGGATACCGGTATGGGCAAAAAGGGAGCTGTAGCTTTCCATTACAATCTTCTCAGTGTCTATAGCTCAGTTTCTGAATGCTCAGGCAGGCCAAGTGCACTAGATGCTGTGAAGGGAATACGTTATGCTCGCCATATGTGTCTCCCATGCCGCCAGGCGCGGATAATAATAAATAAAAACAGGGTCCAGGTCTGGGAACACCGCTAGCTGGCGAAAGTCTCGTAAACTAGACCCTAAAATGCCTTATACATTTTTTTGTTTTTAATATTGTGAATTATTATTTTTATGGGCAGAAATGTTTGTAACCTTATTAAGAGTGTTCATTGCATCCTCTGCGCCATTTTGTTACATGGTGTCCAGAGGCCTACATCGCATCTCGCCCTTCCGATTTGTTGTCCATCTTTTCATTTCACTCACTGTCGATCTCTTTTCTTCTCTCTTGCAGGCGACCAGTTACAACACTTTTTGAATTCATTCTTTTTAAGTGGCCTTGCCATAACTATTTTTTATTCAACATCATTTAATCGATCGTGCACGATCAAGTTGTGAGATCCTGTGTCATCTTCCCTAAAATCTCTTAACATATTTATTATCTTTGTATTGTTTGTCATTGGGCTTGTTTATTGTTCAAATTTCAGATTAAAATGTTACTTTGTTCTCCACCACAGTTTTAAATAGCTACAATTTTTTGTTTATGTCCTTACTCCAAAATAGTGAGCTCCATTTGTTTATATGTCGACTCTTCCCAATTTTAGATAAAATATATTTTTGGTGTGTACCATAAATGTTTTAAAGTAATTGTTATTTTATTTATTTAGGTTTATTTCAACTTACTACATTTTTAATTACAAAACGTTTGTGGTTGATGTCTCTTTGATTCTTAATCATTAAAAATAATTTTACATTTTAAAACAAGAAACCCTCTAATATTAAAGCTTCTCATCCATTACCAACTACCAAAAACAGATACTTTTCCATAAATATTCTCCAAGTTCCCACATCATATAGATCATTGTTTACATCTTCAAGGACAGTTTGATCGTCTCCGAACAATACATTGTTTTCTTTTCCAATTTGAGTTCCCGCTTTACTGTAATTTTGTCCAGATTTAAAGCGATAAAGGAATGTTAGGGAATGACAACATTCTTTCGTAATCCTTTGTTGGTTTTAAAGGCTTGGAAATACCTTCCGAGCGTTTAAAGCCGGTTAGAATTTGTAATATCGTAAAATTTTGTATCATTTTGTATTGAAAATAATACTAATAGTCTCTGCACACTTGTCCAGTAGTTGCCATAAGAAAAAAATCCACATTCTATCAATTTTCATGAAAAATAGCAGATCCGATTTTCTCGAAAAAAAAAGTTCTTCCAGAAAGATGGAAGAACGCAAAATTCAAACAGACTGTGGCCCCACCGCAAACACTTCTTCTATGGGACTGCCTGTTGCCTTGTTTTTTGTGTTAATGGTAAAATGTCCAGTCTAGGAGGAAAATATCACGAGACACGCAGTAGAGTACTTTAAGAATACCTAGTATTTTATTGGTATCATTAATTGCATCCATTAAATCTACTTAAAATGTATTTTTAATCGAAACGATAGCCATAATAGGAAGCGGCAGCCTAACAACTAACGGCAGACTTACGGGAGAATAAGCATAACTTTTGGAATGGTCGAACTGTTTTTGGTACCTGATCTTCAGTGTAAATAATGCTTGTGCTTGAGAAACATGATAGTCCCCTAAAGACGTAATTCTTAATATTATGATGTACTAAAAAGGGTTTTGTACCTAAAATACTCGTTCATAAAAATATTGAATTAATTACATCTGGATGTACGCTGATGCTTCTAGTTGACTGACATATCAAAGCAGAGCCAAAACTACTTAAGTTAGAGACGTGAAATTCGTAATATTTATGTGGGAATGTCAGAATATTACGATGAACATTATTAAAAGTTTTTTTCCCCAAATTTCTTCTGAAGATCTCAAATATTTGTCCTTATTGCAACCTGCAATGCATCAATGCCTTGCGGATCGCCGAGCAACCGAGCGGCGGAGCATACAAGTAGAACATGAGTAGGTGGAGAATGTAGATAAAATTATTAGCATTTTCCTCTATAGATAGAAGTAAATCCTGTTCCTGTTTGAGACGATTGTGGTAAAGAAATACCCGGGTTACTTCAGCTATTATTATAATTATTGTTATTAAATAACTGGTCATAAATTAAAACACGGTTCATGTACGGTAACTACGGGAACCCGAACAATTTTCGAAGTTTCACCAACTCATCCAAAAGATTCGCAGCCAATTGTCTCCGTACATCCGGACACACCGAGATTGCAAGGAAAAGCAAATGAATTCCTATTTACAATTGATTCACAAACTATACGCTCTCTCAAATTATCGCAGGCCAATGTTCAGTGCAGGCGATCAATTAACGAGTTAACATCTACACATCTTAACATCTGACATTTAATTTTCTGCAAACTTTATGAAAACCACATTTCAAGCAACATGGCTATTTTCTGGCACCAAAACGAATGTTTTAGTGATTAAAAATATTACATTTATAGAAATTTTGTCGTGTTATTTGTAACACGACATCGAAATATTTAAGAATTCTAATAATAATAAAAGAAAAGCAAAATGATATCATCATTATATTTTATAATGATTAATTTTAAAAAATTGATTATCACATGAAATAACCCCCAAAAACAAAAAATTTTCTCAAAGTGGTTTACAGTTATTACATCATAATTACAACTTATGAGAGACGAAAGGCAACAATCGTAGCCATTTCACCAGTGAATTCATGTGATATTAGTTGACCTCTGAAATATTTTTTACGTTACATAAATGAAATTCGATTATTAGATTAGACCGAGAGTACGAAATTTAAGTAATCCGCAAGTATTCGCTACAATAATTTCCTATCACATGAGGTTTAGTACTTGTAAAAAGCCATTTACATTTTCTCGTAGTATTTCACGATACGCTCAATCCAGAAACAAATTAAAACTAGCCCTCTATTACTTGTGACATAGTTTCTACAATGAAAACAATAATTGACTTCGATTTTTGTAACTTTAAATTTTTTGGAGGATCCTTAACCCCCAACATGTCATTTTCATATTATTTGCACTCATTGCGCATTAAGCTTTCTTGTTTCATTTTTACTTTTTCGCTACAGAGTAGAGATAAAGTTATGTAATGCTGCGCGAAAACATGGCGAATTTTCGTCAGGAGGTCTCTAATTACAGAGCTCTGGTAAGGAAAAGTGGATAATTCCAGTTGCTAAATTAAGGGTTAATTAAATACTCTCTAATACGTGGTGCAGCCAGAATCCATGTTTTGTGGGTCCTTAATACCGAAAAATCGAATGACGGCAAAATGTGTCGGTCCGTCCCTCCGTCCGACCGTCCCTCCGTCCGACCGTCCCTCCGTCCGACCGTCCCTCCGTCCGACCGTCCCTCCGTCCGACCGTCCCTCCGTCCGACCGTCCCTCCGTCCGACCGTCCCTCCGTCCGACCGTCCCTCCGTCCGACCGTCCCTCCGTCCGACCGTGAACAAAGCTAGCGGCTACACCTTTCAGCCGATTTGCTCCAAAATTGATATTACCCAATCGATCTGGCTGATACCGCGGCCCCTTGAATTTGAAACCGACATTTTAATTTTGGGGATACTTTATATAAATCCCCTTGGATATGTCCCCAATTTTCAAAATAATGGCTTCATCGTTTTTGATTAAATTTTGATTTTGGATAGTGTAAAGGACGTTTAAGAGAATGGTGCAGGTATCATGTTCGTTGAAAACCCTGATTTTTCGAAAATTGCAGAAGTTCAAATATTTTCGGTTTCTTACTACGACTAAAATATTAACAATAGAGATTTTTTCCTTAATAAATCGATTCCTTTATGATAGATTTTGAAATAAGGTCATGTACAATTTTTCGAAAATTTTAGTACTTTTCGCGCAATTTTGTGTGAAAATGCGGTCGAGAAAATGCGTGCTATTTTAACACTTAGTTTTTACATTAACGGTAAAGTACATATTTCTGAACGAAGAACTGTACAAGTTTTGAATTCGAAACAAAATACGTAGGTATGTTATCTTCAATACAGAATGGAATAATTTCCTCTAGAAAAAATAAATAGCAATTCGTGGCGTAAAAGCAATATTAATATTACAGTAGTATATGTTGGTTTATGTCTAGTTTTTCATTATTTTGACCTTACCTTGAAATACATATTACAGCTTCCCGCCCACTTTGAAAAAGTGAACAACTGTCATTTCATTAATTATTAAGAAGCAATTATTAAGAAGCAAAAGATCTATCTATTTATCTATCTGTTTACGTAACTATCTATTATTGCGAGGTAAAACTATTAGCAACTGTAGTTTGCAAAAGAATTGTAAAAAATATATTTTACTCGTCTATTTGAAAGCAATCGATCACGATTTTCGCTTCAGCGTGGTTTTCATCACGAATGAGAAAAGGACATAGAGAAAATACTGTTGAATACTCTTTAGTAAATGAAAACATTTAAACTAGTGTTTAAAAGACTTTTTTCGGTTACAATATGATATTTATTTGTGATAATTGTCTATGCTTGCCTTTATATAGGAAGCATCTGTGGGCTGCATTTCACCTTTGAGTCTTCACTCATTCATTCATCCTCGAATTTTTTTAAGTGTATTAAAGGAAATTTAAGCGTCCCGCCGCGGTTCGCGTAATCACGAAGTACGTAATTCGCTACGAGATGGCACTCACTGTACCAGACAAAGCCCCAGCAGAGCCGGTGAGAAGTCGTCAAACTACACGGTCTGCGAACTAGTCCAGTTACAATGTATTCATTTCGAGCACTTGTCATTGCAAAGGAGAAAACATACCATTCACAGCCACGACGAGTTCTGTCCTCGACGAGTTCCTTCTCAGCTGCCTGCCTCCGCCCTCACCAGCCCTCACGCTACCGGAGCGTGGTGTCGTGTGTTCTCTTCTGACAGTTTCCTCACGCTACCGCAAGAGCGAGCAGTTGTGGCGCGGCCTAGCGCTTCTGGAAGTCAGTGTTCACTCATTTGGAAAGGAGGATGTGTGTCATATGCCGTTTTAAGGGGAATCCAATTTCTGCCACGTGATGTAATGTCTCGTGGATGACTATCTGGTTGTAATAGTGTATATTTATTGAACGATTAAATTATTTATTTACAAGGAAACGGCACAGCTCATTAACCTGTCTTACATAACAAATTACAAATACTAAACATTTAAAAGAAAAGTGTATTAATACTTTTGAACAGATTAAGAAGACGATATTTTCGAAAGAAATACACGTGATAAAATAGTTTAAAATTTAAGGATGTGCATTTTATTTTTAAATGACCCGAAGATATTAAAAACAGATTTCATGTCATCCCAAATACAGGGCCGGATTTAGCAATGTGCCGCCTGTAGGCTAAGGTCCATTTGCCGACCCTCTATTGTTAACAACAAACTGTAGAGTTTATTCGTGTTCACTTCTTTTTAAAATATTAAAATACAATGGCTTTTATTTAGTTTAAATAAAATTACAATTCCAATGGTTTACATAATAAATTAAATAATAACATTAGTTCATCTACTTGTTTTTTTACGAACGTCTTTCAAGGTACTTTGAAAAAAAATGGGTTACGAACTTAATTGCTTAATTTGTTCTTGGAGATCAGTGATCACTTTTTTAAACACATTTTTATACTTTAATGTTAAAGACTATGTTTTGCTTAATTGAAGATCTGGGTTCAATTTGAATTGAGTTGACATACACAGTGAAATGAAATTACAAGTTAGTGAATTACTGATTTGTTGAAAATATACAGACTACTCTAATACAAAGATTAACATCGAAACCAAATACTGTAGTACGTAGGAATTACATTGTATATTTTTGCCCAAGTTCAAATATAGCTTTCGTACATAGTTTTCTTACAGGATTTCATAATGGCAAACTCGTTAATAATGTCCTGATATGAAAGTGTTTTGTTGTATTTGCCTCAATACAAAGTAAAGAAATTGCGTTTAATCGTAATTCAGAAATACTAGTTCATAGATAGTTTCGAACTCTTCTAATGGAGGAAAAACTACGTTCTCCAGAACAATTTGTAGCAGGTGTGCACAAACTTATCCTTAAATCAATGTCCAAATTGGGATAAACATCTTGTAAGAATTTTACCTCCGGAATTTCGAAATTCTTTCCAAAGGTTTATCACATGGGTGATCAATCCCAACAGCACAGTGCTTTCGAAAGTGGATGATGTTTTCAGTGAAATCCGAAACCAAATCGTTTGTGTAGATGTGGTAATGATTGGTGGCTTTATTTCCTCAATTCCTCTGCCATATCTGTTTTATCACACAATTGACTTTAGAAGCAGAATCGGTCTTGAAACTCTCATAGGCCATTTTTCGTTTCTTGAATACACAAACAAGAGAGAGGATGAACTGGTCACTGGAAGAGCATCTGACACGGTGAGATATCGATGTCGGAAGTGGTTATCGACTTGCCTCCTGAGACGCGAGTGATGTTTGCATTGCGAATCTGAGCCCAGCGTTCACCCATGACTCACCGGTCACCGACGACCCACAGTTTTTCTTTGTGTAAAGAATGAGAAGATAGGCAGCTTTTGATATACAAGGATAGAGAACGTCAAAATAAAAAACAACTGATAACCTCGTGAGTTGAAATAAAAAAAATTGAGGTTCGATGCTGAATGTCTGGGATTAGTAAGAGTGAAAACGATTTAAACATAAATTTTTAACCAAGACTAGAAGAAAACATAAATTTACAGAAAAAAAGGTTTTGAAAGTTAAATATGCCTTAAAATACATTTACTTAGGCAAAATAAATAATATTTGTTAGAATTGTTAATTTTTCGTTATTTTGCATATATGCCAAAAGCCTAAGGGTATCTACAAAAAAGTACCTCTAGATTGTTTACGCATTGGTGAACATTGTACAAATCTGACATATCGCAGAAACAATTTGTGTCATTCAACAAGGCGTGCCGCCTGACCGCCACGGACAAGTGGCGGTGTTAAGAGGACAAACGGTGGTAAGAGGTCCGTTGACGCCTCCAACATTCTTTCGACGCGGTCGGCGCATTCCGATAACAGAAGTTTCGGTATCCCGATAATGCCATAATCGGAACTAGCGTTGTCAGATCGAATCCTGGGCTTGTGCCTTCCGCCATGCAGTGTTGTGAAACCAATTTAGATTACACTTCAAGAAAGATATATTACAAGATTACGTGCTGTGAATTTGTATTATGTTATAGTTTTAGAAAGTATGTAGAAAAACTAAAAAATATTTTCAAGTAATATTTGTTTTTTAAATTCGTACGGAAAATATTATTAAGGTCCAAAATATTGTATTTATTTTTATTTTTGAATAAATTGCCAATTTGCCGCTCTAGGCTGCAGCCAAGTCAGTCTTTTAGTAAATCCTGCCAAAATATCGATATCCCATAATTAATTATATTACATAACAATCCCAATATAAACAAAAAGAATTTGTTTTTTATTTATTGAACATCAAAACAATTATTTTTTGGGGATAAGTGTTCAGAATAAAGAAAGGGACCATCTCATCATCCACTCAATGAATAAAAGAAAATTTGTTGACATATTTGATTAAGAAGCTAGACAAATACCCATAATTACTTAAACAAATTCAGTTTTTATAAGTATAACTAGTACCGCTAAAACATTACGTACTTTCTCACCTTTAGAAATGATTATGTAATGCTGTTTGTACCACAATTTCTCTCCGAATTAACACATCTCAGTCGTCATTTTTTTGTAAAACGTACTACAAGTGGTTGAACATTTAGTGCGAAAACTAAATATTTTCAAGCAAATATCACAAATTTGACAATTATGACTCCTTTTCATACAGCTAAATCATGTCACTACAGTGAAATGTCATACATAAATTCGCTAGCGCGACGCGGAATGCTATTGTTGCATTACAATCTTATATTCCTTCAAGGCTAGCAATGTTTATTTCATATATTTCAAGTAGGTTTTAAAAATTTCTAAAATATTAATTTGTAAACATATCAAATAGTCCAGTCGTTATGTACATTTTACCTGAAAAAAGGTCATAAAACCTTTTTCTTTGAGTATGTTTTCGACCTCGCAGACCCTGTGCTAACTCTGGAAGGCCCGAAAAACTAGTATTTTGTCTGACTTGTTTCGGTTTTTCTCTCTATAGCTCTTTAACCTTAAGTCATGTAGAAAAATGTTTCAAATGAATTTTAAAGAGAATAAAATTTCCTACAACTTTTGTATAAAACAATTACCAAGCTGACTACAGATTTTCGAAAAAACGCTATTTTTTAGTTCTCAAAACTTAGACAAAAAGTCTTCGCTTGTTTGTTAAAAAAATTGAATACGTACGTATAGTATACTGGAAAGTAAAAATGAGCTACAGTCATGTAATGTACTTTACATGCGGATAGCAATGCGCAGAATCCGCCTTTTTTGAAGATGTAGGTAATTTTTTTTAACAAACAAGCGAAGACTTTTTGTTACTTAAAATACTTCAAACCATTTAAACATTAACAATTAATTTCATTGCCTAGTAATAGATTTAACAAAGGCATCTAAATGAAATGTTGCTACGATTTTTTTCATAGTAGACGAGAACCCAAATTGAAAAATGGATCCATACGCTTTCGCTGCAGACGTGAGATGTCGAGCCCTAGGGAAACCCGTCTGCATTTGCCTTCAAAGGACAAAAAAGACATGCGACGAGCATGAGCGCAAGAGAAGGAAAAGTAATAATCCTACGGCACCAAACAAGATGGTTGTTCATGTATCTCTATATATAAAAGTAGATGTTGGTATATATAAGAGCTAAACTCCGACACCGTGAGACCATGAAAGTTGCCACTTCTACAAGTTTTTTCACCGAGAAGGGTTATGTGCTGTTAAATCTGTGGTAACTCCACTACATAGCGCAACACATTCCACAGGATTTTGAATCTGTATAGTTAAATAAAGCCGAAACGATGCGTTCTATGGCCTTAAAAACTAAAATATTCAGGCCGAAGTCTTCAAAAAAACTTTTTTTCACACCGTTATCTACAGGATGAAATCTTCAACATTCTATTGCATTTTTGCTGGTCAGGCGCTTCCCGATATTACCTCACCTGCTCAGAGATGTGCAGAATCTGCAATTAAATGTGAATGAGAAGGACAGAGAGCGACAGAGACAGACAGGCAGGAACAGGGTGAGGGAGGGAGAGACAGTGAGAAAGGGAGATAGGAGAGGAAAGAGGGAGATGAAGGGCAGAACAACGTCCGCCGGATTTTCCTAGTAATTAAAACCCTGTTTGTTGTGTAACACCAAAAACCACTGCGATCATTACCAAACACAGTGTACGTGGAATTAATTTTCAAGCTAGCTGCAATCAAGGCATCAAAATGTTTCAAATAATGTGCCGGTTTGTGTTTCATTTTTACTTTTTCGCTATGACGTAGAGAGAAAGCTATGTAATGTTGAGCCAAAAAATGCGAATTTACGGCAGAAAAACTCTTATTGTGGATACCTGGTAAGGAAGAAGTGGAGAAATACCGTTGCTAAATTTAGAAAAAAATCCTCTAACACGTGGTGTAGCCAGAATCACTTTTTTGTGAGTCCTTGATGCCGTAAAATCGACGGCAGAACGTCCGTCCGTCTGTGAACAAAACTACCGGCTAAACCGTTCAGCTGATTCCTCCAAAATTGATATTCCCAAATTGATCTGGCCGATGTCGTTGACCCTTGAATTTGAAACCGATATTTTAATTTTGGGGGGTTCTTTACATAAAGCCCCTGGGACATTTTCAAAATTTCCAAAAAAATGATTCCATCGTTTTTTATTAAATTTATTTGTTGGATAGTGTGAGAGACATTTAAGAGAATAGTGCAGGTTTCATGTTCGTTAAAAACTCTCATATTTTGAAAACTGCCAAATTTTTTTTCGGCGTCTTCCTACAACTTCAGTTATGGAAATAGAGATTTTTTCCTTCATGAAATTTATTTCTTATAAATCTTGAAATAGGTCATTAACAATTTTTCGAAAATATGAGTACTTTACTTAATTTTGCGTGAAAGTGCGGGCGAGGAAGCACCTGCTGTTTTAGCACCACTAGTTTATAAAACCTATTGCGATTCCTCTTTTGAGTTTGAAATGGTTCCAAATGTTTTTTTTCTAAATTTTATTACATAAAGTTTAAACTAATATTTCTTGCGATACCTTGAGAGTTTTGAAGATTACATTCTCGCCTATGATAATCTAAAAAAATAAGAATAGATTATAATCTAAAGAAATAATAAAAAATTCAAACTTTTTTTGTTAACTCTATTGGTCACTTCTGGAAAGTGGACAAATTACACGAGATCACACGAGATCATTCAATAACCGATTCATGTTTTGACTCCAACAATCTATTTAAAAAATAATAGTTACTCTCTCACTATTGAAAATATTTTGTTTCGTTTTGATGGCTTGGTTGTAAATCATTTAAGTTTTTACCATTCTGATAGTGAGTTGAAGACAATTCTTTGTCAGTCATGAAAATGAAATACGTTAAACTGTTCAAGTTGTGGTGTGGAATAGATTCCCGTAAATGAACGCCCGAAATACGTTACTCGTATTTGTATATGCGGGATGCTTTATTTTGAAATTCCCAGTTTTGTTAACAAATACCACATATTAGTTTTCTTCCTTTTCTTGAGGTGAAAAAACTGAAGAAAACAAATTAATGTAGAAATAGTATAGAACTTTCGAGTTTCGGGATGGAAAGACGTATTTTTATATTATTATTGAAATCAAATCTAAAATCGAAAGAGCATTTTTTTCAATTTCTTACGTGTATCACATCTGTGGTCACGGAGTAAAAGTTCTTAAGTCAAAAATCGTAGTTTGGAGAAAACAAGGGCTAGATTATTGAGCCAACGCTTGTTCTAATGTCCAACGCTATTTCCCAACGCTTTTTTCTCGCTAAGGAGAAAACATTTGAATTAGGTCGTTTTACTAAAATAAAATATAGATACTTAACTTATAGTTTCACTACTTAACCCAATTTCGCCAAAAATTGACTTAAGAACCTTTACCCCGTGACCACAGAAATTATGCTATAAAAGTAGTTCCCAATAATTTTTGATAGACTTATCAATTTTAATTCATTAATTAAAATTGTGTCACTTTTTAGAAACTCAAATCCTTAATTAGATTTTTCCGATTAATGAGTGAGATAGAAAATTGAACACTTTCATTATTTATTTAAATAAATATAGTCAAAAATTAATCCACAACCAAAATGAATAAAGATTAATAACATAATTACAGTTGAAATTTAAAAATATGTATCAATCGTTAAAAATTAAATCGATACTATATTTAACTTCTTTAGTACCTCGTCTGTTAATATAAAATCTTTTTCTAGACTCGACAGTACTCGTAACTGGTCAGAATTTACACAAATCTCCTATTCAACAACGACTTGATTAGATAAGCGGAAACCGAGGCCCTCACTCTCTTCCGCATATCGATGGACTCGGCGGAAGTGAACTCTTGCGTAATCTGTTGTCTCGTCTCATGAAATAGGAACACAAAGACATCTTACATCAATGAATTGGAAATATCCACCGCAAAGTGATTATTCTGACGTTGCGTTTATCCGTTGATATTCTGATTCCTTCATTTAAATGAGATTCTAGAGTAAATCCACTCATCACAGAAAAGTCTTTCGAGTTTCTTTCCTTGACAAACTTCTTTCTCAGTATGTTTTATACAAATCCTAAATAAACTTTTCCTTACATTTGGTCGTAAGCAAGTAAAAGTGAACGATTGAGAGAACATCGATTTCGTTATCGTTGTAGCAGAATAAATGGCTGTGATGATAGATAACAATTTTAAATGTATGAGTAATAAAACTCATGTTAATGAAGTTGCACCCTTTAGTGTTCTTCAAATAACTCAACAAGTTATTAAATAAATGTATAAAATTGTCAAAATTAACTTTTGTTAATCTCAAATAAAGCAATCAAGTAGATAATTTTTAAATGATATTAGTATCATTCGTAAAACGATGTCACTTGAGGCAGACTGCTCTTCTTGTCTCCCCCTCCCCTAATTATGTTACTGGGGGGGGCTTCGATTCATAGGAAGAACGATTGACAGTGTTAATTATTTTCATTTTCGCAAAACATAATTCGCGTTACCGGTTTTCTTCGAAAATTAGTAATAAGGATTTAATTTTGAATTTCATATTTGACTTTACTTATACGATGAATAAAAGAAAACAAACGATAATAACCTTTTATTACAGCGACAAAAATGTTATAAATCTGAAGTTGTTTTTTATAAATAAGAAAGTGGCCGAGAATTAATTAATGTACTACTCCCGGTGCAATAATTTCACAACTAACTTAGAAACTCACTAGATTCTTCTTTATTTCTAAGCATATAAATGTAGATTTTTTTATTTTAAATTCTTAATATACGGATCGCGAGAAGTTCGAGATTTTCATTAAAATGTTCCAATTCCTCTTAAACAGCACTATGTGGCGAAAATTATTGAAATGTTTCAATAGTGAGTGCCAAGTGTTAGCTTAGTCACGAAATCGCTTTAATTTAATTTTTATGGATTGTATCGTTAATACGAAAGATTTCATACGAAAGATTTCATAGATGTACAGTCGGTAGGTAGAGTCCTCTTCTTCTTCCTCTTCTTCTTCCTCCTCCTCCTCCTCCTCTTCCTCTTCCTCTTCCTCCTCCTTTCTTCCTCCTCATTTTCTTCCTCCTCGTCTCCTTCTTCCTCTTCTTCTTCCTCCTCTCCTTTTCCTCCTCTCCTTTTTCCTCCTCTCCTTTTCCCTCCTCTCCTTTTTCCTCCTTCCTTTTTCTTCTTCCTTCCTCTTCTTCTGTCGCACTACAGCCCTTTCACTTTAGCCATGGAATCTCTCACTCTTCCATTCCTTTCTATCCATTTCTCTATTCTCCAATCCCTCACACCAACTGTTTTCAAGCCCATATCCACATCTTTCATATATTTCAATTGTGATCTTCCTCTCTTTCTCTTCTATTCTGGTTCGCCAGAGAGAAACATTTTTTTAGTATTCTCTCTTTCCGTATCTATTTGTAATAAGTGTCCCAGCCCCCAGCCACTGAGTGCTTCTGGATTTAATTTCAGCCATAGTTTCAGGTCTTTTGTACACGTTAGTCAACTCCAAATTGTATTTTGTTGCCCACTGGCCATTTGCACATATTCCATTCTACACTTCAGGATTTACCTACTCAAAGTCATCAGAAAGTTTTCGAACTGGCTTGTTGATCACCTTGAACATCCATCACTCTGCACTACACAGTACAATTTGTTTTATTATTGTAATATACCTGTACATTTGAACTTCAGGGTATCTGTGTGTGTATATTTTACGAAATATGATTCTTAAAGGTTTGCAGCATTTCACGAGTAGAAATGAATAGTCATTTGCTATAGATGGACATATCCAAAACGTTATAATATAAAATGTACTGTTTTCAAACCCCTCGAGAGACAGAAATGTCGAACGAGAAGAAATAAATTTTTAAAAAAAGCATTTATGAATTGACGCTAAGTGAGTTTTATTTGTGTTTCTACAGCGTTAGTGCTGGTAATCAGAGATCTGATATTTAAATTCGTCCACTCTTTCGTAAGTTTCTCTGCCTAATTGAACATCTTCGAGCGGGCAATTTCCCTTCCCGCTGTTTGTCGAGCATTTGCACAATGCCAAAACGCCACCCGGTGCGTGTGTGTCCTAATGGAGACGTGGGCCTGGCGCAGAGGCGGGAGCCGAGGAGGACGAGACGAACGTGGTGATCCTGCAGCGCTCCCTCACCACCACGTGCACGGTGAACCTGCAGGGCGCCACCATTACGTCGTGGCGCATCGAGAACGAGGAGCAGCTGTTCGTGGCGAAGCGCTCCTACTACCACCCGCACTTCCCGATCCGGGGCGGCGTGGCGCTGGCCTTCCCGTTCTTCGGCCAGTGGTCGTTCGGGCCGCGCCACGGCGTCGCGCGCAAGATCCGCTGGCGCCTGCTCGTGCCCCCGGAGAAGCTGTCCAGCGGAGACGTGCAGGTTCGCTCAAAAGCAACTACTACTGGGGCTAAAATAGCACGTACTTTCACCCAAAATTACGCGAAAAGTATTCAATTTTTTGAAACATTGAACATGATCGTATTTCAAATGTATATATTGAGGAACAGATTTCATAAGGGAAATATCTCTTATCTTCATAATTGTAGTTGTAGGAAGACGCCGGACAAATTTTGAATTTTTGCAATTTTCTAAAAATTAGTTGTCAAGAAAATGAGACCTGCACCATTCTCTTAAATGTCCTTCACACTATCCAATAACAAAATTTAGTTCAAAACGATGGAGCCATTTTTTTGGAAATTTTGAAAATGTCCCGGGGGCTTTATGCAAAGTACTCCCCAAAATTAAAATATCGGTTTCAAATTCAAGGGACCGCCAGACGGACGGACGGACGGACAGACAGACATTTTGCCGTCATTCGATTTTTCGGTATCAAAAACCTACAAAACATGGATTCTGGCTTCAGCACGTGTATTTTTTTCTAAATTTAACAACTGGATTTATCAACTTTTTCGGTACCATGGCGCTGTAATAAGAGATTTTCTGCAGAAAAGTCGCCGTTTTCGCGTAACATTCTCTACTGCATAAGCGGTAGCGGGAAAGTAAAAATAGGACATTGCAGGGCCCATATCCCCGCGGAAGGGGGGCACCGACCGTGGAGGTCACGGTTCCTAGTGGAGAATTGTAAACGGCCACCCGTTCCCTGAGTTTCAGGGAGTCACTCACGTCGTTAGCTTCAAAGTGGAGACAGTAAATAGGTGGCTTGCCACCAACTTTTGGGCGGGATTGGACGAAGGGTTCGTTAGCCGGCATCCTCTGTGCAGCTGGCGGTGGTTCTCAAATCCACATATTGAAGTCGAATCGGGGAATATGAACTTCCCTGCCAGGTTTACGTGGGTTCTGGCGGCACTCACGTCGATAGCGTCAAGATGGAGGCAGTGAGGAGACGGGTTGGGGGCCCCGAGCTCCCTGAGCCCTAGCCCGGATGAGGGCTAGTTGGACACTTGGCTTCGTCCTGGCAGTGGCCCGATACTCTGGGCAAAAGAAGGGATTTCTCTCGACGCATTGTGAGTGGCGCTTAATTCTATTCCGACACTGGCCTGGAACACCAGTAGTTCTGAGTCGGCAGGACGGCCAGACCCAGGCTTTGAATGGGAATATTCCCGAACGGTACCTGCGTTCTAAAAGCTAAGAAGCTGCGGATAAAAGCAGAAAAGGCCAAGACGCCCACCCCCGGGAACAATTATCCTGGTAAAACAATAAATTGTATGGAGTAGTAGACCAACAAAGATACATAATTGCAAGCTACAGGCCGACTGCATCCCCCTGTCAATATTTCCTGAGCCACTGTCAACCTACCTTCCCCAACAAGGCACATCCTGACTCCATCCCGTTGTTTTCCTCCTTAGTATGAGGATTGATTTCTACGTTTCCAACCGCATTGATCGAGTTGTCCGTGGTTAGAATCACATTGATCGATTATAATTTATCCACTTCCTTGTGCTTTCAATTATCCACTTCCTTGTGTGTACTTCTAGATCTCTGCAGACGTTGAAAACACCCACTTAGGAGTGGCCAAAATAGGCGTGGAAATAAAATATGAAATCACCTACCACATCTTCTTACCTCGCTGAGTTGAAATGCACAATTCCGAAGATTCTGCCATGTTAACCTGTGTTCGAGGTTTTCTTTGGACTGGTACAAGAACATCTACATGCGCATCTTATGAATGCAAAGTTTACTCAAATGTTTACTTCTTCCGAAACACCGGATGAACGAAACGGGATGGAGTCGGGCTATGCCTTCTCAGGTAACGAAAAGTGAAAGGAGATTAGCTTGGAAGCGAGGGTCGGGGAAAACTGTCCGCGGGATATAGTCCAGCGATTCCCTTCTAACAATGTCTTTAATAATTTATTCTTCTCTGCTTCCTAATTATTTTAAACAATTAATAGTATTAAAAAGACAGTTCTATTCAGTATAACATTTATTACTCGTAAATTGTAACTTTTCTAGGCGTACGAGTGGGACCTTCTCATGAGGGGTTCCAAGACGGTTATTGTTATATTAGAAAATAACTCGTTTAACACTACTGATAATAAGAACACCTGATACCGAGAATACATACATGCAGCTCAAATTTTTTATATTAATGTTTTATTAAATAGAGTTGTCTTTTTATTACTATTGATCTAAAATAATCAGGAATTAGTGAAGAATAAACAGATTGTAAAATGTAACTTGTATTATTAATGTACTAACCCTGATGTTTGATTTGAGGTTCTATAAACGTATAGTGCTTTTGTCTTTCAACCCTAGAATATAATGTATTGTATCTAATAATTTAATTATTTTACACTTTTGTCAAATTTCTTCATCCCTTTCTTTTCCATCTTCCTCTTTTGTCTTCTTTCTCTTCTGTTATTTTCTTCCCAGGTTTCCTCTTTATGTTCTCTATTCCTAATCGTGATTTCTCATCTTCACTTCAGTATTCTATATTTTGTTTTATATTTTTATATCCGGCCTTATACTTACATCCTGAGTGATGTTTTTCCGAATTCAATCAAACGCTTATGGCTTCGTCCGAGATTGTTCTCCACTTTCAGTAGTAATGAATAGTTTGCCCGCCCCCTTTGTAATACAGTAAAACTTGCTCAATGCGGAACGTGTATTATCCGGATATCTCTTTAAAGTGAATATACATCGCAGTCCCCGCAAACGCAAATTCCGCAGTATTACATTGCATTATGCAGAATATTGTCAAAATAGGAAAAATACTGGTCACTTGAGATTTTGCATTGAGCACGTTTTACTGTATTTCCATTTTGTGTACCTCTATGTGCCTCTTTGTACCTCTCTGTGCCTTTATGTACATCTATGTGCAAATGCTCAACTTTCTATTCATGAGGTTTTGCAGGAGAGTATGCCTTCGGGCACATTAATATCGATTATATTACTTTTTTGTATTTTTAAAAAACTTTTATTTGGCTGTTACATACTATAGTGATTACACGCCAGGGGGTATTGGGCGATGACCATGGGTGATGAAACAATTTCATTGCATTGAATTCAACTATGCATCTATGTATGCAAAATAATTTCCTGCGATTGTTTTGTAAGATTTCGATTTCTTTTCTCAGACCAAAGTTAGCATCGACCATTGTATTTAATAATAAGTACTTGCCTCCTAACTACGAAACTACACGCTGAATTAGCAAAACGTCTTAAATCGGTCGAAATCAAATCAATTATTATCATTAATATAGTTTTGCAGACAGTAAAATAAAATCAAACTTTCCAAGAAGAAAATTTTAAAAATAAATAAAACCAAATTCAACACTAACGTCAAAGAAAATCCCCAAATGAAGGGACCAAACTCGCCAACTCGGAGCAGTACTCTAACAAACGGGACACGCACCGCGGGCGATCTTCTTTCCTCTTTCTCGACCTACGCTCACCCCTTACCTACACACACTTTCACTAACATTCACTACCCTACCACACATGCCGGGAGACCGGTCGGGGGCTTAGAGCTTGTCCCGGCTGGGGCGGTACCCCTCTAGTAGAATTGGGGAAAACCCGCTAGCCAACGGTAGGTCGGTGCCAGATCTCGTCATCAAGGAGGAGAAATCACCCACCTCCCGAGGAATAATCATGCACTACACTTACAGGACTAAAGTCCTTAGCTGTTACCGCGCCCGGAATCGCTAATAATCAATCAATCAATTAACTGCTATACTGCGATTTTCGTAACTTTGTCCCTGACGGGAATCAGCTGTTTCGCTGCCATCCTATCGGGAGCTTATATTTCGCGACAGTGACGTCACTATGGTGACATTCAAGCTCCCTATTGGCTGAAACCGTGAACAGCTGATTCCTGTCAGGGACAAAGTTACGAAAACCGCACTTGTTCTCACTGGCGCGCAGGCCGCGTTCATCGTGTGCGACGACGCGTACACGCGCTCCATCTGGGGCAACAACTTCTGGCTGTGCTTCTGGGTCATCCTGCAAGCGTCCGAGCTGCACCTGCGCTACTTCGTGTTCAACACCAACCACCTGATGCCGTTCGAGTGCACGCCCATGCTCATGACGACGTTCCGCGTGCCCGACGTGGTGCACTGCCGGCTGACCGGGCTGCACGAGTGCGAGTGCAGCGAGGACGAGAACGCCATCGACTTCGACGTGGAGCAGCGCGAGACCGTGAACGTGGACGACTGCGTGCGCCGCCTCTACTACAACACGCCCGACCTCAACCTCGCCGACATGTGCACGGGGCGCACCATCTCCCTCATCAAGGACATGCCCGACACGCAGATCTGGAACCCGTGGGACGGGCGCGAGTCCCTGCTGTGCTTTTACACGCAGGTCGTCGAAGAGGTGCGTAGGGGTCCAACACTGTGGATCACTAGCAGATTCTCCGTGTCGTGGTTAGGTTGGGCATTTACGTAGGAAAACGTTTCATGCAGCACGTGTTGACAGCATCTTATTACGACTTCGTTGCTACTTTGCTAAAAACACTAGTCGGCAATAAATGAACGTTTTTTATGTGGCATCAATGAAACTAATTTTTTGGCGCATAATACAAAATTAATAACAAAAGACTCTAACAAGAACGGTGTTTTTGATATATTAATTTTATTAATTTTGAAAGAAATAGACCCAATAATTCATATTACTACGTTTTCTTATCAATATGTTTAATTTATCATGTAATAGTGTTGTAATTGATATAATTTATTTTAGGCAAAAATGTTAACTTACCCTAAATGCAATAAAATATGACTTGCATGAGGTAACAAATCTTACTTCAGAAACCAGCAGTAGTCACCATCGCTGCTGGATCCCAGTGATCTTTATATCTGGTTCCCAAAGCCCTAAAATTCTTATGATTTTTTTTCCTGTTCATCCCTAACTTTGCTAGTATTTTCCGGTAATAAATCCAAACAAAAATTAATTTTTACTTACAAGCGACACCCTATGGCTTGGTAGGTCTGCAGAAGCCCTTCTATTAGATTTTGTGGTTTTCGCCTTTTTTGTACGTTTTTCAAAAGTCCTTTTATCATCTTCACAAACGATTTCTAAGCTTCTCTTTTTGATTAAGCTTTTCTTTAACCCTCGGAGACCTAATGAAAATTTGACCTTTAAAAAACGGATATGCCCTGCTACATTTTTTAAAATTTCCTATCGAAATTTTCATTGTAAATAAATTCTAACACTATATTTTCAATCATATATTTTCTATTTGGTTATTGAATAGTGGCGAGACAATGATTGATGGCTCTTTACAAAGAGTGGTGATATTGTGGTTTAGCAATTTTTGCAATGGTAGGAAACGGTTTTTATGAGGGTGCTTAATGCACCCAATGTTTTACACAATGATTATTTAAGATCGATTTCTTTGCCTTCCTTTCGTTTGCATATGACACTTCTTCTACGTTAAGTATATTGCTTGTAATAAAAAGACATTTATACCTCGTGTGAAATCCGATGAATCAGACGACCGTTACAAACCGTTTTCCCTTGCAAGGTTGATTTCGACCCCGACGACTACCTGAACATGCTGCGCATTTCGTGCGGCCACGTGCGGAAACCCATCACGCTCAACCCCAACGAGTACTTCGTGGGGCACATGGTGATCAAGGTGGACAAGCCGCGCGAGGAGCACCTGAAGAAGGCGGGCAAGGCGCGCACGTCCCGCGTGCTGCCCGACCTGGCGCGCGACGCGGCCTTCAGCCTCCCGCGCCTGCCGCGCTTCAGCACCTTCCTCGTGCCCGAGCTGCGCGAGGACTCCGCGCAGGCGCAGTACGTCAGCCCGTCGCTCACCGACATCCCCTACATGGTGGCCGAGGAGATCTTCACGCACGTCACCAAGAAGGACATCCCGTACATGATGGCGGAGGATATGGTGGCGCAGGCCGCCCAAGACGGTGGGCCGTACAAGCTGGCGGAAGAAATCGTCTCGCAAGTTGCCAATAAATGATGACCGTTTTGTTCCGGAGTTTCTTCTTCGGCGTTGTTCCCTTCTAGACTTAGTTGATTCAAGTAAAATAACTCATTTGCCTTCAGACCAATAAAACATATCATTCTACCTTTTGAGGTAATAAGTCTCTTTATTTTGTGTGACAAACCATAGGGTCACTGGCATGTTCAATTTGGCGGGGGAGGTTTGGGGATTGGATTTTTTTATTTGTTTAACGTCAAAAACAGTTGAAAACTCTGTGGCGTGCTCTGCGAGGGAGTGCAATCTGTGCACGGTTTCTTGAGCTTGGGGTTTGGGGAAGGAGTTTGAGAGAACTCGGGATGTGAAATTTGGGAAATCAATCGAAGTGTGGGCCTCCGCGGAATTCTACTTCAAATCATATAATTTTTAATTGGATTTATAAGATGTACGTGGTAGATTAAAAATCGTCAGACGTCGAAGCTACTCATGAATTCAATAATATATTCTGACATTTAACTTAGAAAATGACAACAGTCACGGAGATGATGGCGACTGATATCCCCACTTCCACCAGTTTGGGAGCATCTTCATAGTATTCCTTTCCTATTCATTTTCACTTTTTTAGTAATAAAGGACGACAAAATATATTTGTGAACACCATGTTTTCGTTCCACGGTCTTAATGACACGTAAAGCTAAACATTTTAATCGTTGTAAAGTTATTTTGAAAAGGCTTCAAAATAATTTGATGTCTATTATAAATTAATATTTTGAAGTCTTAATAAATTTATTATTTCACAGTTTCACAAACGTTTGTTTGTTTTAAAAAACAACTTTGTTACCCACAAATTCTAATATTTTATATAATTTTAATTTTATTTTTCCACTTGACCTGATCTTCATAATCCTTGTCTGTTAAATTCTTGTCTTTCAAAAGTCCATGAATTTATCTCAACCAGCTGTGTTTGGGTCTTCCTCTTTTCTTCCTACCCACAGGGAACTACTCTAAAATTATTTTTGGAATTCTATTTTCTTTCATTCTCTTAACATGTTCAAAACATTGTAATTGCTTATATTGAATAGTTTCTAAAATTGTGTGTAATTTATTCATTTTTCTCTTATTTTTAAATTTCTTTATGACTTTAGTTGAAAATGAATATAATAAAACAACCCCATGTGCTTGAAAATAGGCATGTGCCCCCTCCCGTACCCGGCGGTAAACTGCCCAGCCGACCCAATTGTGCGTACGGGGAGGGAGAAGAGCGGTAAATCGCACAGGCTGCCAACGACTTTGGAACGGATGTCAAATATCCGTGTACATAATAAAATTGTTTCCAAAAACTAACAGCGATTATCTTATAAAATTATAATTGTTTCAAAAATATAACGTATACAACTCGTTTTAACGAGTTGCTAACGAGAATTCGTTCAAATTTAAAATAGTGCTCTTATGGTGCTCCTTTTCAAAACATTATGGTGATACTTTCAAAAAAATCTTAGTAATGAAAAGAAGATTGAAAAGCAATCATGCAACTAGTTTATTATGCTATTACTAGCGTACCCGTGCGAGAGCTTTCGCATGCTGTACCCTACCCTCTTCCTTATTTTTCCATTTCCATATTAACCGTGTAATATATATTTTTCTTCAATACCCTCTTATTCTCCGTCACTTGTTCTACATGTCACCTTGTAATTGATAACTATGTAATACACCCTTGTCAATACAAACAATTCTTATTTAACCTTATTATCGAGAAAAGAGATACACTCGTGTAATTCAGTCGCACAAAATATCGAGTAATTAGTAATATCGCATACAGCTGCAGATTCTACAAGCTCTGAACAGGTGGGTAGAATCGAGATGCGTCGAACTAGCAAAAATGTAATCGAATGGTAAAGAAGATCTCATCCTGTAGATTACGGTGTGAGAAACGTTTCTGTAATGCCTTTGGCCTCAAAATTTTAGTTTTCAAGGCCCTGGAACGCTTCGTTTAGGAGTTATTTTGCGATATAGATTCAAAAACCCCTGACGTGTTTTGCGGGTTGCATTTTATATATTTAATTCGTCACGTCTCCGTAAAATTATTTTTCTTTAGAGACCTCATTTATTAAAATTGGATTAATCATTAATAAAGATTGGTGGCGTGTGAAATCCGCAAAGGAAAGGTAAACTACTGAAATAGTATAGGAGACGATTAATATATGGTATTACTTATTTAAAATTCACCGATAGTAATATCATAATCATTTTTCTGAGTAAATAAAGAAGGTATTATTTACTGGATTAATACCTTTCGAATAAATAATTATTAAGTATAAATAACTAATAATAATTCACGAATTATTTTTTCTTAATTCGTAGTCAACATGCTTCCATTGAAAAATGAAGTATTTTGAAATTGTAACAAGTGTAATAGAACAACACATGTTAACATCATTGAAATAAAAAATATAATTCTTTAGAGAGAGAAAAACATATTAAATGTAGGTACAAGCTTAAGCAATGTTACTTCTACAACAATGAGAAAATAGAACTGATTACGTTAAGTAAAAAAATAGCACTGTTCGAACACTAATCTATCTCCTGTATAAGTGGGTGCATAATTATAAATGAGAGAACTCCTTTCATCCTTACTTGAAGCAAATGTGTGTGTGCTTTTACGAGCTGAAAAACAGGAAAAAACTCACAATTAGAAACAAAGCGATACTAGTATAAATATTTTATACGCTATTTCGTAAATAGAGATATCATTACGATTTTAAAAGAATGAAAACGGGAAAACGGGAATCGATTTCGAAATAAAACTACATTTTTTTGTCATCTACATATCATCGTAGGCCACAAAATTTGGGTTGTGATGTAATGCATCACAATTATACCCATTAAATGTAAAACGATAAGGAAAGAAACAGTTTTGTACCATTTATTAAAAACTATCATTACAAAACTCGTAAAGGTGCGACTGGCAATTAAGGAATTCACTTCCAGAAATGCGCAAATTATGATCTGGGAAATAGTATCCACACACTTTCTACGGAAAGTTCCAGTATTAAGCTTTTATTACGTTTAAAACAATGATTTTAAACTTGCCTCTCAACTTTTACGATTTTTACCAAAATTGAAGTCCTTGGGCTTTTTTTTTTTTTTTTTTTTTTTTTTTAAGGTTTTGGCGCTTCTGGGTTCTCTAGCTATCAAGGATTTCCAGTTGCGTTTTTAGAAGAGCTATTTGTGCAGTAAGCTCGTAAGGTTTATGAAAGAATCGTATTAAAAAACTTAAAATATATTTTTACTTTCCCATCTACGTACGTATACACGGAGTATATGGGAAAGTTATGTAATGCTGTGCGAAAAAATGGCCAATTTTCCCCGGAAAAAAATTCGTTGCCGGGCGCTGATAACGAAAAAGTGGATAAAACCTGTTACTAAATTAAGAAAAAAATCCCCTAACACGTAATGTAGCCAGAAACCTTGTTTTGTGGGTACTTGATACCGAAAAACCAATTCAAAGGAAAACGTCCGTCTGTCTGTCCGTTCCTCCGTCCGTCCGTCTGTGAACAATTTTAGCGCCTAAACCATACGTACGATTTCTTACAAAATGGATGTTCCCCGATCGATCTGGTTGTAGTCGAAGCTTTGAGGCTTTGAAAAAGATTCTGTAAAACTTGGGGGTACTTTACATGAAGCCCCCCGACATTTTCAAGATTTTCTCAAAAACGGCTCCAATTTTTTTCTTTAAATTTCTTGTAAGAATAGAGTAAAATGTACTAATTAATGTGGCATATGTCCGATTTTCACGGATAACTCTGAATTTTCGAAAATTGCAAAAGTTTGAATTTTATTCGGCGTCTTCCTTCAACTACAAAATGGCAGATACAGAGTTTTCCTTCAAATAATTTTTTTTCTTCATAGTGAGTTCTTTCTTTAAGGTCATGTACATTTTTTTCAAAATTTTAGTAGTTTTCGCGCAATATTGCGTACAATATGTGCAATTTTAAATAATTACAAAAACAAGATTTTCTCAAAAACGGCTCCAAATTTTTTCTTTAAACTTTTGGTAGGTATACTGCCTAATGTATTTTATGAGGTGACAAAAACGCCTTATTGCTCTATTCTTTGTTTTTGTTTTCAAAAATAAATATATACATATATATTTTTGACTCGTCTCTCACGTCGTTAGTATTTACATTAGTGGCGATTTGTTCACATGATTATATTTACGAGTACATATACTATAAATAATGTCAGATAAAGTTTCTCGAGAACTCTGTGTTTTCTGTGAAAATAAGCTCAAAATTCCGCATTTTCAGAAACGCTCAAACGCCATTTTCTCACATATGTCTGCAAATTGTTTCTTGGAACTTTTGTAACGGATAGTGCTAATTACACTCTTCAATGTGACGTAAAGTTTATTTTGAGTTGTTGTTTTGTTGTTGTTTTTTTTTGCTTTTTCAAAAATTATATAAATATAATTATTTTGAAAGATCTCTCACATCTTTAATATGCACATTACCAGCAATTTGTAAAGATTATTATATTTGTGAATGTAAGTGCTCCAAATAACTTCAAATAAAGTATTTTGAAAACTCAAACATTTTTTTGTGAAAATGAGCTTCAAATTTTGCATTTTTAGTAGCGCTAAAACGCAATTTTCTTTAAAACGGCAGATCATTTTTGAAAGAAAATTGCCATTTAGGACTAGATTTTTGTGTTCTTTAATATTCTAAAATTAATATTTCCGTTCTACCAATAGGAAACCGAAAAATTAAGAAAATGACAAAAAAATGTACTTTTGGCGATGATAGCAGCTGGCAAGAAAGAGTATGTGGCAATTCCAAATAGCTAGCGGAGACCCAGAGAAATAGAAAACTAATACGGGAAAGTCTGTATCATTCTGTAGCACCACTAGTTAAGTTCTAATTTAATTTCCAGGTAAATGTTTGGAGGAACAAGTGGTTAACACAGAGGACCACGCCGGGGAACTCGCTAGAAATATGAGGAAACATTTGAAGAACATTCAAGCAAATAGGCAGCAGAGGCCCCATTTATGTTACTCTGTGATCTCAGTTACGTTACTAACTACAAAAGTGCCGTTTTTGAACTGTCTGTAACGTTTTGAAAATATAACTCTTCTGAACAGTCCCACTCCGTGGCAGGGATGGTCAGAAACAAGCAGAATCTTGAAATCTGTGTAAAGTTAAATTGATTGATATTCTGTTAATTAATTAATGTATCAGATTTTAGATTTTCTATTTTCGTCAATGTTATTGGCCTTCTCCCGCCATCCCGATTTAGGTTTCCTGGGTTTATTCAGTCGCTTAAAGCGTATGCCGAGATGGTCCCTAGTTTACTCTCCCAGAAGGATAACTAAAGTTCCGGCCCCCCACGATCTTCTTCATAGTTTACGAATAATTAAAATATTTAACATTGTTAGGCGGAAGAGCAGACCTAATGGCCTGAGTCTAGCCACTAATAAAATACAATTTTATGTTATTATTATTATTATTATTATTTTTCCATTACATCACGACTAAAGATGTTATGAGTCGGCTAAATATAAAATCTACTCCAGGTTGCAACCAGCTACCTAAGGAGCAGATCCGGTGACTATCAGTGCCTCTACAATACTTTACGCAAAATGTGGGCTGTTCCAAATAAAGCAATTTCTTGCACTTCCCAGTCTGCACAAATCCCAGAGCCCCGATAACTATCGGGACGATCTGTGTTTTTACGCCCCACATTCGGCTGATCTCGATTTCCAAACTCTTGTATTTAAGACGTTTCTCTGCCTCCTTGGTAACGACGTTTTGATCGCAAGGTACAGCAACATCGACAAGTAAACACGATTTTTTCGCCAAATCCCGGATAACTATATCCGGTTTGTTTGCCGCTATCCTGCGATCAGTTTGAATTTGTTGGTCGTACAATATCGTACACAATCCAACAGACGTCACCGGTTTTGGTGAGTGTTCGTACCACTTGGGGCATGTGTTTGGAACTTCGAGGGCGGTACAGATCTGCCAGTGGAGGTAGCTACACATCCTGTCATGTCTTTTCAGGTATTCTGTCTTTACTAGGATTGGACAAGCTGAGACAATATGATCAATGGTTTCTACTTGCTCCTGGCAAATGCGGCATTCATCATCTTGGGAAATTTTGAGAACCGCTTTATCATAATGTCGTGTTCTCAACGCCTGATCTTCCAACACCAGTGCTTCCGATTCTGGCTTCATTCTTCCCCTTTTAAGCCACATAAATGATTGATCTTTATTGATCTGCACCTTGTCCATTCTTTTTAGGTGCTGTCCGTGGAGTGGTTTGTCTCTCCACGATTTCTTTAACATTTTTTGTGTCTCACACTTCATGTTTAGCAGCATCAGCAGTTCAGTGTCTGTGTTATTCGACGTGTCTTGCCTAGTTTTCTTCGCAATGCTTCTTGCTACACTAACAATGCCTCTGTTTCCCATTCTTCGGTCAGATTTCATGACCTGCCTCATTGGAGGGTCATCTTGATGGCTGACTACATACTTCCCCAACCCGACTATTGCGTTGTGCCAGGAGGCCTCAATTTGTCTGAGGCCTCTTCCTCCTTCCTTACGTGACACATAAAGTCTATGTATATCAGCTCGAGGGTGGGAAACATGATGCATTGTTAGCAGTTTTCTGGTTTTTCGATCCATGGTGCGAATTTCTTGCTCAGTCCAGTCCACTAGTCCAAAACTGTATTCGGCTACAGGTACCGCCAAACTACCTATTGCAGATATTTTATTCCTGGAATTCAGAGCGGACTGCAGAACCAGTCTCACTCTCCTATAATACTCCCTACGAATTCTCTATTTCATTCTGTCATTCGAGATGGTTTCACATTCTTCAATGCCCAGATATTTGTAAGTTTTACCTGGCTCAAGATCTTGAATCACAGTGTGCGTATCAATATTAATATTCTCAGACGTTGTGAGTTTCCCTCTTTTTAAATTGATTTTTGCACACTTGTCAAGACCAAACTTCATGCAGATGTCATTGCTAATGTCATTCACGACAGACAGCATTTGGGAGAGAATCGCTTCATTCTTAGCAAACTCCACCCTAATCAGTGGCCTGGTGTGCCAACCCAGTTTCTCTCCTGTACCCTCTATGGGCCGACAGCAGGAAGTCCAAAGGTTCATGACCCTTCCCTCTCTACATACTTCCCACTCTCCTCAAAATGGAGTACTTCTTCGTCTGACCCCTCATCTTCAACCTATTCAGCAAGGGAGGCCCTACCAGTAGCTAGGCTACCACTGACATAGCTTTAAGGCTCATGGGGGTACTCAAGCTCCACCACCAACTGCAAGGTCGTGTACTCCCTAGGTGGAGTTGTTGTTATTATTATTATTATTATTACATGAAATTTCATCTCTCCGTTAAAACGGTTACCCATGCACACTATCCGACTTACCATAAACGTATTGCTGCAACCCACAATTCAAGGGCTGGGACCATTCGAAATAGGCTTCCAGCATGCTGGTATTTTTACTTTTAAAACAATTATTTAAAAAGTGCGAAATATTCGTACGGGTCGAGTACCTTGGAAAGGGGGTACAGGTGTTGTGTTCTGAAATACCGTAATGCATTTACCTTCATTTACAAAGAAGTTGGCAAAGTATTGCATTATCTTAATAGCATCACCAGTGTGGGGATTGTTTTTGTTTATCTTCCATTCATATCCGTTCTTTTCTGGATGAGCCATAAGTGAATAGAAAGGATAGCTTCTTGATTCAATTGCAGAAACAAATTCCAAACCGTCTAAATCTCGATTATTTGCTAGAATATGCCATTCATCAAGTAAATTGTACTTGCTCATGTTCTGAAAATAATGGTAATATTTGAATAGATATTATATTTTTATTACAAAAATATTTGGTAATCATACCTTTTCGGTAACACAGTATTGGTGAAAATTGGGTGTTACTGGCTGTGAACTTAATATTTCAATGATTTCCTTGGGTGCAGATCCAAACAATTTGCTGCTTAAAAAATCTACATCATAACAAAATTATTTATTTGTTATTCTTGCAGATTACGGTAAAATTACGCATGGTGTTAAGAAAAAAATACCTTTTGTAAATTCTAATGGAAGTGCTTGGTTGTTCGACCAGCAATCACACCTGTGTTCTTGCTGATTTGCCGCAAGATAAGTCATCAACTCAAAGCCAAGACATGTGCCCCACAAAGGAAAATAATCACCATTATCATTCATTTTTAAGGCATGTTTATAAATAATAGCTCCAACAGCAGCATAGCCGTCAGGATCTTCAAAATGAACCGCTCCACCTGGGAATAACACTCTACAAAACCGAAATAGTGTAGACAATATTACATTGATATTATTGTCTGGAACATATATATTAAATTTAATTATAAGTAGAATACTTCATTACTTTAACATACCCGTTTATGGAATACATTAACTTCTTGTAATACTTTTGGTCTTTGTTGATACTAGAAAGAAAAACAACTCAAATAGAGACCATTCTTTTCAATAAGCTAGTACAATTCAAGTATTAAAAATTATGAAAAGCACTATTTTACAAGATAGGAATCACCCGTGCACCAGCCCCTTCTATATATTTCACATATGAAGCAGCAATATAACTCTTGTATGTAGCATTTAGTGTTTCCGTCAGATCATTAGATAATTCCTGTGCAAGAATACCTGTAAATATTACTTAAATTAGAAAAATTCTATAAAAACTACGATATTTTCACTAGTACTGGATTACGTCAAGTAAAACTACATTTATTAAAGCCCATGAAATGTACTTCATGTATAATGAAATACCTATAATTGGCCTGAAATTGACTGGTTTTTGAATTGAAGTGTCTCTCAATTTTAAAGCAACAGTAAAGCATATGAGAAACACTACAGACAAGAAGAATATTTTCACATTTACATTATACAACCGTGAAATTGGAACTCGTTTCTCGTTAAATAACTTGCATTTCAGCATTTTTCTGAGTATAACTTATTCTAATTAGATATAATCATTAAATAACAAACTTGAAAAAGAATAAGAGAAAACATCTGAGAGTAATCTGTCTATATTAACAGTTGCTTCCTTGCGACAAATGACAAATGTATTGTTAAACTGACCAGCATGAGAACAAAAGAACATCACAATCCACCAATTCCATTTTTCAACATCCCTGAAAGCAAATACTGTAAAGACAATACAGGACACTTCTAGCTAGTTTAATACAATTTGACTTCTCTTTGTGATAAAATGCATTAAAAACTATAACATAACTTAATTGGGAGTAACTTAATAACTTAATTGTATTGATACAGTGTTTTTTAAAGGAAGTAAGAGGGAAAAAGGTCAAATGTATCAGTGGAAGCGTTATGGCAAGAAAAATCTTGCATTTGTAACAACTTTATTCATGAAAATAATGTTCATTATATGTTCATTAAATGTTCAATGTTCTCATGTCCATTATAACACATTGTTCATCACAATTTTCCGTAATTTGAGCCCTTCAATATAATTAAATCACAGTGAGAGTAGGTAAAAATAAGTCTTATTTCGTTAGGTAGATTTAAAAATATTTATTTCATCCGTAAGAATCACATTGACATTTCCATTTTGCGCTACATTACCAGGTTCTGACACTAGGATCGCTAGTGGGAACTTGTTTCCATGGGTTGCGTGGAAGAACGGAGAACTGTCCTGTATTGTCTTTATAGTATTTGCTGAAAGCAATACCGTTTCTTCAGTTTTGCTGAATTAGCATAACAAACAGAAACCATTGTTTTTGGGCTCAGTTCGAAGAAATTGAATTTTATTAGTTTTTTACACAATTATATATTCATGATGATTACTGTTTGCTTACATTTTCTTTTTCAAAAACATATACTTGTTTCATCCGTGCACAACTTTTTCTCAATCGTACGTATGTTTATTTTTTATTAAATATCTCAAAATCTAAATCGTTGATTTATCGCATCTTGCGACCCTGCGAGATTGTGGATTTTGATGTAAAAACGTACCTACAATTTAAAAATCCTATCATGCACTGCGCCCTGAGGGACGCTGACCTGATTTAGACGGCGGGAGGACCTACAGTAGAGGTGTCGGAAGGATCGATTGGAAAGGTAGTTGAGTAAGAGCATTGAAGAAAAGTAGGGATAGGGGGACTGATTTTGGTTAGAAGGATATTGTTATTGATGGTGTCGAATGTGGTGGTTGAAACGAAGTTAAATCCCGAGTTTAGGGTGACATGCATTCACGTGTCAATGCATCGCTCTGATAGTCGCTTATAATCTGAATTAATTCACTTTTTAAATTATGTAGGAAACGGGAAAGCGTATTTAATAAATTGCGACTGTGTGGGAGAAATTAATAAAATATAAATAAATAAACAAATATTATGTTATTGTTTTGTCGCTTCTTCCCCCTTGAAACCCGCACGAAGCAAAGGAAACAACTACACACAGAACAAAGTAGTTCTACGAACTTTGATTATTTCAAGTGAGAATAGACGTGTCTAGACCAACGGTTGAATCGACTTACTTTACGTCCCTAAGGAGGCGCCTATGTACAACTAGTCTATTTTATTTTGCAGTCCATGTCTGGGAGCACCTAATCTTGCTTTGGCAATTTGGCAAAGCGTGAAACAGTGTCGTAATCCCTTTCTCTTTTAACGACTCCCCGGCAGTTGGCGTGCGCTCAGGTTTCGGGTTAGGAAAAAGCGGCCATTTCAGTTGGAAGAAAGGGGAAGTCCTTTTTTGTCCTTGAGCAGCGTGGGAAGCGGAGTCGTAGTCCTACAGTTTTAAAGGAGAAGATGTTGCTAGAATTTAGCACTATACTGAGACTTCCCTATCGAAATTGCATCAGCAGAGCATATTTTGCAACGGAAAAATTGAAAATGCAATCTTACAAGTCACCAAATAGGATCGCACGTATACTTTTCTGCCATTGGTCAAGGAGCTTCATTCAATTAGGACTTCACGTGCTTGTTTTGCGGTGATGAAGCTTGGTTTCATCTGGACGGAAACGTAAATAATCAGAACTGGCGCTTGTGATGCACATCGAAACCACATGAAACTACCACAAAAATCATTCTCGGAATTTTGTGTGTGTGTGTGTGTGTGTGTGTGTGTGTGTGTGTGTGTGGTGTGTGTGGTGTGTGTGGTGTGTGTGTGTGGTGTGTGTGTGGTGTGTGTGTGGTGTGTGTGGTGTGTGTGTGGTGTGTGTGTGGTGTGTGTGTGGTGTGTGTGTGGTGTGTGTGTGGTGTGTGTGTGGTGTGTGTGTGGTGTGTGTGGTGTGTGTGTGTGTGTGTGTGTGGTGTGTGTGTGTGGTGTGTGTGTGTGGTGTGTGTGTGTGGTGTGTGTGTGTGTGGTGTGTGTGTGGTGTGTGTGTGTGGTGTGTGTGTGTGTGCGTGCGTGCGTGTGTGCGTGCGTGTGTGCGTGTGTGTGTGTGTGTGTGTGACAATTACTTCCGAAAAGAATACATAGTTCAAAATTTAATATCTCTTTTAGAAGAAGAGGAAAGGTACTGCTGGTTTCAGCAAGACGGTGCCCTATGTCGGCACACAAAAGTACTACCTGTGAATATTAACGGAATTTTTCAGGGAACGAATTGTTTCACGAGGTCTAGGGCCACCACGTCCCCCGGATCTTTCTCCATTGACCTTTTTCTGTGGGGTGATATTAAGAGTAAAATTTATGCAAATAAACCAACTTTTCTTGAAGACTTACATCGCAGTATTACAGAATCTATTGAGCAAATTGAAGTTACTCTTTTCATTGTATTGCAGTCACTACACTGAAAAGAGTAAACGTATTCTCTTCGCAAATGGCGGTTACTTTGAACATTTCCTCTAAGGTCTGTTTATTGTGGTTTTATGGACGTAATATTTCATTATTTTCATTAATTATTTTCAATAATCGTTAATTACTACTTATTAATATCTTATAAATAATTTTATTAAGATTTTCTTATTTGTTAAATTTCCATTATTATTATTATTATTATTATTATTATTATTATTATTATTATTATTATGACTTTTGCACTTCTCCCACGCGAGGGGGAAACATTCACCTGCCACTAGTGTTGCTGTGGCTAGGCTCACTCGCACGGCTCCGATGAGCAAGTATCGAGCGAGATCTGTGTTTTTTCTCTCAGGTCCTTCTATACTACATGTCAGACATATCAGTAATTGTTTTCCTCACAATGCGACATGTGTCCAGAACAATAGCTTTCTGAATTACTGCCAGTACATGCCTTATATCCAGTTCCTGTAGCTGTTTAATGAGGGATTTTGTTACTATCCCGGTGGCAGAAATTGTCAGGGGACGGATATGCACTTTTTCAACCTTCCAAATCTTCTTGATCTCTTCCGCAAGTTCTCGGTATTTTGATATTTTATTGGAATATGCTGAGTGGAGATTATGTGCTAATGGAACTGTGATGTCGATGATGGTGACTTCCTTTCTGATTTTATGTAGCACTGTAATATCTGGCCTGTTTGCAATGATGGTCTTGTCTGTTCTAATCTCCCTATCCCAGTACATTTTCGCGGATTCATTTTCCAAGACTGGAGGAGGTTGGCATTGATAGTACGGCACGCTTTCTACGTTAAGATGTTCTTTAACGGCCAGGGCACTGTGAACAATCCTTGCAAAGTTGTTATGTCGTCGTAGGTATTCCGTGCCAGCAAGAATTTTACATGCCCATGTTATGTGCTCTATTGTTTCGGTTTCCGTTGTGCACAATCTGCATTTGTCGTCCAATGTTTCTTTCAAAATATATTTCCTGTAATTGCGTGTGCTAATGACTCTATCCTGTAAGGCCATCATGAATCCAGTGGTTTCTCCATATAAGTTCCCTGAAGTTAACCAGATATGCGAAGAAATACTGTCAACATTTGTATCCTCGAGTTGATGAGGATAAGAACCGTGCAAAGATTTTTGCTTCCATGATAGTAGTTTTTCTTCCATAGACTGAGAGGTAGTTTCCAGTTCTTGGTTTTTGAGCTTCAGTGGTGTTAGATTTGCATCTGCGGTGCACAATATTTCGTACATGTGATTATCCTGCTTGGAATGGAAGTGTTCCCTCAGGTCTTGAATCTGTTTCCAATGTAATTGGACGATGCTCATGATTCCCATTCCTCCCTTGAATGCAGGTAGAGTTACCCTTTCAATTGCTGATTTGGGATGCCGCATTCTATGCTTGGTTAGCTTTACTCTGATTTGCCTCTCAGCACTTTCCAGTTCTGTCATGGACCATTTCACCACTCCAAACGTGTAAGCCAGAACAGGGATGGCAAAGGTGTTGATCGCTTTGACCTTATTGCGCCTATGAAGATGTGTTTTTAAAACTGCCTCCACTCTTCTATTCATTTCGACTGAGGTTTTCTCTTTAATAAGAGTGTGGTTGATTCCACGCAGTTGTTGAAACCCCAGATACTTATACATGTTTTCGGCTGTCAGGTCTTCAATGATACCTTTCCCTGTGTCAAAGCCATTGGTTTGGGTGACTTTCCCTTTTGTAAGGTGCAATGACTTGCACTTTTCAAGACCAAATGACATGCTAATGTCATTACTAAATTGTGTTGTTAAATTCAGCATTCTGTGCAATTGTTTAGGAGAATTTGCATAAATTTTTATGTCATCAATGTACAGTAGATGACTTATTGTATGGGAACCTTTATCTGATTTGATTTTGAATCCATTCTTTGTTTGATTAAGAGCCTGGCTCAGTGGATTGAGGGCCATACAGAACCAGAGGGGGCTAAAAGAGTCTCCTTGGAATATACCTTGGTTAATATGAATGCCTCTTGATGCTAGCTTTGTCTCGGGGGTTGTCAGTTGCAGTACTGTTGTCCATTTTTTCATGATTTCTTGAAGGAACTCTATTAGCAGTGTATCTATCTTGTACATTTGTAAGATCTCTATGAGATAGGAATGCGGCACAGAATCGAAAGCTTTTTGGTAGTCAATGTAGGCGACACTGAGATTTCTGTTCCCTTTCACAGCCTGCTGAGTGATTATGGAATCAATTATCACTTGTTCCTTGCAACCTTTTGAGTGTCGGTAGCAACCTTTCTGCTCTTCGGTCATGATGCTGTTCTTTTCGAGATGTTCGCTAACCTTTTCAGTGATTATCTTTGTCAGGCATTTGTAGAAAACAGATAAGCATGTGATTGGTCTGTAATTAGCCGGATTTGTAGTTTCTTCGTTTTTTGGGACGAGCAAAGTTTTACCAGTAGTCAAGAATACTGGTGCTGAATCAGGTCGTTGCAATAACATGTTGTAGCATTCTGCCAGTTTATCATGCGTACTGGTAAAGTATTTAATCCAGAAGACGTGTATCCCGTCCGGTCCTGGAGATTTCCAATTGCTCATGCGACGAAGTGCTTTTTGAATTTCCTGAGTAGAAATGTTGGTGGAGGGCATTTCTGATAGGTTTTCTGATCTGCGTTGTTCTTCAATAAGCACTGGGGTGGTTGTATCGTGCATTTTGACATTTTCCCAGATATTTGACCAGAAGTTTGTGATTGATTCAAGGGAAGGTGTTCCATTTGAGAAAGAAGCCAACTTGACAGACAAATCTCTGTAAAATTTTCTTTCCTCAATAAATTCTCTGTTTTGTTTATTATTATTATTATTATTATTATTATTATTATTATTATTATTATCGTCGTCTCCTATTTTATTTCAGAAGTATACCTTCCCTTTGCAACTCTCACACACAACCAATCTTTATGAGGTCTCTAAATAAAAAGAAGTTCACGGAGACAGACGAATTGGACTTTGACTTTAAAAATCTGAAGGATTTGTTTTAAAAAATGCATAAAAAATATTCATATATAAATGCAACCCGCAGCGCACGCCAGTTTTTTATCTATATCACTAGCTGACCCGGCAAACGTTGTTTTACCATATAAATTGTTCCTAGATTTCTTTTAGTAGAAAAAATGACCAACTTATTGTCAGTGTTTGAGGATGTGGTATGTATGAGTTGAAGAAGCATGAAGCGCTGTAAACGATGATGGAATATAAAAATAACAAAATACCAAACATTAATATTTTTAATTTATTGTAAATTATTTTTAAAAATTATATACATTGCAAATTATAATAATTTTACAAAAAAAAAACATATCAATCCCTCCTTTGCCCACTCGAGAGCATGACACGTATAATTGACTGTGTGGGGAAAACATGGTGTGCTCAAAAATAAGCCACAAACAGACATCGTTTGGCCTTGAGACGTATTGATAGTCATCGCAAATGCCAATCTTAATGGAAATTGAAAACGTTTAAATTGAGTTGGCACATTTGTGGGTACAATAGGGATCCGTGGCAGTAATATATTCTCACCTCGACATTCACCACTTAAAATGATGGCTTCGATAACGTTTTTCATTACAGCCCTGAAAATTAATCATAAATTATTTAAAAATTAAACCGAAATAGAAAAATGATAATTGTAAAATTACGATTAACGCTCACACAATAAAAATAATGGCCGAAAACTGTACTGAGCAAGAAACAGCTTATTGTGTGAGAGATCTCATCCCTACTCCGTGTTGCTTACTGGGTGAAGCAATGTTGCCAGATGTGAAACTTCCGATTGCAAAGTTTTAAGTTCGAAAATGCGGATTTCTTCTAATGAATGCGGATTTACTACGTATAATATAATTTGAAAATAGGGGAAAACATCAATAATTCACATGTCGACATAGAATTCCGTTTTTTAATTAAATAAATGCGATATTGCCTCACTATATTTGTTCTATGTTTGTTATCACTATATATAATGTTTTCGATTCACCCAAGAAATTAAAAATATAAAATATCAGTATTTTTGTTATAAATGTACTTTCGATGTATTTTTAATCTTAGTTTAATATGAAGCCGAGTAACGGGATTTCAACATTTGTAAATTTAATATCCCGCGAACTGCATCATTTCTCCAGCTCTAATAAACGCAGTTAGAATCCGAACGACGATCCGTATTCTTATTTGGCGTATTCGGAAACGACTAACCAACAGGTCACCTATTTGTCCTCTGAATCTCTAACAGTAAGAGAATAAAGGATGGAGTTCACGACAACACCTTGGATAAAGCCCTAATGATTGGTAGATGATGGGTGTTTTATTGCTTTCTACTTTAATCGAATAGAGAGAGACAGCATTTTGAACATTCAAACTTTATCAACCATAGTTAGCGGGACATCTAACGATCGATGTAATAACTGAGGAAATGAAAAAAAAAAAAAAAAGATTTTAATCCACTATCATGGAAATGCAGATTTTTTAGGCATCCTCATCGCTTAACGCGGATTAGCTGTTAATAATGCGGTATAAAATGCGGAAATACGGTACATCTGGTAACACTGGTCAGAAGTGACGCCGGTAGACGCCTGCGTCAATTGCGGGGATACTGATCAAGTAATTACACCATTACATCATGTAAATGAATCAGGGATTTCTTTACCTATTGTTGCACTAAATGGCAATAAAAACGAAAATATATGTATTAAAAGACTGCAGGAGAAAATAATTAACGATAATAAATAAATCTTCTCTAAAGAACAATCATTTAAAAAATTGTTATAAAATACATGTACACATTTTTAACTGTTCACCAATGAATCTTATCCCCATTCGAGAATTTAATATCAACTTCCGAAGGCTAACTAAACATTAATTAAATAAGGCTAATTGAACATTTCGCAGTAACAAACATCACAAATTATTAAAACAAAGTTCCTAGTCCCAATGTCATATCTACCTGTAGTCCAATAGTAATTGCTGTGCTTTTTTCCCCTGCTAATTATAGAATTAATGATATACTAGTCTCTAATATGCTTAAGACTAGCTGAGCCCGGCAGACGTTGTTCTGCCCCTATATCTTTCTCCGTCTCTTTCTCTCTCTCTCTCTCTCTCTCTCTCTCTCTCTCTCTCTCTCTCTCTCTCTTTCCCCGTCTCTGTCTTTCTCCGTCTGTCTTTCTACGTCTCTCTCTTTTTCTCGTCTCTCTCTCTCTCTCTCTCTCTCTCTCTCTCTCTCTTTCACCGTCTCTCTCCGTGTTATTCACATTTAATAGCAGTCTGCACATCGCTGAGCAGGTGCGTAATGTGGAGAAACACCGTGCAGCGGGTGAAATACCGTCGTGTGAAATAATAGATAACAACCTATTCTCAGACCTACTGAATATACAAATAAAATTTCATCAAAATCGGTCTAGCCGTTTCGGAGGAGTATGATAACTAAAACTGTGACACGAGAATTATATATATATATATATATATATATATATATATATATATATATATATATATATATATATATAAAATAACTCCTAAACTAAGCGTTCTAGGGCTTTACAAACTAAAAGTTTGTTCCTCACATCTAAAGGATCTAATGGACTCACAATCTAAAGGATGGGATCTTTTTGACCATTCTCTTACATTTTTGCTGGTTCAACACTTCTCGATTCTACCCCACCTGTTCAAAGCCTGTAGAATCTGCAACTTTATGTGAAATTACTAATTTCTTGATATTCTGTGTGATTGAATTACACGGGAATATCTATTTACTCGTTAATATAGTTAAATCAGAATAGTTTGTATTGACAAGTGTTATTATATTTTTATCAATTACAAGATGACATATAAAACAAGTGACGGAGGATAAGAGGGTCTTGAAGAAAAATATGTAATAAAAGTCTAATATGGAAATGGAAAAATAAGGAAGAGGGTGCGGTACAGCATGCGAGAGTACTCGCACTGATACGCTAGTTATTGTTATAAATAATAATGAGCTTGGAGGTGATGTTCGACGAAAAATCTTTCTGATTTCTCTCTGTGCCGGCTTTCATGAAATAATAATTGTTACGTTGTGTAACTTCCCTCCACATTTTCAGTATCACAATTGTGTTTCTTGAATATACTGTACAGAATCACATAAAGAGACGTTTTGTTTGACCACTTTTTTTCCTGTTCCATTCTGCCCTTCCGGTCTCAGCCCTAAATAATTCCAGCCTGTGCCTGCTCGTTCAAAGTCTTGAATGGGAAAAACACAGAAACAAAGAAAGTTGCTGCAGCTTATAACCTGAAACTCACCTCCTCCTCCTCCTCTCCCGTCCCGACGTACCAGCCCCAGCTGTCTTAAGTGGAGGAAAAGATACGCGGTTGCAAAATTGCCAAAACAAGAACAGGTGCTCCCAGACATGGGTTACGAGATAAAATAAAGACCCGATACTTGGGTCTCTCGTTCGGCGGCTGAGATGCGTGCGCAGCTTCTCTTTGCAGAAGCGCGCGCGCGCGCGCGCGCACACACACACACACACACGCGCGCGCGCGCGCGCGCGCACGCGCACGCACGCGCACGCACACGCACACGCACACGACACACACAATGCCCAAACCTTTCGGGGGAACTCAATTTAGAGAACAATGCAGAATGGGAGGTGGACCAAAAAGAAAGAATATGATAATATAATAATAAACATAATAACAATAATATATTTATTTGTCACACAAATACAGCTGCCATGTATAACAAGTCAAGATATGTACATAATCATACTATGTACAATAGAGATATTACTAAATATTAAATACGATACAGAACTTAAACTCAATTTTCATACTAAATACACAACAATACAATGCTAATTAATTTTATAAATGGTAGTGTAAGAGGATTAGAATTGAAGGACAATACTAATAAAAAAGAAAGGAAAAAAGAAAAAGGGAAAAAAAGTCTTCATATGAATTTAATGCCTGGGCTGGGTCCAGGCATGGGTCCTTTATATCCAACAATCAGTTTGAGGATTTCAAAACATCCAACAGAATATGTAAAAATTATTAGTTCTAATTTATGTTGATGTAAATAAGTGTTTATGACGTATATATTCTTTGTACTATAGAATGTATGGTTTAACAGGAATGCTTTCAGTTAATTTTTTAATGTGTGTATTGAGTTTAAGCTTTTAACCTGGGAGTGGTAACGCGGGGGTCTGTGGGACCCCCACGATCCCGCTTGTTGTATTTCCCTTGTTGGCTACCCTGACCATTGCTTTAGTACCTTTCTCTTATTGTATCATGATATTTAGTGTGCTGTCAGTTTGACACTTTAGTTAGTTTTATCCGTGTAGCAAGCTATTGTATTGTTTGGGATGCCCAGAGACCCCCGCGTTACCGTCTACGTTATCAAAGGTGTCTTCAGTCTCGCACATTCTATTAGTTTGGGAACGTATTGCATGCTGTATTTTTACGTTAGGATTCCCCTGCAAAATTAATACTGAAGTACTACGAACATTTTAGGTCACTTTATATGTTAAGAAAGGAGTGGAAGAATACGCCAACTTTTGCTAAAAGCGGGAACAGAATATCGTTACTCACCGCCCTGAAAAAAGCAGTCTGCACGCAATTCCAAAATACCAGGATAATGTTTTCCTTGTTTACTGATTTGGATATGATTGAGATAATGACAGAATCCACCAAGATCAAAAATGAAATGGATTTAGAGAGGAATAAAAATGATCGCAGCACCAATAAGACTGACAAAGGGGAAATAAAGCAAGTAATTGTGCTACGTATTTTGGCTGAGTCCGTGAAATCAGGACACCCAAATCTTGCTGAATTGTGAAAAGTGGATAATATGGGTATTGAAAATTTCCATTGTACTTTGAATTTGAAAAGATTTCAATTTCTGCTACGAAACATGGGCTTGGATGTGACAACACGCGCAGACCGGTAGAAAAATTAACTCCAAATATTAGATGCTTTCCTGATAAAATCTCAGAGTTATTTAGCAACTAAATTCTTAGTAAATTGTTCAATTACACGCACAAACTTGTTAATAATAGAAGAAGAATATTATATTAATTTTTTTTTAATAATTTAGCATACATCATGAAAAGCGTGTGGGGGTCTGGAGACACCCCACGTTACCACTTTTGTTTCAAAAAGTCACGTTACCACTGCCGGGTTAAATTCACTGGGATGTTTCTTATTAAATATAATGCCTTCTATAAGGAGACTTTTTTGAAAGAGTGAAGTTTCACTATGTGGGACATGCAGATTTCTTCTTTGTCTAGTATAATAGTTATGAACTTCTGTGTTTAGAGTAACAGAATCCTTGTTTTCCATAAGTGCCTTCTTTGTGAAGATTAATATTTCAAATATGAACATTCATGGGAGTAGTAGGTTTTATACAGTCGCGGCTCGTGGTTTTATAAATGGGGAAGGCTGCAAATGCATTGCATTACATTACAGTGCATTGCATTGCCTGCATTGTATTTCTATTAATAATTAGTTTGATACAGACGATTGAGAACGACGCGAAATACCGTGAGATATTCCATCCTGGGACCCGTTTCACAAAGGTTACAAGTTACTAGAACTAGTAATCACAAGTACTCGTAAGTTCTGTTTCACAACGATTTTGCTGGGTCCCAGAAGACAAGACCTCATGCGCCAAGAAAGAAAATCCCAAGTATAGTGCTCCTACCGCATACTGAGAAAACTAGTTGAAGGGCAATGCTACTCGCGGAGCTGCACAGTGATGCTATCTGGTGAGCCCGCCGTTCTTCAGACCCTAGATTCCACCAAAGGCTGTTTCGCCACAGCCTTCGTCCGCTGGTAAGCGTCTGCAGTGAATGCATGACGTCACGCCTCCTCGTTTTGTACAGGCCTTATGGGAGAATAAAGTGGGAGCCTAACGCTTCTCCCTTCCCTGTCAACAGCTTTAAATGTGTTACGGACGGCCGTTAACGAACCGATAAAGAAAAATGTTGATATGATTGTAACATAATACAACTCAGAATTCCATTATTAATAAATAAATACATTTGTAAACATATTTTTAAATTTCTTTTGGACGGCGGTTTCTCTAGGGGAGGCTCCGCCTTACAGCCTTTAATGACGAGCCGCGCCTGTTTTATAATTTTTTGAAAAGTGGTTTGCAAGACTCATATTTGTCTTTGTCATTGTTCTCAATATTCGTTTTTGGATGATGAAAGTGTGAATACTTTCTCAGGAATTTCCCCAGAATATGATTCCGTGCTTTAGATGTGAGTGAACATTAGCAAAGTACACTGTTTGTGGTGTATCCAAGTTAGAATTTCACCTAAGAATGTAGATGGCATAACATGACTTGGTAAGCTTGTTGTTTAGATCTATGATGAGGGAGTTTCATTTCTGATCATCTTGAATAGTCAATCCAAGGAAAGTTGTTTGTTTGTTTTTCCTTTCTTTCTTTCTTTCTTGTGTTGGAGGCTTTTCTTTAGAGTGGATTCTGAAAGTTCAGGGAGACGGTTTTAATGGTGTTTATGATTAAGTTTATTTTCCAGGAACCATTTTATTGGTTCCTGGAAATAGGTCCATTTTTCTCTTTTGTAGTCAGTCAATATGAAATTGAAGTACCAGGGAAATAGTATAGGGCCTAGGATTAATCCTTGTGGCACTCCATAATTTATCAATCTAGGTTGGGAAAAATGAGTTTAAATCTTTTTATCTCTATCATGCTTGATTGTGACTACTTGACAATGATTTGACAGGTAAGATTTAACCCATTGATGTGCAATTCTTCTAATTAATGTGACAAAAAAAATTGATTATGATGATTTTAAGAAATAAGAAAATTTTGAAAAAGGCAATAAGTTTTAATATTCATGTCAGCAGTGCAATTTGCAATTTTATTTTGACTTAATAGTATGAATTAGCCAAAATTTTCCAAGATTCTCTTTGGCTCTTTAATGTCCAGGGGTTGTCTTGAATTCAGGTAAATATGGAAATTGGTCTTAATTGTTTCTCTAATATTTCAAAACTATTAAAATCTTGTTTTTTATTTAACTGAAATGAAAACATGTGTTTCAATGTATAACAGTAACTTAGAATTATACACCAAAAATTGCATTTAAAGATATTTAAAGTAATTATATTGAGAAACGCATAAAATTTTTCTTGCACATTAGGTCTCTTTACCACAAGGTTTTACGTATCACACATTCACCAGATAAAAAGGAGTCCCACATCAATTTCTAAGCCTTTTTATTCTGCAAGGTTGATCTTCAATTAACGTTTTCCAATTCCTGGATTCTCAAATATTCCATAATGATATTGCCCTCAATTCAAATGACACTGCTTTGAAGTCTCCTTTGATTACCTCACTATTCTGTTATTCACTCAAATCTTGAATCTTAACACCTCACCCACCCATAATGCATCATAATTACATCAACAGGAAAGAATGCTGCTCAAGAATCACACATAACCACTCCCCAACATGGTTCATCCTCTAAATTGACAATGCAAAAATTCTCTATCTTTAAATTTCTTGCCACATTGTATTTGATAAAACTTAAAATGTTTAAAACATTATTTTATTTCGTATTATGCTCCATCAAATTGAATTACAAAAAAATATAATCATGCTCAAATAACTTAATTGCATGAAAATAAAACCCTATTCTATAAACTCTAAAACTCTATAACACAAAATTTTCAGATTTTCAGAAAAGTTTTGGGTTTGTAATGTAAATTAAAATAAATTTCACAAAACGATAACATTCTTTGATAAAAACTTTAGGAATCTGGGTTATCAGACATACACTGGTTCAAATGGTGTTGGATTACTAGGTATAAATAAGAAATCTAACACCAATGAAAAATTATCACTGTTCATTAATATATAATAGTCAATCGGCAAACTGATCTCTTGACAAGATACCATGCTAAGTTCCAGAGTAAGATTTAAAGACAGAAATGACCCTCTTCTATCGGTCATCAGTTTTGTTTAGTTCTGCTGAAGCGTCCAGCATATAAGGGGCATTTTTGGATATTGTAGCAGTCAGTGAGACCGGCAGTTCCCTTTCCATATTTTTCGTCGTATGTGAGACCGTTTGTTTCTCTTAGTGTGTAAGGTATGTAAGTTGGGTGTTTCCATATATGCTCCTGGGACACTTTCTCAAATGTTTAATATTGTTACTTTCAAAATATTGTAATGGATCGCCCAATTTGTTTGGACGATCCCTGCTCAAGTAGAGAAAAATTTAGTACCTTACTCAAGCTATGCTTCGTGTTTGCAAACCTACTGAAGTGTCAGGAACATCACTTTAGACAATTGAGCTAGTTCTACGGAAGTTATTGTTAAACTGATGAAGAAAAAATTCACCGGTTGGGATAGTACAAAAGGACAAAAAAGATTCCTGTGGAATTCCTTGCTAGACCAAAAAGACCTGTTGTATCAATGTTTTGCAGATTTAGAGGATGGAGGAAGCTGTATGGATTTAAAGGCAATTTCAATGTTTTACAACAATTAAAAAATTTAACAATGTCAATATTTTTCACAAATTTCAATATTTTTTCAATTATTTTAATGTTTTTATCATATCAAATATGTTTTAGAATACTCTAAAGAAACAAAAGAATTGATTGAAGCAGATCTATAGTTCATTTTACCTTTACATCCAACATTCAATGCGCAATAACAACTGGTGGTCTCTAAGACCGATGTTTCTCTTTACGCCATAAAAATCATGTTTCCATGTAAGTGTTAATCAGGTATTAATTTTCTTAATCACTTTCAGTCCATGATTACTGTTGCCATTGCCCTCTCAAGTCACATTTAGAATCACAAGCACACACAAGTCAACCATTTCTTGTAGAACTAGTATAATACATCGGTTCAAGGAGCACGTTGGTCAGTAGAGGCTGTACATGTTTGCAATGTAAGTTCAAATCAAATATGGATCAAAATACTGATTATTTTCAATTTAAGTGTGATTGTTTTTCACAACATCAGTGTTAAGGGTGGTGGTTTTTTACAGACCAAGCAAGAAATAAGTTTTACTCAGGAAATATAAATACTTTCTACAAATCTGCAAAAATGGTTCTTTCACAAATTATTATACGTTTTATTTCTAGTCTGCTTATTGAAAAAACTATGTTTGAACAGATATAATTTTTTGCCTCGTAAAATGACTTCAGGTTAAAAAATTTGTATTTTGCAGTCATTACATTTTTCAGTTGTCGAAAGAAATGACATTACTCAAACTCAAAGTGGTACCTAAAATCCCGTATTTCTATACTATCATTGAGAAATAACTTTTTAGATATTCACATATAATTTTTAGTTATATTAACTTTACATGAATATATCAGAACTGAACAAACAAAAAATTTAAGAAAATATTTCTGAAGACATAAAACATTATTAGCTACCAACTGTGCACTTGTTTTCATATAATTCATAGTGTTCTAAGTTAATTTTTTTTTACCTTCTCCTTAAAACATTCCCCTTGTCAATTGTTACCTTTATATTTCAGACTTGCAACTACACAAAATCCTTTTCATTTCTCTTATTTCAACTTGTTTCATACTGTTAAGTGAGTATTTAGTCACAAAAACTCCTTATTTCTGAATTTAAAAAAATTGATCATGAACTTTCAAATGCATCTTTACACTTATATCACCATTTCCACATAAATAAGTTCCTGCACCCTGATAGTTATATAACATGCAATACAAAACAGTCTCATACATCACAATTTCCAATAAATGATTATGGATAATTGATTAATTTCTTCAGCTTTGAATATATTCATTACCACATACTGCATTTACGACAAAAATTGAAATTTTGAATAGTGTTAACTGCAAGGATACAGTTTTAATATTGCACTCTTCACAGACACAGAAAAAGCTCTCATGTGATTGGCAAAGATTTTATTGTTCAAATTACAGGATGCCATTACAAAAGTTGAAAAGATATATTTAACACTGAATCTTCAAAATTCTTGAGCTCCCCAACGTATCTGTATCAAAAGAAATTAGTGATGAAACCATATTCACAATAAAAAAAAAAAAAAATTAAAATACTTTGCAACTTCCAGCAACACTTACATCTTGTGCTCGTGCTTTCAATTTACGTTCAATAAGATGTTGCAAGTCCTCTGAGCGTCCAGACAGTGTATCAATCTTTTCCACCAATTGTTGGTAAGGGGACAATGGTTGTGTACCCATAACTACATGACCCAACTTCAAATCAATTTTAGCATCAAGTCTTGCACTTCTGATTAAATTTACTATCCAACATTCAGCCTCTTCCTGATTCATATTCAATTTTTCTGCAAGCATTCTGCAACACCCAAAAATAAATATTAAAAATAATAATAATAATATAATAATAATAAATATAAAAAACTCTATATCTAATTCATAATATACCAAATAATTCGGTAAGAACAAAAAGAGCAATTGAAAATTATTTCAAATTTTCTCTTAACCCTTTGCGGTCCTCTGTCCTGCGTGGCGGGACACAGCGTTTTCCTCGTTGCAGACCCTTTAAATCCCCAGGTAGCTGGTTGCACCGGTCCGGCGTGCCGCGACGTAAGAAACTCTACTCAGGTTTCAAATTATTTTTCGTATTATTACAAACAATACTTTTTAATTTATTTGCCTAATTCATAATACATAATTTTGTAACTTAATGATTGGTGTGGAGAGCTTCACCTCATTACCAATAACGCCTGTATTTTGCATTGTATGAACGAAGTCTGAGTTATCATTACTGTAATTTTCTTCATACTCCTCAGAATATTTCGAGAAAATGTTTGCAAATTCTCACTTTCCTGAAGATTGTTAACTCTCAGAATTGTTTACCGATTCACACAGTTCAAGCTTCGACAATCTCGAACACTTATTCTCGATGTCATCAATAAGTTCAACTGCAACCTCATAAGCAAACTGATTTTAAACAACATAAAATGGGCAAAGTCTGGCTACAATGAAGGAAAATACTGCCTAATCTCTTTTGAAGATAATTAGTTGTACACAAAACCGGTGCCATTTACCCGAGTGAAATAATACAGAGTTAAATATAGGTCCCGCCCCACGGGACAAAGGACCAGAACCAGGAAAAAAGAAAGTCCCGTGACACAGGACATCGGACCACCAGACGAAGAAGATGGAAAAGTGAAAGGACCGCAAAGGGTTAATGGTTTAGAAAACTTCCGAACAGTACTAGTTTCTAATTCTCACACAGATGCAAAGGCAAATAATTAGCAGGAATAACCCCTTTGACATGACTTTCATCTTTTATAACAAATAAAATTCATTAAACTAAAGTTTTTTCCAAACAATATAGTAACACTGAATAGTTTGTCAGAGCAAAAAGCAAAAGAGTAAATCACAAAATTTGAAACATGCTTCAAGATAAAATTAAATGCTTCAAATTAGTTCCAGTATAATATTGTACATTTCTTTATCATCTAAAGAATGGAATTACTGAAGAATACTAACGCTATACTGATGCACTGGTGGATACGGCAAAAAGTTTCAAAAATCATTAGTCTTGCATTATCAATGAATTCATCCAAACACGCAATCAGAAAAAAGTCATTAAAAATAACAGTTTGACATTCGTGTAATTTTTGGCGAGCCCCATCAAAGTCAAAATTTACATAAAGATGTTCCAAAAACTCGGTGATGGGATCACGATATGTGTAAGATTCCTGAAACAAGAGAAAACTTTTACAGTAAATTATTAAAAAGATACAGCTGAACCGAAACTATTTAAATATTTATTTCTTTGAAGACACAATAATACACTAATATTCATTTGTTTCTTACCTGTTGTATAACTTTAACCAAATCTTTTAAAGCACTTCGCCGGTTTCTGTTCACAATTACAGCGGTAGCCAAATACCGCAAAATATGAGGACACATGGTTTGAATAGCATTCAAATAACTGAAAGCACAAAATTATAAGTACATTAATTTATCCAAAATTACAGTCCCTTACTTCATTAAGCTTTGTGGTTATTGTTCAAAAACATCAGTACAGCAATTTCAAAATATCTTACTGTGGTCTGTAGAGAAACAAATCAATAATGTGATCACGTCCCTTCGGGTGATTAAAAAATACAAACAGGCTCCAATGGATAAGCCATGTCCGTTGTTGCAACAACTGAAGAGATGAGCCAAAAAATGAATTACCATCAATGAATTCACGTAGTTTGTTCAAATCTTCAAGAGCAGTTTCCCAATTTTGTACAAGGATTTCTGAAGCAGACTTTCCCCACAATACATTTAAATAGTTCTGTAAGAAACAAAAGATTTGTTAACAAAAAACCATTGGGGTAAATATATTTTTAAAATTTTTCTTAAAGTTGTTTCATATCACACTTACTTTATCAGATGACGGCATTACTAGGGAATAAAAGTACAAATATGAGTTGGTGAGAGAATAATTACCACACTCATAATAATATTTTGCTAGCTTATAAAGGTTCTCAATCATGTCCATGGTTATCTGCAGATAAAAACGGTATGACATGTGAACATGAATGGATAATAAATGAATTCTAATCAATTTGTTAATAATTATAAAATAATTAATTTAATAATACAATTACATTATATTCTTTAATCAGATGGTTCAGAAGAGCTTTAGGATCTCTCATGTGTTCAACATTTTTCATGGCTTCATCATTTCTCAACAGAGACAAAATAGGGCCAACCTTCTCCTTCATAGCATTAAGTTGAAGGACAACTTGTTCACGACGGTCTTTCAACTCCTATAATTCAGAAATTCAATTATTAAGACATAATATTCTCTTAGGGTGTAATGTTTACTTCAGTATGGTGATCCAAACAATTACCTCTGAGATTTCTTGATGAGGATATAATAGTTTTCTAATATCTATTGAATAATCGACCATATTGGTCTTGTTGAGAATATCTAACTTCGCCTGTAACAGCTCATTTTCATCGTATATCTGAAAGATAAACGAGGTTATGTGAGTAATTTCAATGCATGGCTTCACATATTGCTCACTGTTTACGCGAATCTGAAGATCATACCTGTTTTGGAGATAGAAATTCCAGAAGAGGGAATACTAAATGTCTGTCTAAATACTGCCCTATGGTTGATGTTAGATCAAATTTTGCCATTTTCTTGAATAATTATACCATGCGTCACTAAAATACAAGTACCTGCAGCTGCGGGAAACTTACGAAAGCTTTGATCACTCGCCACGAGAATGCGCTTCCATCCGCCACTGTAAGTATTCTGATTCTTGGATTCTCTGAGCTTCATTTTCAATGGTACCAGTATACAAAATAAATAATTGAATAAAATTTGTGTAAATGTTGGCATAAATTAGTTTTCGCTGACTCTAACGATTACATTTATCACTGTATACTTATTATTTACGCATTCACCACAAAGCAGAAATTAGAAATATTTTTCATCCAATGTATTCCACAATCGTTTCTGTTAGTATCAGGTTGGCTTTTTTGAAGAGAATGTGTGGCGGTCCACTTGGATCCTTGAACTTAGAGTAAACAAGAGCGAATATGAAAATTGTTTATCGTATAGGTTAAAGGGAACATCGTTTTATTTACATGTCAAACGAAACCTTGTACAAATTATTTGAAGCAAACTTAGAGCAATTTGGCGACAATTGTGCAGCCATTTTCAATGATGGTAAAATTGTGAAGAAAGTTTCATACAACCAAATTGCTACTGAGAGTCGAAGAGTTTCTCTGTGTCTTCGCGAATTATGTGCGGACGGATTTGTAGGATTATTTGTGGAACAGGACCTCTCCTTTCCTTCTTTAATATTGGGGTATATTTTACATTGTAAATGGAAAGAATGTTGTTGAACTATAGACAGAATTGTGCAATATTTAAATACTTGTATTTGAAATGCTATTGTAAATACACTGTATTTGAAATTGTTGAGTTTTTGGAGATGTATGTAGATACTTTAAATAGGTGTATTTAAAAAAGAAATACCTAAAATACTTCATAGATTAAGATAATGTTGATAGTTTTTTCATTTGATTCTGCAAGTGAATCCACTTCATTAAAATAAAAATAAAAGTTCCTTTCAGTTGCTTAATTTGAATTCTCTTCAATAAAAATGATAAATCTAAATCATTGAAAATGCTGGACAATTATTCAACAATAAAACGTTTATTTGCTATAACTATGTTCATCTGTGCCAGTGGAACAACTGCTTTTATTTGCAGGTTTTATACATTAGACAGCTAGGAATTTATTGTCTGATGATTTGTTTGAAGAATTAATCATTTTAAAAGGAAATTTTTTATTTGATTTAGACATATTTATGTATCACTTTATGTTTGTAAGTGTTTATACATCTGTGAATATTACAGTTAGTCACTGTTGAGAAATTTGTATGACTGACATTACTGATTTTTTATACAATTAATTGACAATTACAATTTATTATTGAAAAAAAATATATAATTCAAAATTTTTATACTTATTTTATTTTGAGTATTTGAAATACTTGTGTATTTAGTAAATCAAAACAATGTATTTTGAGTACATCTTTAAATACTTATTTACAAAGTATTTTGGGGAAGTATTTAAATTTACTAAATTTAAAGTATTTTGCCTAAGCCTGACTTTAGATTATTGAACTATTTTGCTAATTTTATTTATTTTCAGGATATTACATAACAACTTGCCATTCACATGCATTGATATTCAAGATTCTCAAGATAAAGTTCTCTATCTTCTGAAATATTTATCTATTAAGTGGGTGTTTACAAAAAGCAGTTGTCACCATGTAAAAAATGTTTTACTTCATAATGGAAGTGAAATTAAAACTATTTGTTTACACAATAATTCATACAGCATTTGGCATATCAATATGAATTCTGCTCCAGAAAATAAAACTATCCCTCATTCACCCACTTTTCATTTGGCGTATGCTATCCAAACCTCTGGAAGTACTGGTGAACCCAAAATTGTATATGTTCCTCACCAGAGTATAGTGCCAAACATTTTAGATATAAGGTACATTCATTTTGTAATTTTTACTCTGAAATTTTTGTATTAAGAAATTTCTGTAAAGAAAATCTTTATTTTGTAGAGATTTACTCCATATACATCACAGTGACATAATATATTTGGCATCTCCATTAACATTTGATCCTAGTATTGTTGAACTGTTTATACCCTTATCTTGTGGAGCTGCAGTGTTGATAGTGCCTTCAAGAATGAAAGTATTACCTTCAGTTCTTCTTGATATATTATTTCCTTCCAATCATGACTTGTATTCAGGCATAAGTGTCCTTCAGATTACTCCATCTTCATTTTCAAGGTGGAATGCACTTGAAATACAGACCAGAATACTTAGCAAAAAAACAACTTTGAAGGTAAAAATTATCTATATTTTAATTTGTGAACAATCTCTTGTACAAAAAATTGAAGGGGAGGAGGGGAAATAGAATGAAATAAATGTGCACTAACACTGATAATATTACATGGCTGCTCATGTGTGCTTAGTTTGGTGGTGTACATTGCAAGACAAATTCTCATTATTTGAATTTTGTAATCTTGTGTTTTGTTGTTTTCTTTTCTTTTCCTTATTTCAATTTTTTATTAATTTTTTGGAAACTTACAGAAACTTCTTTTTGGAGGTGAACCATGCCCCAACATAACAATGTTAAACAGTTGGAAAGCAACAGATAATTTAACAGAAATTTACAATGTTTATGGTATCACTGAAGTATCATGCTGGGCTACAATAGAAAGAGTTAACCTCTCCTTAAATTTAAAACAGTTTGGCCAATCTGAAGTAAATAGACAAGCCATGTTGGCTGTTCCTTTGGGATTACCTCTTTCCAAAACTGTCTTACAAGTTAAAAATGACCTTGGAGATCAGATTTTTAATGGGGAGGGAGAGTTATTTATTGGTATGTTGGATTTTCTTCTAACAAGTCAAAATAGATTTGGATGATGTCCAAAGATATCTAATTTTTATTTCATAATTATGTTATAGGTAGTTCAGAAAGAATATGTCTAATAAATGAAGAAGTCTTAGAGAATCTGACTCCTCCTTTATTCAGAGCTACTGGTGACTTTGTAAAGGTGAGCAAAAAATGAGTTATGCAAACTGAAACTTCAACTGGATATTGGTTTAGTAGTAATAATTGCAATTATTTTTTAAGCTAACATAAGGTGCCAATTGAAGTGGTAGAAAACTTCATAGAGAGAAACTTAGTTTGAAAATTCTGTATAATGTAAAATCCCTTTTAAAATTCTGGCTACTTTTTTGTGAAACAAAAATGTACCATCAGATAAAGATGACAGATGTCATGTGTAGTAGTACTGGTAACATAAAGTGAAGGCCCAAATTTGAGTAATGACTTAATATGAGAAGAGAAAGAAATTTAAGTAGTGTAGGATAGCACACAATTCATTGACATTAGTTTCATCAGTTGCACTTGTGTATGAAGTTGATTTATCTACCTCTTAAAAAAATAAATGTATGTTTATGTATCTTTTTATCAAAAATATTAAAGTCATAGGTAACACAAAGTTTTTATTTTTAACAGATTGATAATTCCTGTAATCACATATTGTTTCTTGGCCGTAAAAATAGAATAATAAAGCGTTGGGGCCATCGTGTTTGTTTGGGTAATGTGGAAATGGTCCTTAGTGGACATAAAGATGTTGAAAAATGCAGTTGTATATGGCATCAAGAGAAAAACATTCTGGCTGTTGCTGTAATTTGGAGAGAGAAAGAAGAGAAACAGGATTTGAGGATGTATGGTGTGAATCATTTACATAAAGCTGAAGTACCTGATCAAATAGTTACAGTAGAAGAGTTACCTCTTACAAATCATGGTAAGAATGATGACCATAACATATTATACTCAATATATCTCACCTATTTCAATGTCACCTTTTCTAGAATCATTCTAAATTCATATAATGTAAATACTTGAGAAAGCGTAGAATAGTTATTAACCTTTCCTCATGTGCAATCTCAACTTTTTCAGCTGGATCTGGAATTGGATGATTGTTTTCAATTTTTATATTTAACAAATTTCTCATAATACGATCATGAAAATACAGATTTTCCATTTTAATACGTTGTGTTTACACAAGTATTGTAAAATGTAATCATTAACAATATGATCAAGTTATTTGAACTGACACAAATTCGAAATCCACCTCACTTTTGATATTTATTTTATTCTACCATTGTCCAGGTATTTTGTAGGAGGGCAAGTCAATAAATAAGTCGCAAAACGGAATTGAAGCAAAAATAATCAAAGTAACTTTCTGACATTTATTTCATTTTTCCACATAATCACCCTGTACATTCAGGCACTTATCCCATCGCATTAAAAGCCCTTGAAAGCCAGCACAAAGAAGTCCTTTGGCTGCTGTCACAGCCGTGTAACCTCATAGATTACGACATCATCTGTATGAAAATGATGGCCATCCAAATTATTTTTTAGGGTCCCAAACAGATGAAAATCACTGGGGGCTAAGTCAAGGCTGTGCGGTGAATGTTCCAAGCATTCCTAATGAAATGTCTGTGTTGCTCTTGCTGTGTGAGGGCAGGCGTTGTCATCTAGAAGAATCACACCCTTTTGCCAGGAGTCCAGGTTACTTGCAGTGAATGTCCTGTCAGAGTTCCCACAGAGTGGTGCAGTACAACGCAGCATTCACAGTTTCACCATAATCTATGAGGTTACATGTTGGCTGCAACAGCAACCAAAGGACTTCTTTGCTGCTGGCTTTCAAGGACTTGTAATGAACTGGGATAAGTGCATGAATGTACAGAGTGATTATGTGGAAAATTGAAATAAATGTCAGAAAGTTACTTTAATTATTTTAGCCTCAATTTGTTTTGCGACTTATTTATTGACTTGCCCTCGTACAATCGTCTATTAACCCTTCAAAGCACTTAGTGCACCTCAGAGGCCCGGCCATGTTTCTCAATGCTGTAAATATTTTTCTAGTAATATTACAGGTGTCTGCTTTAATGATACCCTGTCTTGTTATGTTCCTTTTCTTATGGCAAGGAATGGTTCAGTGATCCATGAAATTTTTCAACTTTTCTGAAGATAGTCGTGCTTTCCACTAAGTGGGCCTCCAAGGCCCAGTAGTCTTCTTTCCCCTAACATATCTTTTAACGCATAAGAAACACATTTATGTTTATGGAATTTATTCTTTATCATTCCAGACTTAATTATTTATTTGCCAAGAGACATAAATCATGACCACGTAAATATAGAATAAAGAGTTTTTTATCTTGGGTTTCTAGAAATGGATTTATACTAAATGACAAAATATACTGTGGAAAAACCAAAGATGAGCCTGTTGCAAAAGATTTTGCATTGAAAGGTTGAAGGATTTGATACAGTCATTATTCACTGATTACTGGTACAGTTATTATTCACCATTTACAACTGATAACTTTTTGAGTTTCTAAGATCTAGTGATGACTTTTTATGTGCATATTCCTGGGTGAATTTCTAATGGAAAAGAAACTAACATTACAAGCTAACACACAGGAAATACCATCTGAACTGTGAGATTATAACCGTAGATAATTATATTCTAAAATTACAGAATAGAAATCTTTTTCTCTTTGTATCAGACAAGTCCAAACAACAAAATTATTTATCTTTTTAGCACAATACATCAGGACAAAGACCAAGTAACAACAAACAAGAAACCATCAATTATTCTTGCCTATTTCAAAAGAAAGATCTAGAGTTGACTTCACAGATCAAAAAGTCGACAATTACACATCATGAAGACATACTCGTCAATGACCAATGAGGTTATTTTATGACAAGTTTGACTGAATGCGTTCATAATCTTCAAAAGAATTATTTAAGACTAATGTCAGTGGGAAAGGGGTATGCAAGTGCAACTGGCAGAAGAATTTTCCTGAAAAAAAAATACCTTTCAGTAGAGTAGTATAGGTATTAATTTATAACAAATTAATCTGTTGTGTGTATGGTTTGTTTTCTTTTTGTTTGTTGGTTTTTTTCCTCCCTCCAAATCAGAAATTTAATTTTGCAGTCTGACAACATTTCTTTTTTGCAAACTTGATTTATTTATTTTTATTTATTTATGTCCAAAACAGTTTAAAACTCTGTGTGACGTGTTAGGGGGAGAAGTGAAATTTGTGCACATTTTCATAATTCTGTGATCTCTATCCTAAACCATATTCTAGTCGAATTTTGAATACAGAAAAACGAGCATTTTTTTCAAGTTTTGTTGACAAAAATATTCACTCCTTGATGTAGTGGAGTTAGGGCCATCTTGTCCTCTGTGCCAACTGTGCTTCAGCACAGTGGCCTGCTGCTATCCTTTGTTCCAAAAATGTTCATTATAATTTACTAACCCCAAAATACAGAAAATGTTGACAAGAAAAGTTAGAATTTTTATTTTAATTAATTTTCTCATGATAAATAAAATTGTATTTTTTTGTTATTGCTATTTTAAGCATAGACCCTACTGTCTGATTCTTTTGATTATTTTAATTATTATTATTATTATTGTTGATGTTGATGTTGTTATTGTAGTTCTTGCTCTTGTTGTTATTATTATGATTCAAATAAAAAAATACACATTGTAAGGTGCTTGAGTCCTCTATCCTAAAAAATGGGAAATTCTTATGTTAACTAAAGCCTTGTTTGGTGTCAAATTATTTCCTTTCAAGAACTTGATTTAGTAAAATTATTTATATTTATTTATTTCATTTAAATTATTTTTATTTAAAATTGTTTATTTAAACAATGTTTTGTGCTTGACTTTATACTTTTTCCTCATAGTAGTTTTAATATTTCATTTTATTGCTTAAAAACTAAGGGGGGAATTATTATTATTATCATTATTAACAAGCCCTAAAATTTTGTTTCAATAATTATGTAGAGAAACTGTAGAAAGAAAAATTGCAAAATAGAATGTATCAAACTATAAATGTATATTACCGAAATTGCCTAAGTTGAACCATTTTTTTCTCAATATTCATTCTTCTCGGCTTAATACTTATGCATCTACTATCACAATGATAATAAAAAGTATTATAGTATTTAATTAAATTTTATTTAATTACATATATAATTAAATTTCACTGATAAAATAATAAATTTTAACAAATTTTGTTTAAGTTATATGCAACCACCAATTAAAAATTACATAAGTTTTTTGAAATATATTTATGAACTCATGGAATCTCTAGTATGCCTTCACTACAAACTAAGATCTTGCTAAATGACCATTGTTTGCAGGAAAAATTGATTATGAAAAGTTACAGACTGCTATTTTGCACAAAGATGATCAAGTAACAAACAAAGAGATACCAGATTCATCACACATCCTGGACGCATGGAGAAGCATTATTGGACGAGAGCCTCTGTTAACAGAGAAATTCATGTCATCTGGTGGAAATTCTATTCTTGCTATTCAGTTAACTACAGAACTCGAAAGAATATTTGGGGAAAGAATTCGTAATAAAATTATGAATATGTTACTCAATAATTCCTCTGTAATGGAAATAGAGATGTTCTTATTAGGGAATGAGAATAAAAGTGAAGCTGGGTTAGCTTTTGATATCAATTCTGGAAAATCATCTACGCCCAGTAATAAGAATGAAAAAAGCTATTCCATTAAAGAAGCTTTTCTCAGTAGTATTGAGCCACATGAATATCCTCTGCCATCAGCTGAAGAAATATTGCACCCTAGCACAAGTGGTTCAAGGAAAAGAAAATTGCTCTCCGACTCTCCATTGGATTTGAAACAAGAGAAAATTATAACAACGAAAAATAGTTCCTGCCCTAGTAAAAAAGAAAGTGCTTGTTCACGAACAAATGAGGAGTTGCTAATTAAAATGTGTTGCCGAGGAACAGCTGTTGAGAAGGAGCCTCAGTTTGATACATGGATACCTAAAGAAGGTAGTGGACTTTGCCTTCATCTGAATTGGAAATTTGATATGCAGAAATGTGTGGATGCCTCTCCGTGTTATCTTAAATTTGCCAAGTAAGTTTAGGTTACAAATATGTTTGAAAATATATTAAAGTATGAAATAGGTTTTATGTTTTTATGTAGAATTATGAATATGTTTTTCTGATTAAAAGAAAATTTTTCAGACATTAATCTGAGAATTATGATGCCTTGACTCAAAGAAGATATGACTAGTAGTTCCCAACCAAAAAAAAAATTGACATAAGAGTGACCATTTCCAGTTTTTGTGTCTATCTCAAATTACAAGAGTTTCTGAATAATATAGAAAATAACATTGTCATTTTTCATCAGTATTTTACCAGCTGCATTAGAAAATCACTTTATTGTTGATTAAAAATTATCACAAATTCTTGAAAATCAGAGGATTAGAAGTCAAGTTTTGTAGTTTTAAAAGAAATGGGTCAAGTCAGTATTGCATCCGGAAGATTTATCAGAAATGCTGCATAAATATAAATAGGAAGTTTTTCCAAGTTAATAAATTCAAAAAAGCGCTTGAGGTAGAGAGATTTCACAGGAAGTTATGTGTTGTCAGCAGTTTTCATTCTAGAATGTATGATTGTTTATAAAGTACCAAAATGGGAAGTATTGATCATAGGATTGCTGAATAAGATTTGAAATTCATTTGAAAATTAAATATAGGTCAAAAAAATTGCGGCCTTGAGAGAAAACTGGTGGAGTAGATAAATTACAATTAAACTTATTGTAATTTCACTTCCAATACAAGGAGTAAAGAAAGCATGAATAATACAAAAGGCTGGAAAAGAGGAATCAAGAATATTATTACAAATAAACCATTCTATAACATAGTGCACTAGGAAAGTCTCTCTGCAGTGGCACCTTGCTTGCAATAGATACTATGTTTGTAGCATGAGCTGCAGTGTGTAAAAAGGAAAACATAAAATGCGTACTCATCACAATCATAATACTCATAGAGATGCTGGACATTTTGTTCCCTTCACATGTTTCCCAGTGATCTAGTTGCTACCAACATAAATGCAACTTTAATAGCAGGCTTTGATTCGGCTCAGTGCAGAGAGACCTTCTTCGCACATTGTACATTTTCAATGTCATGTAAATGCATTTTAAGAGAAACTCAATTCATATTTAATGTGGCTTATATGATAGAAGACATTTGAAACTATTGGCGATGGACTAACAGTTTGTGAAAATGTTTTCTTGGGAAGGATTATAGAAGTGTTTTTGAAAAATTTGTGTTAAAAGATGCTTTGAAGAACGCAAGTTGTGATTATGATCCTGAAAATATACAAAAAGGATCTGGTTTTCGAAGGGTTTAATATCTGTTGAAATGGTTTTGATCAATAGTGGTACACAAGTCAATGAAAAATAATATTTTTAAATTACCTAAAAGTCATATACACCAGACAAAAATTAATGAAAGAGTTTAGATGTTATTAATAAAATGTGTTGGAATGGAATAAAAATTGATGAAAATATTTATGATGTAGGCCTATTTCCATCACTTTTAGACTCTAAATTTACTTTTTACAGTATTTTCCAAGGAAGATAGGATTATTGTTTTCTAAATTTTAATCCATTTTTGTTTTTCAACAAGTTTATGTAAAGTTCGTTATTAAACACAGAGAACAGTTGTAAAACAACTTGAATGTGGAAATTTGTAAATAGTACTAATGTTGTAATTACAATTTACATTTTCAGGAGAAGTTGGGTAATTGTTGGATCACATTCACATCAATTAGTTGTCCTACAGTGCCCAGGTGGTGAATTAATTTCAAAGTGTTTGCTCCCTGATCGCATTGAATCAAGTGTTTGTCCGTCATCTTGTGGGATGTATGGAATAGTAGGTATGTTGAATATTTCTATTAATTACAATATCTTACCTTTAAAATCTTGGTATTTGATACAATAATAATAATAAAAGAATACAAAAATGCAAGAATATTAATTGATTTGGAATATGTATTGTTTCTCAGGATGTTACGATGGCTGTGTGTATTGCATTTCACTTGCAAACGGGGATATTAAATGGAATTTTCCTACTAATGATATGGTTAAGAGCACCCCTGTATTGTGTCTTGGAAATACTGCTGTTGTTGTAGGATCATATGACAGCAATTTGTACTGCATAGCCATAGAGGTTTGGAATTTTAATCCACATTTTTATTTGTATAAAATATCTGAGATTTGATTTATTTGAGAGAGAAAAAAAATTTAGGATGGGAAGCTGATTTGGAATATTTCACCCAGTACATCTGGTATATATGCAAGTGCCTGTATTTCAAGCAATAATGGCATGGTTTACATAGCTACTTTAAATGGCACTTGCGTCTCACTATCAGAAGAAACTGGCAAGCTTCAGTGGAAAACACAAGTTTCAAGCCCTGTGTTTTCTTCTCCAGCTCTTGTACATTCCTCTAAAGGCATTATTTTCACTGAAGTTATAGGAATTGTTCATTGTTTTTCTGCTGTTAATGGAGACAAGGTTAGTCACAACTCAGTAAATGTAATACTTTACTTTACAAATGTTACACTTACTTTAAAAAAAATAAGTGTTTTTCTCATGATTATTAACTTTTGCAGATGTGGCAATTCAAAGCAAATGGTCAAGTATTTTCTTCTTTCAGTATTACTCACGATTCTCATGAACTATATGAATTACTTGTCTTTGGGAGTCATGACAAAAATGTTTATTGCTTAAAATGGGATGAAAATGCTACTGATGTCTCTCTCAAGTGGAAGCAAGAATTAGATTCTGCAATTTTTGCCACACCATTCATTTATCAAGTAAAAGAACTGAATTCTTCTAGTACAATAATTAATACTTATGTAATGACTGCAGCATCTAAAGGAATCTTGTATGTATTGAATGCCAAAGATGGATCTATTAAATGTCTTGCATCTTTGCCCAATGAAATATTTTCATCTCCTATTGTTTGTGACAGTCAAGTTTTAGTAGGTTGCAGAGACAATTACCTGTACAGTTATTCAATATGAAAGAGTTTAACATTGTAATTTTATTTTGAAAGATAAATAAAAAAACCTTTATGTTCAGAGCATGTCGATTTCTAGTGATCCCAATTCTTGTACTTCAAGAAGTTGTCCAAAATGTTCCATTTTGAATTTTTCATACACCAATATTATCTTAGAATTTTTTTATTAGTTCTTGTGCATTCCAGAAGTCAAGGGACTTGGTGCATCAACATTTACTCCACATTCAACTAACCCATTTAAGCTTGGTGAATAGTTGGGGGGGGGGGGAGTGACATGCTGAAAGATTTGAATTCATTAGCTTTATTATTCCTTTGGTTCATTTCCATTTTTTAAAAAAATGGAACTTTCATTATATTAAAACTGCTTTTTTTTTAATTTATCAATGAAAGGGCATAGACACAAACACACATCTAGATTCAGTTATAATTTTATTACTTCCTTTATATTACAATTCAAATCAAGGTGTTGTGTATAAAGAGCAAGTGAAGGAGCAAATTTTACCAACAAGCAATTTTAATTTTCCAGTACTGGAATACGTATCAAAGTCAACAACTTACAATAAAAAAGTATAACAAGCTGCTTTGATCCTGTATGCTTAGCTTTTACTGCATAATCAAATGAAAATACATCTTAAGATGAAAAAACACATTCACACAAAATACAAAAACAAAGAACCCAATATACAAATTATGAGGTGCGTATAGTATGTTGCAGAGTATATATTTGTAATAACTTAACCCATAACAACAAATCTTATATTCTCATCACAAGTTTGATAACATTCCACTGAAGTATATAAACTCAATGGTTTGATAATTTTCAAATATACATTAAATGCATGATATATCTCAAATTAGGCTAACATATGATTCATACCACAAGCTGAACAAGAAACACACAATTTTATTTTGTGAAAATAAACTACCACCTGTTTTGCATTTGACTCAATAGGGCACATCCATACACAACTTGATTTACATTAATATAGCCATTGCCACAAAGAACAATCATGTGTGAACCGTACTACCTAAGCATCTATTTGCCAATGGAGAACTATTATGGGACTTGCTTTTCAAGCTATTCTCTGGATATATAAAACAAACCTTGGATAGTACAGAGAGCAAGTTTTACTAAATGAATAGTAAGCTTGACAGACAAGACAAGATACAGCATTGAAGCATTCCAAGAAAAGACCTACACCCAACATTTAGCTGACTGATAACATGCTATAACTACGGCCTATCATTATTTCCGTTTTTATTAGTAATTCCTCGTTGAACTTTATTTCTTCGGAATAAAGCAACACCGCAAATACTCGTGCTTCTTAATATGTTCAATCAATGACGAACCGCATTGTTTGCCTTCTCATCAGGCTATCCCAATCAACACGATACAAAACAAGCAGCAATTTTAAAACTCTCATTGGGAACTTTCCTAAATCGAAACTGACACCTCTTCCCAATATAGCAGAATAAAAAATACAGAAAAGTAGTATTACTCTTAGTACAATGTACCATCTGACTCACCAGGTGCCAGTTGAGTATATATGAATACAGAATACATTTTCATGTTTCCTTCTATACAACTAAAAAAAGCCCACCTACTGCTCCTCATCCCCCAGATCTAGTTTAACTTTTGAGAAATCAAAGTCCTCCCCTGTTCCTCGTCTGAATATGTCGAGTACATCCAAGCAGGTAGTTTCGAAGTGGGTAGTAGCATCATATGAAGCAGAGATGAAAATTTGACTGTTAAGTCCATCATCAGTAGGCTCGTAGTAATCGCTCACGCTAACAAATTTTTGACGAACCGGACCCAGAAGATCAAGACCAGGCTTAATTTCTTGTTCAGGATTGTCAGTCTCCACTGTCGTAGAGACCATTGCAATAAACCAACCTTTGGCTGCAACCTGGTGGGTGTAACTGACCAGAGAAACATAGATGTCAGATTTGCGGCCTACTTGCTTCTGAGGGATGATAATTTGAGTAGAAAGAGCATCTCTTGTGTTGGGAATAGGATGATCCATCAAGCAAATGCACCTGATCACCTGACCGGTTTTCTTCACTCTATCAGGTACGTATGATGGATCGCAATAAACTTGCTGACATTTGGCAACCTCTTGACCAGATCGCACTCCCACAACACGACCATTTTCCAATACTATTTCATCTATTGGTTTATCCAACATGTAGGTTCCTCCATAAATAGCACTGAGGCGAGCAAATCCCTGTGGGAGCTCTCCAAGACCATACATTGGATAGAGATAGGGTGATTTGCCATACCGGGCAAGTGAATCACTGTACAGCTTTATTCTTCTAACAGTCTCAACAGCTGTTCTGTTGAGGTATTCATCATCTCTATACAATGCCAATGCATGCCCAGTAAAATCTTGTGTATTCTTGTCAAGACCAAATTTATCATAAATCTGTTGCATGGTCAGTGTATTGGGATCCATATCCTTCCACGTTCTCGGATCATCTTCTTTGACATCTTGAATATAAACAAGGAAATTTCGGAAACGCCTCTTTTCAAACATCCCCATTAGGTCAGAAGCTAGCGCTTCTTTCTGATCCACTGGGACTTTAGATATTTTACCACCTTTGTAGACATAGCTCCCTTCCACAGACTTGAATTCCAAATATCTGGTAACTCCGGTATGAATCAATAATTTCACAAGAGATCCATTGGCCATTAAGAATTTGGGAATAAGATCAGCATTCCAATCTCGACCACGTCCGTAGCCATCATCTGGAGCGGGAGCACCGAAACGTGTAAAAAGTTCCTCCAAGGGAGTGATGGAAGCCGACTCTCCACCATAATACTTGTTGCGATCTACGTGGAGTACTTTCTTACCCGAAACTGATAACATACCACTGAGGATGCACTCCTTGAGTCCAGTTCCAAGAACAATAGCATCGTATTCTTCATCCATGGTGAAAAATTAACTGATTAAATTGCACAAAGCAGACACCCTATCAAATCCGCAACTAGCGATTACCACCCGTTTCCTGTGGAACGCCAACTGTAGGTCAATTTTCCGAACGCAGATGATGAAACATTATGCATCAAAAATCCCTAACACAAGGTCTTTCAATGGTTATCGCGTCAAGTTGTTCTAAATAACATTTTCTCCTCACATTCGACGCCTTTAATATACTTGTCTTCTGTTTTTGTATATGTATGTAAGTTTTAATAATTTATTTATTGCAAATTTACCTGTCTGACATTTACCGGTTTCTGTATTGGGTACCTTCATTATTCGGAAATTCTTTTTGATTTCCTTTAAATTATATTACAACATTAACATTCTCTTAAGTTCACGTTTAATGAAGCGTATGACAATGATTTTTAATAATTTATGTAGAGGAGAAAGTAAGCAGTTCCACCTGAATGGTCAAAAACTGTTCAGAGATTACTCAGCACAAAATGAGAATGAGGAACGCGTCGTGTTACTGAATAAAACTAATTCTGTAGTATACAATATAGAAACTTTGGAAGAGCTTTCGGAAGAAAATTTTCGATCTAGCGGAGAATTATCTTTCCTGCCCAGTAAGCCGGGTGCTACTGTAGCTTTAGCTGTCAGTTTTCTCAGTATACGGGGGGAGAAAAGAAACGTTGGCAACAACGGCGTAGTTGCGGAGCTGTCCACCAGTAAAACCCAAAACGTCAGAAAAAAAATATCTTTTTTTCGGTTGGTTGACAGGTTGCGACGTTTGGGTAGTGAATGAAATGAATAAATATTACTTTAGTGCTCCAATACTGCGATTAAATGATGTGGTAGAAATATTTGTTTGTGCAGAAAAAAAATAGTTGTTTGTTACTCTTATGTGTTTGCAGTAGTATTTGTTCTTGAATTAATTTTAAGGTTATATATTCGAGTGTGATGTCGCATCTTTAAACTTTTATGGATCAAAGAACACTAATGAAATCTTACATACATTGATACTGAATATATTACAATTCCTTATTCTTCGAACATAAAGTATCCATAAAAGTATTTCCAGTATGATGCCAGGAAGGCCTTTGCCAGGTCAGTTACCTCCAGTAATTTAGACCTTTAACTCCCCCGTTGTCGATCTCAGACCCAATATTTGTTATTAATTGCCAAAAATTTCTTATTAATTTGTCATGAAACTTTCACATTGCAGAAAACCCTTTGGGGTTATCATGGCATGATAGTGCTTGGATTCCCATGCTTAATCCATCAAATATTATGGATTACTTTTCTGAACGTAGTAATCCATTCTTTGATCGGACATGCAACAATGAACTAGTTAAAATGCAACGTTTAAGTCCAGAGCAACTTAAGTAAGTTCAATCTTAAAATATGTTTTGGATTGATTTAAGCCTTGTAAGTTAAAGTGCACACTTTTATTTTGTCTAATCAAAAAATGTTTTTTCAGTTCCATGATTGGTCTTGAATATATTTTGCTACATGTGCAAGAACCTATTCTGTATGTAATCAGGAAACAACATAGACATTCCCCAACACAAGTTACTCCTTTAGCTGATTATTACATAATTGCAGGAATTGTCTATCAAGCACCAGATTTGATGTCTGTTATAAATTCCAGACTGGTAGGTCAATTGTGAATCTGAAATTCTGTTCAAAGTAAATGATTATTGGTATTATATGGTTTAAGGTATTATATCACGTTATTTATTGGCAGATGTCTACTATTCACCATCTACAATCGGCATTCGAAGAAGCAAGCTCTTATTCACGTTATCATCCATCAAAAGGATATTCATGGGATCTAAAGGAAAGGAAAGTTCCAGAGCGTACAACTAAAAAAGAAACTCAGAAAGAAGAGCCTAGTTCTTTATTCCAACGTCAAAGGGTAGATATGTTGTTAGGAGAACTGACACGCAAATTTCCTGTACCTGTTCCACAGCAAAAACCTCCACCTGGTATATCTCTTTTAATAGCTTACGTTTCATTTACTTAAGCATAATAGTTAATAAATGTTATGGTAATTTAATTTTGAGATTTTTTTTTTTTTTTTTTTTTTAGAGGAAATTAAAATGGAGCCCAGAGAAATAAAAGTTGAGAAACCAGACACACCTCGAAGCATGAAGCCTCCACCAGAAAAAAAGCCACGAATAAATTAACAATAAATTTTTAGTATTGTAACATATTGTTATATTTCAATGATTGACTGAAAGTAGTCTGTGCGAAGTGCAATTATTGTCATATTGTGACAATTCCTTTCCTTAATTTTTATAGAACAAGGATTTTGAATTTTTCTAATTGAAGCATGCAGTAATGCATTAAATCTTGTGCTTCCTCGATATACAACTACAGTTCTAGCAGATCTGCATGCAAGCAAAGTGTTCTTTAATGGTTGATCATTTCTATTAAATTTGAAATTTGTTTTGTATGGAAAACAGTTGCTGTGAATAAATTCCTGACTTGGTGCTTTTTCTTTTTAAAAATTGTGTTGTATTTGAAAATGGTAATAATTGGTCAAAATTGCCTTGTGCATTTTTCAGTGGATAAAATATGGGACAAAGTTAGCTATTCAAATACCTTCTTAAACTAGTGTTATCTGAGGGGTAGAGAGATTTGTTATTTAATGAATATTATCATGTGTTTGCCAACAAGTTAATTAATGTAAATTGTAAGGTCTTGTGTTGTTTAATTCTCATACCAAACTTCTGTTTTATTTTGTGATTTATAAAAAAATTTATTTGGAGAAAATATACTATCCCAGATAATTGGCAAATGCATAGTCATCTATAGAATTTTACTATATTTGTTTTCCCTGATAAAACTTTGTTTGTACTTCGATGTAGTAAAATTGATTAAGAAAAGTAATGCAAAATACCCTTTATTAATGCTTGTATAGCTGAGCCATGTGGATACATATTTTAGGTTTACATAAAAAAGGAATGTTGAAAAGAAATTCGTAAGATATTTTTCCAACACATATTTGTTTCCAATATGGGTTTAAATTTTCTTTTCCTCCATAAAAGACTAAAAAGGATTAAGTAATTGAAGTTGATAAAATGATACACAATCTGAAAGATGTCCACATTTATTATTGTGCATGTGTCTAGATTATTGAAAGGATATGGCCTGCGAGTCTTTCTCATTGATTTTGTTTTTTGACTAGTGCCGGAATCTGACATTTTCATAAAAGGTGGTGATAATCAAGTGTGATATTTTTTATGTTCTAAGCATTAAATTTTCCAAATTCTGCTATTTCAAGTACCCGTTTACATGCTGTCATTTATTCGATGGGGATATTAGTGGTATTTCATTTCTTATGGATTAATTTGAGAAACACTGCCATTTGTGTGAGAAGCTTTACAATTTTTTTCCAAAATTGAATATTTTAGGTATATTTCTGGGACAATAACTGGAAATGGTAATTTTTATTCTCATACACTGCAAATATGATTAGGAGGAGATGTTGGAATATTGGTCGAGGAGAGGGGAAGAGGATAAAGAAAATACATCACAAGAAACATAATCTCAGATATGAACATAGTAAAGCAATGCAACATTTGCCTTAAAAATTCTACCACTCTCTCAATGATGGATCACAAATATTTTTAAACACACCTAAAATTAATAAAACTGAAAAATATCTTGCATTGTCTTCAAGTTGAAGTGAGAAATACTAATCAAAGAATCCTCTCCTGTGTTATTTCAATAATAAACTACTGAAAGGTGAATTCTGTGGCTTTCATGCACAATTAATCTTCACGAATGAAGTCTCACATAAAATTGGTAAAAACCCAGATTTTTGAAAATTGAAAAAAATCAATTTTTTTCGATGTCAGCCTACAACTTCAATTATGAAGATTAACATTTTTTCTTAATGAATTGTTTTCATGAAAAACATCTAAAAATAATGTCATATTCAATTTTTCAAAAATGTGATTTTTTTGTTTGAAGTATTGAATCAAACATAGGAAATATTTATTTTCTTTAAACCATTTTTTCTTAAATCATTTTTTGTTTTGAAAATATGAGTATTTTTTGTGTATAAAAAATAATCGCCTGCTCCGAATTTACTGCGCTTTGTGAACATAAAATGAGACAGAGACAGTTGGATGCATCGTAAGTTAGAATTTATGCATTTCATATTTATTTGTTCGTTACATACACACACTCACTCTCTCTCTTTCTCTCCCTCTCCCCCCCCCCTCTCTCTCTCTCTCTATATTCTCTTTTTATATTCTTCTTTTTTTTCTTTTCTTTTTTCCCCCTATATCTTTAAATAACTCCTAAACAAAGCATTCTATGTTATTAAAAAAAATCAAATACTGAGGGCGAAGGCAAAGAAACATTTCTCGCACCTTAATCTACAGAATGAGATCTTGAACATTCTATTACGGTTTTGCTGTTCCGACACTTCTCGATATTATCCACCTGCTCACAGACGTGCAGAATCTGCAACTAAATGAGAATGGGAGGGACAAAGAAGCGACAGGCTGAGACAGAGAGAGAAAGGGAGAGGGAAGGAGAAAGAGGAAGGGCAGAACGTCTGTCGAGTAAAATGTTGAGTTTTCGAAAAACTTCATTCAAAGTCATTTGAAGCACAATACCTCACAAATACGATAGTGTTTACAAATTGCTGGAAATGTGCGTATTAACGGTGTGAGAGACCTTTCAAAACCATTACATTTGTGGAATTTTTGAAAAAAAAAATTAACTTTACGTCATATTTAAGAGTGTAATTTGTACGATCCTTTGAAGTTTGAAGAAAAAATTTGGAGTCATTTCTGAGAAAATGGCGTTTGAGCTTTTTTGAAAATGCGGAATTTTGAGCTTGTTTTCACAGAAAATTGATGAGTTCTCGAGCAACATTATTTAAAGAACATGTACTCATAAATACAATAATGTGAACAAATCACCGCTAATGTAAATATTAGCAAGTGAGAGACAAGTCAAAAAAATTTCATTTTTGTAATTTTTGAAAAAACATGAAAATAGAGCAAATGTTTATGTCATCTCATAGAGTACATTAGGCACTATTCTTGGTAAAAGGTTAAAGAAAAAATTTGGAGCCGTTTTTTAGAAAATCTTTTTTTGTAATGTTTTATAATTATTGTACATATTGCGCGAAAACAACTCAAATTTTCAACAACAAAAAAAATGTACATGACCTTAATGAAAGAACTTACAATGGAGAACAAATTTTATTTGAAGGAAAAATCTCTATCTTTAATTTTGTAGTCGTAAGAAGAAGCCGAAGAAAATTCAAACTTTTGCAATTTTCGAAAATTCAGAGTTTACCGTGAACATTGGACCTCTGTCACCTTAAATAAGTGTATATAACTCTATTCTTACAAGAAATTTAAAGAAAAAATTTGGAGCCGTTTTTGAGTAAATTTTGAAAATGTCCGGGGTGTTCTGGAAAAGTACCTCCAAATTTCACAGAATATTTTTCAAAATCTCAAAGCTTCGACTCGAGCCAGATCGGCAGGAGTTTCTTCAATTTGAAAAAAAAAATCCTACGTTTGGTTTAGACGCTAGTATTGTTCACAGACGGACGGACAGACGGATGTTTTACTGTCAGTTGGTTTTTCGGTATCTAGGACCCACACAAGAGGGATTCTGGCTACATCACTTGTTAGGTTGTTTTTTTTCTTAATTTAGCGACTGGATTTATCTCCTTTTTCGTTATCATGGCCCAGCCCGAATTTTTTCTGCCGAAAATCTGCCGTTTTTTCGCGCAGCATTACATAACTTTCCCAGCTAATGTTGTGACACAATTTTATTCGTTTCAATGTTCATACGAATTTTCTTTTGCCTGAAAGTTCGTGTCGATTTCAAATCATTAGTTATTGAAACATTTTGGGAGGGGAAATTTCCCTCCCCTTGTATCCGCGCCTGCACAATATAATAATTAATTACAAAAATCTTTATACGTATGTCACTTACATTGAACACTTATGAATCGGGGGCGGATTTTGACGACCAAAAATACCAAAATGACAGAGCAAAAAATGATCAATAAAATGCTCTTAAAATGTTTTTAAAATGTTCTTAAAGGAAATGACGTAAATAATGCTATCAAAACTAATTCAAATGAACAACTCAAACTGGATACGTTACTGATGTCACCGAGGCTCCTTCTATTTGTTCAAATGCACTCAGCTTACAAACTTTCGTTTTGAACTGTTCTTTACCAGGAAATTTCATTCTTTATTTTATCCCGAAATCGTCCGAACAAACAATGGCGCTGATAGGCGTAACAGGAACCTTATATTTCATTCAAAGGCTGACATTTCAATATTTCTGAGCGAAGAAATCGAATACGCAACTCAGGAATTCTGTGGAGAACATTTGTTGCATCTCGTAAATATTACTTGAAGCAAGTACCATAAAAATATTAAAATCGATTAAATCAGCGAATATGCATTAAAAATAACGGAAAAAGATAAAAAATTAGTTATTAGTCGAAATCTGTGCAAAATGAAAAAAATAAATAAATAAAAATGGGTCATTTCCTTTTGTCATAACCAGGGCTAGTGGGCACATAGGCACAGTGCCTCGGGAATACGAACATGAGGGGCCTACAATGGAGCCTCCAAATGTAATTTTCTGCAAGTGTATTTCAGGACTAAAAATAAATCAATCATGTATATACAATATTTACAGTATTTTACAAAAATTACAATGTTTTTAAATTACAAATTAAACGTAGGTTTGTTAAAGAGCGCGAACAAAATTAAAAATCGAAAAAGGAGAAATCTTTCAGTTGCATAAGATGGCGTAAATTTCGCATGAATTGTGTTATCTATATTCTTCTAAATTACCATTTTTTTAATTCCAAAAATTCTAATAATTACAGTTTTATATGCTCCTATTTTTTTTCTGAAGCTTACGAAAAAATTGTGACTAGGGCCAACGTCAAGCTTAAGCCGGCCCTGGTCATAACACAAAATCAATTTCTATACTCTTTATGGCATTGTTCTAAAGCGAAAAGAAAACTAGTGATGCTCAACAGCACGTACTTTCTCGCGATATTGTAATATTATATTATGAAAATTTCTGTCTTACACTTCAACTACCATTGGAAAAATTCTTAAACAAACGAAGCGTGAAAAATACACACACACACACACACACACACACACACACACGCGCGCGCGCGCACGCACGCACGCACGCGCACACACATACACACACACACACACACACACACACACACACACACACACACACACACACACACACACACACACACATATATATATATATATATATATATATATATATATATATATATATTAATTCAGATATTTAAACGAAATCGGCCTGTTATCAGTGCGGTGTTACAACAATGGGTTGCAATAAAGAAACAATGAGCGCTAATTTGTATGGGGTACACATTTTGCCAATTAGCGTTGTTGATGTCGCTAGCAAGAAAATGAAAATGGATAGAAAAATATAATTATTAAATATAATACTTTACTAATCATGAAAATTACTCAGTGTTTTCATGCATTACTTTTCATTTCCACATCTTATTAATGTAAATATTAACAACGTGAGAGTTGCCAAAAATATAATTGTGTAATTTAAAAAACAACAAAAGAATAGAATAGAGTAACATGGGTTTATGTCCTCTGTTACAGTACGATTATCACTAACCCTACCAAAAGCTTAAAGAAAAAATTTGGAACCGTTTTTGAGAAATTGTTTTTGATTTGCATATATTGCCTTTATTTCAAGCAGTACTGCGCAAAAACGATCGATCCTCCACTTAAAATTTTCAAAAAAATGTACATGACCTTAATACCTCCTTGTTACCGTAAAACCAATTGAAAGCAAAACGTCCGTCCGTCCGTCCGTCTATCTGTCTGTCCGGTGTATGTGAACAACACTAACGCCTAAACTATGCATACGATTTTTTTCAAATCGAAGTCTGTGAATCTGGCCTGAGTCAAAGCTCTGTGATTCTGAAAAACATTCATTAATTTTTGGGGGTACTTTACGTAAAGCCGCCCCGGACATTTTCAAAATTTTCTCTAAAACTGCTCCAATTTGTTTCTTTAAATTTCTGGTAAGAATAGAATAAAATACACTTATTAAGGTGGCATAGGTCCCATTTTCCCGGTTAACTCTGAACTTTCGAAAATTGCAAAGTTTGGATTTTTTCGGCGTCTTCCTATAACTACAAAATTGAAGATTTTTTTTCCTGCAAATACGAATTGAGTTTTTTTTTCCTGCAAATACGAATTGGTCTCCAAAGTGAGTTCTTTCATTAAGATCAGGTACATATTTTTGAAAGTTTTAGTAGTTTTCGCACAGTATTGCGCGAAATACGTACAATAAAAAATAGAAAGACAAGGTCATAATGCGGAATTCGCCCGGGACAAGGTCTAATATACAGGACAGTAGCATGGTGAAATTACTTCAGCATGATCACACGGTGATGTGATTCGCACTTCGTGATTACCGCCGTGTGTGTGAACAGTTGACTACCATGCCTCCCCGAATTGACGTCACTTCATTTGCGCGCCAAACGCGTAGAGAAGCGCGGCAAACCAGCTCGAAGCAGGCGCGAAGCGCGAACGAGGATTTGTGAGGTGGAAGTCTGGGCCAGGCCTGGGTGAAGTGATCTGGATTCCACAGGAAGTTCTTGCTGGCTTGTGCTGGCCATAGATATATATACTTAGTAGTAGTATATATATCTATGGTGCTGGCTCTGCGAGTTGGCGGTGTAGGTTGGCGCTTTTAACTTCTTAGCTGGATTTAAAGCAAGATTTAGCCTGAAATCATGGAGGGGTTTGACGATCCTGGAGTGTTTTTCTCTGACAATTTTGGCGGAGATGATCCGCAAACTCAAGACACGCAAGTGAATGCTCAAGCGGTGAAAAGAAAATTGAAAGAATTTCTGCGTCAGTTTCACGAAGGAAATTTTAATTACAAATACAGGTGAATTGAATTTAGTTGGTGTGTTAATTGTTTGTTAATTATTATGAACCTGGCTAGTTGTTAATTTGCAAAAAATGTATTTTATTGTTTAGAGATACGCTTAAAAGACATTACAATCTTGGTCAGTATTGGTTGGAAGTGAACTTGGAAGATTTGGCCAGTTTTGATGATGCTTTGGCTGAAAAAATATATAAGCAACCTACTGAATATTTACCAGTTGTAAGTTAATTGCTGTTGACAATTAAGTACTTTAATCTGTAGTTATGTGTCTAATTTTTATTCAATTTGAAGTTTGAGGAAGCAGCAAAGGAAGTGGCAGATGAAATCACAGCTCCTCGACCTCAGGGAGAAGAACACGTGGAAGAAATTCAGATTCTTCTATCTTCGGATTCAAACCCAGCTTCCCTGAGAAACTTGAAGGTGAGAGGAAACTGTCATATTTTGCATGGAAGAAATACAAAATCGGTCTTTCATTTTTGTTGTATTTCAGTCTGAAGTTGTTTCACGATTGGTGAAAGTTCCTGGAATAATTGTGTCAGCTTCTGGCATTCGAGCTAAAGCCACTAAAATATCCATTCAGTGTCGATCATGTCGAACAGTTATTCCTAATCTTCCTTTGAAGCCTGGTCTGGAAGGATATGTTTTGCCCCGTCGATGTAATACGTAAGTATTACAAGTATATTTTAATAATAATCTTTTAACATCAAGAAAGGTTTCTTTCATTGATTGTTCATTACATATATGAGCCATTCCACGTCAAATCGCAAAAAAAAGACCAAAATTTGACCTTCATATTTTTATTTATTTTCTAATTTTTTCTATTTGTTATATGGATCAAATAAGTAAACGTGTGTATTTTTATTTTTTTCTAACTTTATTATTTTTGGAAATATTGTATAACAAAATTCGCCAAAAATGACTCGCATCACTAACTTAAAAATATCATACATTTGAATACACCAATTATAGAAATTCTGTTCAAATTCCATTTGAAACTTAAAAACTTATTTAATTTTTAAGATTTTGTAAAATATTTAATTTTTTGATTTTTCAGTTTTTTTAAAAAAATGAAATTTTGAAAATTTAATATTTTTGTAAACCCGATGAGCTAAAAATTTAAAAAAAAATTTATAAACGCACTAAAGTATTGATAATAAGTCTAGAAAAAATCAAAGTGGGATCTCGGTAACTTCAAAAGATATTAATATTTTACGCACCAGTGTGCAATAGATTGCTGCAATAGACACGTTTTTGCTTTACTGGTCGTCTGTTTCTTTGGATGAAGCAGTAATTTAAGTATTTCTTGAGGTGGTGAAACTTCATGTTTGAATTTATAAATAATAATATTTATGTGTATTAATATACATATAAATAATATTAATATTTATAAATAATTTATGAATAATTAAATGACGGATTCTTGATTCAGGTTTTGACTGAAATTTTGAAATTTTCTGGTCCCTCACAACTCACTTTAAATACAAGTACTCGCGTACCATAGAATTCCTGAACTTTCTTCACAATGCACAGTTTTAATGCCTTACCGAATTTCCTTCAGTTCTGGACAAAATTCCATTTTCTTCAGCCAACGTTTTAGACACTTTTATCATGCCTTCGGTTGTTGCAAAATGTCGTTTAATTTTATTGTATGTCTAACTTTCAAAAATTGTCAAAATTTAAATTTTCAACGTCATGTTATCTGTTGAGTGAAAGTAATCGATAAGTTACAAAATAGTATCTTTGTCTGATTTTTCGATGGACGTCGAAGGATCTTCAATATGAAAAAATTTATCTGTGTTGGCACTTTGTACTTTCTAAAATTTCTCATGGGGATGCCATTTTGTTCCAATTTTCTTTTCATGGCGGGGGTTTCTCCTATTGCAATTTAACTCAAGTTTATTTTTTTTTTATTCATTTTGCAGACACTTGACGAACTATCTGAAGAGCTTAAATCATTACTTCCTTGATTTCCACTTTTTTCACTGGACGTTCCGCTACTTTCGTTAATGCCACGGGAGCCACTGATCTCGATGCTTTCTTCATTAAGAAAAGGCCGTTTTGGAAGCCGATTCCCTTTCTTCCAAAATGAATCACAAATTCGCCAATCTAATGACTCCTGTAAATTCACTAGCAAATTGTGGTTTACATGTCTTGGAGATTTTCTCTTTTAAAAATCGTGATCAGAAAGTTTAAATGGATTGAAACATCTATCTCACACACTGATCGCCACTCATGTTGCACAGTGTACACACGATTCTCAGAACAAATACTAGCACTCTTGCCTTCGTAAGTATTGCGTATTGCAACTAATGTTGAGAAAATTTTACCATGTCCCTTGACAAGTGGTCGATTGTATTTCACAAGCAAGGTCAGAGGGCACCCCGTCCCTAGCAAAGGGACTTGCAGTAAAATTCGTTTCGCTGACACGAGGAAAAGCATTTGTTTTGCTGTCACTCATCCCTTCTGGGGAAAGAGTGAACATAGATTTACTAATGTTTCTTGAAACCCAAATCAGGCAGAGGGCCATTCTTTTTATTGTTCGTTGGCATTAGTATCCAAGACTGATTGTACACAATTCGTTAGTGCAGGGGTAGGAACCACACGCCCGAATACCATAATTACAATTGATTTTTTTTATCTATACGTGTTGAGTGCCCACTTTTTTCTTGTTATGTTTTGTAGAAAATTGAACAAGAAATTTTCTTATATTTTTTTCAAATTTTAATCTGAGAGCGTTCATAAACAAATTTCCATTTTTTAAAAATAATTACAATTTTTTAATGAAATATTTATTTTTTGAGAAAGTAATTTACAGATGAATCAAAAAATTAAATGAAACAAACCAGTAATTTTTGTGTTAAGTATATTCAGAGCGTCAATTAATCATATTTTGCAAAGTACGCGTAAATTTCAAAATTTGATATAGGCAAAACTACAGAAATAAACAATTTTCAGGTAAATAAAGAAACGCATGCCTCTTTTTTTGATGTCCAGAATGAATGCCATATATTCGTGTCATTTATTTTTTTTAATAGTCGTGTCAATTCAAGTGACATTTGACGTGGAATGGCTCGTATTTCAATTCGTTTTGCTGTCACTCATATGAACATAGGTGACCCACAAGTCACCCACGATGTTACCCACAAAAGTATGTATGACACAATGTCATACGTTCTGGGGGCATCTGAAATATAAATAACCCTTGAAACCCTTATCAGGCAGACGGTCATTCTTTTTTTAGTTCTTCAGCACTTGCATCAAAGACTGGCCGAACACAATTCATTAGTGCATGGGTAGGCAGAGCGCGCCCTCATACTTACGATTGATTTTCTTAGAACTGTATGTGTGGAGTGCCCACTTTTTTTCTTGTTGTATTTTATAGAAAATTGAACAAGGAACACACCTATATTTTTTTCAAATTTTTATCTCATCGAGTTTATATAGAAATTTTACTTTTTTTGAAAAAGTACATTTTTTAAAATGAAAAAAATATTTTTTGAAAAATTTATTTACAGAGGAATAAGATACACATTTCAAAGTATTAAATGACACAAACCAGAAATTTTTATATTCAGTACATTCGGAGAGATTATTTTTATTTTGTGAAGTACCTGTAAATTTCAAAATTGAATATAGCCATAACTACACAAATAATCAATTTTCAGGCAAATAAAAAAAATACGTGTCTCTTTTTTTGACGTCCGGAGTTAAGAAAAAAAATATTGTACATTTTAAAACAACATGTTGTGCTTGTGCGATTTGATGTGGAATGGCTCATATGTGTATTACTGGTGAAGGGCACTATGTCAGTTTTTCGCCAGAATGAGATATTTTAACTCATTTGTTCTGAATTCAGTGCCCTTTTGGAGGTATTGGAAACTATGCTGTAAATGTGTTATCAGAAGCAGCTTATGTGTAAATCGACATATTTTCCATTTAAAGCCTCTTATAATTTAACAATATCTTATAGACTGATTTTCTTTTTAATACCGCTGTGGGGTTTGTCTTCCCATTTGGATCATATATCCATTTCAAATACCCAAACATTGTGTTGACTGAGTGGCCACAACCAAGGCAAACGTTGCCTTGGTTGCATAGCAACACCGCTTATCCTTGCTCCCAACTGCAATCCCTCAAAATTTGAATTAGACATCAGGCATCATAAAAGTTAGACATTCTGTTCATAGGACTACAAAATGCAAAATTGATACATCACAAACCACTGGAATGCAGTGCGTAGTTAAGTTATAAAACTTAGTCTTAAATGAAACCTTTTAAAAAGGTAAATTAAAAGAAGTTGATAATATAAGAATCATATTTTATGCAATAAAACTATGAATTTGCAAATTTGTCAAGTAAAATCGCAAAATATGCAATTTTCAGGCAGCATTATGCAAAACGTGCAATTTCGTGTTGTAACCATCAGAATGTGCAAAATAAAATAAGTGTTAAAATAGTTTGTTTCATGATTTAAATTTCTGACAAGGTTTCATTGAATTTCAAGTTAGCGAAGAAAAGATGTAGTTACAAGGGAACCTGGTCTTTAGATATAATGGCTGTAGTTTGTTGAAGATACATCCATCCTGAAACTGGTAGGGTTTCTCATGTGAGGTTACGTTGTACTTTTTCTCATTGATTGATAATGATTTAGTATAATGAGACCAAATGACAGATGTTTTCTAAAATAGGACAAATCGGAGAGTTTAATAAAGAATTAATAAGTTGTCAGTGGACCAGAAGGATTTGGTGTGGCACAAAACCAGACCCAGTGAACACAGAGCTTTATTCACTGTATAATAGTAATATGTAATATTTAAATTACAATAGAGTTAGAGTCCAGTATCAGTCCCAAGATCCCTGATGTTAGAGACAGTGTTCAAGGATTCACCATTGAAAGAATATTGGTAGTTCATGACATTGCATCCAGGCAAAGGTCATTGCATAACGCTTATGAGTATGGAGTTTTTGTTTGTAGAACCTGACTGCGAGAAGGCTGAGAGATCCTCCTGTAAGATGTAGGTGTCATTAAAATCAGTGTTCCTGGCATAAATCTGCATCAATAAGATTTTACTAAATTTAATAACAGGTCATTAATTAAAATATTAAACAAAATTGGACTTGGAAGAAAGCCTTGAGGTACACCAAAACTAACTAAAATGGCTTGGATGCATGGCTGTTAACATCAACATACTGGCTTTTGCCAGAAAGATAGGAACCTATCCATGATGGGAATGGATCGTTGATGCCTGAGTATGACAACTTGTCAATAAGTCAATAAGTATGTTATGATTAACACAGTTAAAAGCATGGGCAAAATCTGTATGTAGAGCATTGACTAATTCAAATGCTTTAGTGATGTAGTTTGTAAATAAAGCTAGATTAATTGTAGTAGAACTGTTAGTAAAATCATGTAGTCTGACATCATTGTGGAAAAGTGTGGTGCCAAAGCATTAACCACAAGTTTCTTGAAAAGTTTTAGGGAAGCACTGAGAATGGAAATAGGATGGAAATTTGAAATATCTTTTTGTCTTCTTTGTTGAAGACGGGGACAACTTTACTATATATCCAAGCTGTGAGGAAAATCCCTGAGTCCAAGGATTGGTTAAAGATATAATATAGTGGTGGTGCCAGAGCAAATTTCAATTGCTCAAAACACAATTGGGAACTCATCTAGTCCAGCACTCGTATTAGGGTTCAGATGACTTAGAGCAAGAAAAATTTCCGATAAAGTGATTTTGATATTGTTAACTTTAGAATGACTTGAAAGTTTGTAATATTAGAATGTTATTTAAATCATGTATGGTAATAGTAATAAAAAAATAGAAGGAAATAAGGTGGGAATTTCTGAATAAGTACTGCAGCACTTCTTACTCACATGCATATCACTAGGTAATTGCCTAGTACAAGGAAAAATAAACTTCCAAAAAAATTTAGGGTTGATAGAAGCAGAGTTCAATTTTATAATAAGGCTGGAAAAGGACTTGATGTAAATGAGATATTCTGGAAAATTGAATTTAATAATCAGATCTTTTAGTGTGTTTGTAGAGTTGGTGAAAACTTTTTTGTCTCCAATACAGCAAATATAATTTTTGTGAGAAATATCATCTTTGATCTTTTAAATAGAACTCTAATTTTATCACTGGCAATGGTAAATCATAAAATGAGGAATTCAATTATGAATCATTTTTTAATGTTTTGATAATAGCTTGAGTAAAAAAATTTACTTTCTGACTTGTGATTTGAAATTAGTAAATGGACAATATTTCCTTTTAGTAGCTTTTGCAACTGTCATCTTGAGAGAAGGTAGCCTTCGTGACGCTAATGGGGAGAGGGAAGACTGAGAGAAGTGGCAGTGAGGTTTGCGTAATTGCTTGTGATACTGTCTGTAAACTGCATGCAAAGGCCCTTCTCAGTTTATTTTAAAATTACTGTGGCTATTCACTCATTAATGAAACAGTAGGGTGGGAATCCTTTGCATTAAGCATGAAGGGGATAGAACCTCTCTTGGACTTGGTTGTAAGTAGAGAAGTTGCACATGCTTGAACTCTTCCTCAGTATGAATTAAAGGGGGCCAGCTGCCTGTTTCATCAAAAGTGGTATTCGTGTACCACTCATGTACTTATTTTCACAGTTACTTACAGTCAGTTACAATCCCAACACAGGCATAATAAGAAAGTTAGATAATGAAGAAAATTTCACAATGGAATAGGATGTTTTACTGTTTCAAAAATATTTATTGCTGATAAGATGAAAGAATTTCTCTTGAATTGTTGTACTTCTTACAGCGCATCTGTCGGAAAGTTAATGGAATTGGTAAGAAAGAAAAAGAGGAGGGGTAGTGTAGGGAATGTAGTCCTTTACTAGGGCAGAATGAAATAATTACAATGATTCAAAATAATTGTGTATTTGAATGTTTAATTTTTATTTGTAGAGAACAAGCAGGAAGACCTAAGTGCCCTCTGGATCCATTTTTTATTGTACCAGATAAATGCACGTGTGTTGATTTTCAAGTTTTGAAATTGCAAGAGATGCCTGATTCCATACCACAAGGTGAAATGCCTCGTCATTTACAATTGTATTGTGATCGGTAAGTTTTTTTAAATTTTTTAGTTATTTATTTTTTTCTTTCAAATTTTAAGAGCATCTGAGTAGTTATTGGGAGGTACTGGGTTTGATTCTCTGTGCAATTAAATATTGCGATTGCCCATTTCAACATAAAACACAGAAGAACTGGATTAGTATTTCAATATACTTTTGTAAATGGATCATTTTTCATATTTTTTTCTGCTGTTGCTGGATTATAAAATTTGTTTTTCAAAAATGTGGTTGCATAGTATCAATCAGTGTCCTCTGGATCCCTTGCTTACAAATTTTCAAGCAAATCTAGTCAAACCTTTGCATTTCGGTCAGGTCCATTGACAATTAGGACCAGTATGCCTTGCTTCAGAAAGACACTGTGCTTATCTAGTGATGACCGTGCAAAACTATCAAGCCTCATTGCTGGAATTCATCCATTGTTGCAAGCCTTTGCTAATTTATTTAATTTTTGTTTGTAGTTACTTGTGTGAACGTGTGGTACCTGGTAACAAAGTGATGATACTTGGCATTTATTCTATTAAAAAAATAAGTGCCAAATCAAATAAAGTGAGTATCTCATTTACTTTCTATAGTTTGTGTGGCACAAATGCTCATACCCACCATTGTCTTTTACAATCAGTGAAGAATTAGATTGTGGTAGTAGGAATAATAATAATATTAATAATAATAATAATAATAATAATAATAATAATAATATTGAAATGTGTTGTGATAACATAGTATCACAGGATTCTAATGAATTAATTCATTTGAGATATATAGAAACCATAATGAATTTTTGGATTTGAATAAATGAATATGTCTCAAGAACTTTCAGCATTCAGAATAATTTCAATGTTGCAAGCTCAAATTTTAGTAGCTAAATGTTTGCATGAATGTTTCAAAAATCATTAGTATCAAGATTTTACTCTATATTATATTCTTGTTAAAGTACATGAAATTTATCCAATTGATCACTCCTCCAAGAAGCATTAACTAACATTTTGCTTTAGGATTATCTTTTGAAAATTTTCTACATCTTTGTTTATTTCAGCGAGCAGGAAAAGAGAAAGCCATTGTTGGTATTCGTGCTCCTTATTTGCGAGTTATTGGCATTCAAGTAGATGGGGAAGGTGCCAGTTTCACTTCACAGTTACTTATTTCTGCTGATGAGGAAGACTCTTTTCGGAGATTGGCTAGTAGCCCTGATATGTATGAGAGACTTGCAAAGAGCATTGCTCCAAGTATTTACGGGTCTGAAGATATCAAGAAAGCCATTGCATGTCTTCTGTTTGGGGGTAAGTTTTGATTGATTTTGCTTTTGTGTGGGATGAGGAAGTTGTTCTCACTTGCAAAGTTTTTGACTGACCAAATTTGTGTAATTAATTTGCTTGGCCTGTTCAGGACAGGAGTTGATTTTTTTGACAGATTCTAGGCTGGAGTGTGAGCTGATAATGCCTCAAAGAGTCAGTTCAGTATGTATAGGTACAGGTTGGGGATAGTTTTCACGAGTGATTAACATTGTTTCAATATCATCATTAGAAAGAATATTGTAAGAATTGATACAAACTAATGTCAAAAAGCATATGAGAATACGCAGTGCTTGATTTATAAAATTGTAGGTCTTGGAATGCCCCCCAAATTACTTATTATTTTTAATAGAAATAATTGTATATTTATTGTATAATTTAATAATAATTCCAGAGGTACTGGAACGCCATTCCACAAGCCAGAAGTACCAAATTTCAAAAACTGCGGTTTGCATCATGCTTTATATTAAACTTGCAATAGACCAAATATTAATTATAATATGCTTGTCAATATTATTTCTTAATAAGGAAATTTTAGAGTATTTTCTGGCAATCTAACTACATTGATACATTCTCCAGTTAGCTGAACAACAAGAATAATAGGGAGTAAAAGGGCTCAAGAACAAGCTAGCTATCGTTTGTGAAGTAAATGAAAATTATTTCTGTGTGTTAATCTCAGACCCTCTGGTTTTGTTCGGGCTACAGTGGGAGCCAAAAAATTGCTCACATGAACAGAGAATACGATTTATTATACTTTCAATAATGCATTTTAAAATGCACTGAATCCTCCCATTTTTATCATTATTATATCATTTATATATTTATTAATTATAATAATTTATATATTATATAATATATATATTTATCCATTTTTATATAATATTTAAAATCAAATATTATGTTTCCCAATTCTGTCTTGATATTTTGCTAGATCATCTTAGACACTTGAAGGCTTTTTCATCTCAACATTTAAAACACTAAGGGTTTTTGTGTAGAAAGAAATTTGAGTATACTCCTCAACCAAATTTAGTGAATTTTATGCTTTAAATGGAAGGTATTGGACCTTAGATGTATTATCACTTCGTTTTAAATGGTTTTATAGCAAAAGCTCTAAATTTTATTAATTTATTAGCATTGATTGAATGAACACTTACTTTCCCATCATTTATTAATTTCTTTGTTTTCAACATGATACAGCGGGTGTTATAGCACATATAATACTATAATGGTCTTTATTAGCACCAGCAAGTATTATTTGAGGATATCCGTGCATTATGAGGTTATAGTTGACAATGTGAAGATAGGCAGTTGTATAAATTTTTGAATTGGCTGTTTTTAAATTCAAATATCAGTGTTTAAATGCAGAGGCTAGCAATCGTCTAGTGTAATGAGCATGCCTCCCTGTACCAAAAAATTTCAGCCATTATAATTGTATCTGATGCATTATGTTTTTAAGTTGAGGTGAATGGCAGGAAATTCTACATTAGTTAATTAAACATAAATGTACAGATCTTGTAGAAATGAAACATTTCAATTATGTTTTCACGAACGTGTTCAAGTCTTGTGTTCACATTGAATGGTGATTGTATTCTTCCTGAATTTTAAAACTTCTTTCATTTCATTTGTTATTGATAATAAGTACTTACTGACATGAAAAAATATTTTTGGTAATTTTAATTTTCCATATAGTGCATAGGTAATACTTTTCTACAGCTCTTCCCCTTGTGAGACATAATCATAAGGGTTCAGCTAGTATGTGTTAAAATGCATTATAGTCGTGATAAAATGTTGCTTTTCTAATATTGTTGTCATGTCTACTTGCGTTAACACAATCATGTATTGGAATGGAAAGCTTTTCTAAGAGCCTTTTGTCTAATTTGTAAAAATAATTAACTTTATCAGTTTGTTACTTTATTTTAAATTCATAGTTGTAAACTGATGTCGGTATTTTCTTTATGCTTTCTGAAATTGTATATTTCTTACTGTAATGTTACATGCAGCATTCTGTTTATAGGTCTTATGTTTCGTGTGTGGTTTTATCTATACGTTTGGCTTAGATTTGTTGATTGTGAACAAAGGACTTTTGCAGGCTCCAGAAAGAAAATGCCTGATGGTTTAATGAGACGAGGTGACATCAATATACTTCTTCTGGGTGATCCTGGAACAGCCAAATCACAGCTATTGAAATTTGTGGAGCGAGTTGCACCAATTGCTGTTTATACTTCAGGAAAAGGTTCTTCTGCTGCTGGTTTAACGGCTTCAGTATCACGTGACCCTGTGTCTGTAAGTATATCTATTAATTTTATGTTAAAATATATTTTCATGCATATTTGCAAGGATAAGTGAGTTATTGAAATTACAGATTAATGTATGTTCTGTTGTCCAAAAGTTAATTGTCTAATTGGAGAATTACATAACAAATGGAAATGAATATTATATTTACCCAAACACATGAGGAGTATATCTTTCAGTTTTCATCGTCTAAAACACAGAGGTGGCATAATTATTTTCGCACATTAAAAAAATGCTATAAAATGAATTTCGCCATCAATTTTATTTTCTTATTGATTCACTAGTTCAGTGTGGTGTCTGTGACGCTGTTTATTTTTTAAAGAAAAAACAAGTTCTTATTCATTCTTAAACTCTTTTGCTTCGCTTTAGCAAATATTTTTGTGGGAAAATAATTTGCTATTTTCCACTGGAAACAAAAAATGAAAGCGTACATTCTCTAGGCTGCTTACCAAAATACCATTAAAAATGCAGTTGATGAGATTGGAAAATGATGTATTCAAGTATTACAATTCGGATTTTTGTCAATGCAAGATCTGTGGTAAAGATTCCTATAAATACAGACTTATCATTCATGGTATATCTCAAAGCATATTCAAATAATGAATATCATTGTTACAAGTGCTTGATGTGATATACAAAATTTTCAACGTTGTACCATTAACCCATTGTGGCAACATTAACCCATTAAAGACCATGGTGTATGAGTGAACCGAAAAAAATAACGTTTTTTTAAAAATCATGTGTGAATTTCACGTTTTCTTTGCTAGAATATTTCTACCACTATAATACTTTATTATGTATCTTTTTAACCATTTTCTGATCCTTTTAAGTGATTTATTGACCTTGCAATGCAGCTCAATTTTCAATAGGATTTGTATCTCAATTCAGAACGTTCTAATTTCTAAATGGAATCTTCTAGAAAGCAGCTGCTGCACAACCAAAGAAACCTTGCTTTCTTCTTTAGTATAACGAGAATAATAGTTAATTTCTTTTATTTCTGTATTCATGAATGTTGTGTGAATACACTTGGTGTAGATATGGTTGCATTATTGCCCAGGAGAGGAGTTCCTTCTGGAAAGGCCCAGGCTAAGTGCTTATGGGTTGTTGAAATATGTGCAGATTAGCAATGTTTTAGGAGTTAGGATTGAGGAAGGTCCTCCCTGTGGAACACCAAAGGTAACAGTTAATTCTTTGCTTGTTATTTTGTTTATTTTTATTACTTGCTTCCGATTAGATAAATAGCTCTTCATTAATTTATGTGCTATGCCTCTAAAACCATAATGTTTGAATTTATGTTGTAATATATCACAATTAACAATGTCAAAGGCATTTGCAAGGTCTAAAAATACAGAAATAATAGGAATTCCATTACCATTTGCACCATATACCTCATATATTACATATTTAATTGCGCCTTCAGCATTCTTACCCCTCTGAAAGCCAAATTGAAGGGGTTGATTATTTTATTTTTTGTTATGAAATCATCAAATCTCTTCTTTACTACTTTTGAAACATTTTACCAAAATTTGATATCAAAGATATTGTCTATAATTAGTTGTTTTATGTCTATTTCTGACTTAAAAATTGGTATATCAACCACTTTTTTGAAGTGTTCAGGAAAGTAACCCTACTCTATAAATTTATTTATTATGTAGACAAATGGTGTGATAATTTAATTTTTTTAAATTACACTAATCGATATCCAATCAACATCTGCAGATTACTCGTACTTTTCAAGATACTCAATATTTCCTGTTCTGATGTGGGTGTAACAAATAATGAATATTGAGTTTGCAGTTGCATTTAGCAAATATGTTTCATTATCACATGTGTTATGATCAAATTTTTTAGTCACATTTGTTCCTACATTTACAAAAAATTTATTGTTAGTATTACTCGTTCACTGTACATTTGCAGACGGCAGAATTAAGAACTAATGTTGTTTTGAAAGTGAAGGCCTGAACACAACCGAGAATATACGAATGGTTCCGATGCCAATCAGCATCTGACCAATCCGCTGTCTCCGAAGGTAGAACAAGCACTACGGACACAGCTGAAGAATTATGTCTTTCTGACAGTAAGCTGGAGTCGTACCCTTAAATAATTGAGGTAAAATACAATAAAATAGATCACACCACTCGCTATTCACAACATTCCCGTACAATATTTTTATTTCTTCATTGCACTTCTCTACTGCTTAATGGTTATGTTCTTGCCCTGCCGGGGTTCTGTGTGCTGTTCACCGCCATTTATATCCTATTAAACAGTCGGTATCTACTGCAGATGTGCGTTTCTGATTCAGTCGGCGGTGACTTCATGTAAATAGATCTCAGCGCTTCGTTTGCAAATGTAAAGTGAACGAGTAATATTAGCTGTATTAGTATCATCGTTTATAATTTTACCATTGAATTCATCATATGTTTTTTGTACAGGTGTTTTTATTTTCCAAACATCCAGTAGTAAATTGCCATAATGGTTTAAAGTTGCCTGAAATTTCACTCAAAATACTTTCATTATAACTATTTTGGGTGATTTTGATTAAAGAATGTAAAACATATTTATATTTCAAATATTTATTTTTTAGGTTCATATCAAGAGGATATTTTTATAATAACTTGTATAAATAATTTTTTACTCTACATGACTTAATTAGAACTGACATGATCCATTCCTTACAGGTTATCTTCACCTTTCATCATTGATGTTAAGTGACATTTTGTTTCCCCAATGTCCCATTCCTGTTCATATTCATTCGTAATTTTCCCTTGCTGTGTAACTTATTTTAGTCAACATATTTTATATTTACTTTCAAAATTCTCTTTAGGTAATTTGTCCTCCTTCAATACACATATTGTAATATTCTTGGATGTTATGGCAAAACACATTTGCCAAGTGGTGAACTGAGCTGTGGTGCAGCATGTAGCAAAATTTTGGCAATGGCTTTCATGCATTCTCTCACTCCATTTCATGTAATATAGTGATTATACAATGCCATACTATAATATAGAGAGATTTGAGATTCTCTCATTACTGGCCCAACTATTGGACTGCTTTGCCCAGCAAATTTGTGGTGTATGCCAACAATACATGTACAATTATAATTAGGTATTATATATATGCTTGATATTAATTGCCTTTGCAGCTTATATCACCTGCATTCGAGATTCTTCTTGACAAGAAAAGGCAATGCAAATTTACAAATCCTAGCCAATTAGGCTTAATCTACGAAAACAAGATAACCATCTATTATTCAAATGAGATATTTTGGAAAAATCTTTGTATTATATTTGGGAAAATATGGTATATTTTGTATTAAGTTTTGAATAATAGTCACCACCCTTATTTGTGGTGTCTTTTAGTAAATTGTACCAAGAACTTCAGAACTGACCATATTCAATGAAACTGATGGAAGAGAAAATATTTCTGGTCCCAAAACTGTCTCCATAACAACAATACATTTCCATCCACAATAAAGTATCACTTTCTCCAGTATGAAACCTCCATTTAAAATAAATCAATGGAGTCTCAAAAGGAAACCTGTATGTTTTGGACTAATGTTCTTACTTCTAACAAAGCAGTACAACAATGCTTCTTGGCAGAAAAATAAAAAGTGCACAATGTTATGTCGCCATCAGGAACAGTGCTTTCTCTGTTGGTGCTGTGCAATAGTTGCTGAACATAAACCTTTTCAGAGAGAAAACAAACTACTGTTCTTGCCTAAAAATAAACTAACATAAATATTATTTATAAGGATTATAATGTGAAAATAAATTGTTTATTGGAAATTTGTGCTTGCTGTTATTGAATCAAACCCTGCTAATTAAGGGGGAAAAATTATGGTCCCCAAGATTTCATTTAGTAAGGGTTTAGTTCGTATGTTTGAAGAAAATATGTATAATATTTTATTCTCTATGAGAAAGCTCTACTTCACCTGAAAATGAGATTTATTTATTGCTGTTTGTGACATTTTAAAACAAGAAACGGATGATTTTAATCCATTCTTATAGCAATATTTTTTGTAGAGAACATCTTAATTGGAGAACTTTTAATTAAAAAGAATTAAATGATGATTGCCATATGTCTGACAGAAAAGTGTTTCTGTCCAGACCTGAAAGTACTGTTGATAGAAAAGCATGGGGCCATCTGAACTTGCTTAATGTTTTTATAGCATGAACCTGTGTTAAAAAAAAATAAATGATTGAATTGAAACTTCCACAGCGTAACTTTGTGATGGAAGGGGGTGCCATGGTGCTCGCTGATGGTGGAGTAGTGTGCATTGATGAATTTGACAAGATGAGAGAGGATGATCGTGTAGCCATTCACGAAGCTATGGAACAGCAAACGATATCTATTGCAAAGGTATTTGTTTTTCCCGGTTTTTGAGATTATTATCCCATATTGGCAATAAGGACTGGACATCTTTTATAGGCGGGCATCACTACTACATTGAATTCTCGTTGCTCGGTTCTTGCTGCTGCTAATTCAATATTTGGCCGTTGGGATGACATGAAAGGAGAGGAAAATATTGACTTCATGCCAACTATTCTTTCAAGATTTGACATGATTTTCATAGTAAAAGATGAACACGATGAAGCCAGAGATACTGTAAGTACAAATTATTTTAGTAAACTAGTTTTCATATGTAAATCCATTTCAAAATATTGGTATTTTTTGTAGACTCTTGCAAAACACATCATGGGTGTTCACATGAATGCTGGTCAAGGTGTTGATACTTCAAGTGAAGGAGAATTGTCATTGGTTTTCATCAAGAAGTTCATTAATTTTTGTCGAAGGTAAAGATATGTTGTATTTGAATAAATAACGTTTGCTTCACTCGAGTAAATAACGTTCACTTAATTTCAATAAATGTCATTGGCCTAATGTTTTGTAATTTTCATATATTTTAGGACTTGTGGACCGCGTCTCTCTGAAGAGGCTGGCAATAAATTGAAAAGTCGTTATGTATTGCTTCGAAGTGGCACTCGAGAACATGAATTAGAAGCAGACAAGCGATTGTCTATTCCAATAACTGTCAGGTTAGTTACAACTGTCATGAGAGAAAATATGTTGATATGAAATCAGCATGTAAAATCTCCTTAATTTCCAAGTAATAGAAAATTTGTTTAGCAGTTCTAAGTATGGTCCTATGTAGTGCAAATATTTCTTTTCAAAAAAAATATTTGTCTGTAATTGTAAATGTATTTCTCTGTATATAATTTATTTGGAAAGAAATTTGAGCATTCTACTCAACCAAAGTTTGTGGTTTTTATTTATTATATTATTTACATGAATGACAGTGGACCGTAGATGTGTAATCACTTTCTCTTATTAACCCATTTTAGTGTAAAAAAATTAAGTTTTAATAATATCTTAAAATTAATAGAATGAATTCTTATCTATCATTGTTCATTATGTCGTTTTCAAGATCTACATTCCATCCAGTTTGTTGTCTTGGTTTTGTTTTGTGATTTGGAATAGATCTATCAAAAGCCATAAAATTTCGTAGTGAGATTTTTAAGTTCTAAGATAAATGAACATTTTAAGCTATATACTATATAATGTAATTACAAGTAAATGAATAAATTTGAATTAGAAGTGTTGTTGAATTGCAAGAATAAGTAATTTAATTAATTTCTCTGTTGTGAAAATTCAGAAATAACTTCAGCAAATGTGTAGGTAAAAGATAAACTATTTGTATACAATAAAATATATCTTAGATATCTGTTATACATTCTTGTTTTTCAGACAATTGGAAGCAATCATTAGAATAGCAGAGTCCCTGGCAAAAATGCAATTGCAACCATTTGCAAACGAGAACCATGTAAGTGAAGCATTGAGATTATTCCAAGTATCAACTCTTGATGCAGCCATGTCTGGAAGCTTGGCTGGTAAGTTGGTTTAGTTTTTGTGATGTGTAAGTAGATATTAAATTTTTTTATCCATTTTAATTAGCTAAAGTGGAATGTCACAAAATTGATTTAAGTTTTGAAAAATTTCTATATACAAGTTAGCTAAAGTTTTTAAAACTTAACAAAAGGAGTCACTGTATTACTGGGGATATTTAAGATTTTCATTTTGCCTATTTTAGCTTCTTATGCCTGTTATTTTGTTTGCCTAGTTAGTTTGTTTTCCTTCCTTCCCGCTACCACTTACTCGGTAGAGAGAAAGTTATGCAATGCTGTGACAATGTAACAATAAATTTTTGGCAGAAAAACTTGTATTGCCGGGTCCAGGTATCAAAAAAGTGGATAAATTCAGTTACTATATTTGGGGGGGGGGGGATCCTCTAAGTCAGGATCCATGTTTTGTCAGTCCTTTATACCTAAAAATCGATTGATGGCAAAACATCTGTCCATCTGTCTGAACGTTCTGAAATGTTCAGGCAATTTTTTATAAAATTTATATTCCCAATTGTTTTGACAGATGTAGCCCCTTGATTATGAAACCAAAATTTTCATTTTCAGGGTACTTTCCATGAAGTCCCTGGGATATTTTCAAAATGTAAAATAATAATAATAATAATAATAATAATAAAAAAGCCCCAAATTTTTTGATTAAATTTTGTTGTTGGATAGTGTGAAGGACGTTTAAGAGAGTAGTGCAGGTCTCATTTTTGTTGAAAACCCTGATTTTTTTTAATTTCCTGAATTTTGTTTGACAAGCTGTCAATGTGAAATTCTTCTGGATTATTCTCTGATTTTTGGATATGGAATTATTATGTGCCTTTGTTTTATTTATATATTATTTTTTTACTTCAAAAATGGTGAAAAACTGTGAGTGATGTACTAAGGGGAGAACTGTATTTTGTGCACTTTTCTTAAATTCTGGTATGTGTACCCTAACCCATATACATATTGAATTCTGAATATAGATGGAAACGAGAGATTGTTCTTTGATTAGTAATAAGAATTTGGCGAAATTTTCTTAGATGTGAAAATGTACAGAGAGCATTTAGCATTACATGTTCAAACAAGGAGTAACATGTAATTCATGATACAAGGGGCAAAATTGGAGAATATTACAATACTATAGAATTTAATAACTACTAATATACATTGTTCAGTCTAATTGCATTTGTCTGCCAATGCTATTAAGAGATGCAAGAGAGAAAAAATATCTCAAAAGTATCTCTCAAAACATAAATTGTCATGATTTCCCCCCCCCCCCCCCCAGATTTTTTCGACTGCCGGGCTGTAATTAAAAAAATAAAAACCTTTTTATCATTTTCCCGCTTTTAAATCACCTTAACTTCAAAAATTCTTTGAAAACTACTGCAACAATTCTGTGCATTTATTTTAGTTATTATTATACGTTTGTATACATTGTTCTAGCATCTAATAATATTTTGAATTTGGAATGTAGTTACAAATTGCCCTTTTTTTGAAGCTTTCCAGTCCTTCTGTGACCCATCTCTTAAGAGGAAGGTTGCAGGTGCCTAGCTCGCGGTATCTACTGGACAGCCAAGTACTTGACTACAAATGTCTGTGATCGAAAGTGATTGAACGGCTCAGTGATTGAAAATATCCAGGGGATGTGTGGCAAGTGTTCTGATAGGAAGTTCTAAGATTTTTTTTCATGCATTGGCCGGTGTATTAAGACGCAGTAAAACAATTCTTGTAAATCCGGGTCCAACCTATTCCCATTAATTTCCCTCATCTCCTTCACCTGTGACCGAATTATTTTCTCGTAAACTGCCAAAATTTTTGGTCTTTCCTTAGCTTATGATATATTTATTCAAAGGATTAGAAAGCTTTAAAAAACTTGATAATTTGTGATTACATTCTAAATTCAAAATGTTACTGGGTGCTACAACAATGTAATCAAATGTATAGTAAACACTAAAATAAATGCACAGAGGTTTTCAAAGTATTTTTCAAGCCAAGATTATTTAAAGGCTGGAAAATGATAAAAATGGTTTTTACTTTTTTAACTACCGGCCAGAAGTCGAAAAAAATATTTTAAAAAATCAGAACAATTTATGTTTTCAGATCAACTTTTGAGATTTTTTACTTTCCCGTATATGTACGTATACACGGAGTGATATACATAGTATAGGGAAAGTTATGTAATGCTGCGCGAAAAAATGGCCAATTTTCGGCGGAAAAAAATTCATTTCCGGGCCATGAAAACGAATAAGTGGATAAAACCACTTGCTAAATTAAGAAAAAAAATCCCCTAACACGTGGTGTAGCCAGAAACCCTGTTTTCTAGGTCCTTCATACCGAAAACCCAATTGAAAGGAAAACGTCAGTCTGTCCGTCCGTCCGTCTGTGAACACTGCTAGCGCCTAAACCATACGTACAATTTCTTCCAAAATGGATATTCCGCGGTCGATCTGATTCTAGTCGAAGCTTTGAGATTTTGGGGTACTTCAAAATTTGGGGGTACTTTATATGAAGCCCCCCCGGGGATTTTCAAAATTTTCTCAAAAACGGCTCCAAATTTTTTCTTTAAATTTCTTGTATGAATAGAGTAACATACACTTTTTAACATGGCATAGGTCCGATTTTCACGTACAGCTCTGAATTTTCGAAAATTGTGAAAGTTTGACTTTTTTTCGGCATCTTTCTCCAACTAGAAAATTGAAGATAGAGATTTTTTCTTCAAATAAAATTTGTTCTGCATTTTGAGTTCTCTAATAAAGGTCATGTAAATGTTTCTCAAAAACGGCTCCAAATTTTTTCTTTAAACTTTTGGTAGGGATAGTGGTAAATGTACTCTATCAATGACATAAAAGCCATTTTGGTCTATCGGTTGGTTTTTTAAAAAATTACAAAAATGTATTTTTTTTTACTTGTCTCTCACGTTAATATTTACAGTATCGGCAATTTTTTCACATTATTATATTTACGAGTATATATGCTTTAAATAATGTCAAGTAAAGTTTCTCGAAAACACAACCGTTTTCTGTGAAAAGTAGCTCAAATTTCGGCATTTTTAGAAATGCTCAAATGCCATTTTCTCGTATATGGCTGCAATTTTTTCCTTGAAACTTTTGTAACGGATAGTGCTAATTACACTCTTTAGTATAGCGTAAAGTTCATTTTGAGTTATTTTTTTGTTTTTTCAAAAATTATATAAATGTAAATTTTTTTAAAGATCTCTCACATCTATAATATGCACATTATCCGCAATTTGTAAAGATTATTATATTTGTGAGTGTAAGTGCTTCAAATAAAGTATTTTGAAAACTCAAACATTTTCTGTGAAAATGAGCTTCAAATTTCGCATTTTTAGTAGCGCTAAAACGCAATTATTTTTAAAACGGCACATAATTTTTAAAAGAAAATTGCCATTTATGACTAGGTTTTTGTGTTCTTTAATATTCTAAAATTAATATTTTCGTTCTACCAATAGAAAACCGAAAAATTAAGAAAATGACAAAAAAATGTTCTTTTGGTGATGATAGATGGTAGCTGGCAAGAAAGAGTATGTGGCAATTCCGAATAGCTAGCGAAGACCCAAGAAAATAGAAAACTAATACGGGAAAGTCTGTGCCATTCTGTAGCACCACTAGTTTCAAACCTATTCCAGGGTTCTAAGACACTAAAAAATATTTTTTGTTATTTGTTTTCCAAAAAAGTATTTTTTTTCATTTGAATTTGGCGCTGAGAAAATATCTAAAAATGTTTTTCTGAGAGTATAAATTATTTTCTTATTTTCATATTTTTTTCAATCAGATACAATATTGTTGACAAAAATTAAAACAAACAAACCAACAACAAAAATCACATTTTGGCTGTGGTTAGGGTGTGGGTGGTGGGACAGGGGCTAAGAACTATTTGAAAATATTATTTTTGTGTTAGAGTTATAGTGTAACTACCCATATGTCATTTGGTTGAGGGAAACTTTTGACCATCTCAGCTGAGAGTACCCTTTGTAGTCATCTTTCCAAAATTTAGTGTGCCACTAAGAATTTTCAATGAAAAAAAAAAAAATCTGAGAGACTGAGTATGTAGAAAGAATCTGGTCTTTTGCATCAAGATTATAAAAAAATTATTGCTTCCTTCCATGTAAAGTGGTGGTGGAAATTTTAGTTAGAAAAAAATAATAGCGCCAAATAATGTTTTACAAACATTTCTTTTAAATTGTGATTTTTCGTTGTTTACATGATTTTTGAACCCTGACTTTTGCCACAGTAAATACATTTTTGCTCTATGCGTATTTTGGTGGGCGTTAGTATTATTATTGTTATTGTTGTTATTATTATTATAATTATTATTATTATTATTATTATTATTATTATTATTTTACCTGCCTACTTTAGTGAAAATAAAAATGTGAACATTAGGGCTGCATTTTTGATCGGTGATGTCAAATGATTTTCAGTGATCTCTGAAAAATGCTGTTAGCTGAATTGGTATTCCAGCTTCTTGACTAATAGTTTGTAAGTTAAATTAAAAAACTTTGTTCCTGAAAGTTTTGATGTACTTTTGGGTGGGTGTACAACAAGGATCCCAAATGAGTCCACCATTTACATTTTCCTTCAATTTATACTGTTTTTCCTGAACCAACGAAAAGTATTAAAGAGTGGTTTTATTCTAAATTAAATTAAATTATAATTCATTGGATTGCTGAAGGTGTAAAACCTATCATCTTATTACAATAAGTGATTGGTATCAAACGAAGCTTTACAGTCTTGTTTCATAGTTCTCTAATCATGTATCGTAATAAGGACTACTGTGGGACTTTGATTATCTGAACTAATTGGGACTAGGCATAGTTTGGATATTCGATAATTTGGGTTACCAAACATAAAAATGGCAAGTGTAGATAAAATGCTGCCAACAATGAGCATTCTGAGTGAGTGACAGCTATTAAGTATTTACAATTGGTTGTTTGTCAATGTACCATTAGTTCTCTTGCACTTAAAGGTGATGAAGAGTGTTCAGAGTTTTTAAGCATTTATTGTAGGAGTTGTTAACGTGCACAGAAGTCAGGTGATTAACTATAGTAATCTTTTCTCATTGTCAATCATATTGAAGATCATTTTCAATATTCAGTAATACAAAAGAAAAGGAATACGTACAGTACATGGTAGCTTAAAAAAAAAAAAAAAAAAGTATATATTCAGAGAACATGAGAGTTCGGATATTTAACATTTCGGATAATTGATGTTCGGATAATCAACAACTCGCTCTATTATTATATTAAAATACTTATAAATCACTGTTATTAAATGGCACTATTTAATGTTTAGGTGCTGAAGGTTTTACCACTGAAGAAGACCATGAAATGTTAACTCGTATAGAGAAGCAACTTAAAAGACGCTTTGCTATAGGTTCACAAGTTTCAGAGCATACTATTGTTCAAGACTTCTTGAGACAGGTATATTTTATGAAAATTCTTCCACATATATGTTTAATGAATAATTACATACATATTCTTGGGCTTTGTCCATTAAATTTACAGTGTGTCAAATTCAAACCTTTATTAAGTGTTTTAAAGAATTTTTAAAATGTAGAAATTAAACACTTTTTTAATTATTAAATTTATTTTCCAACTGAAGATAACAGATTTATAAAAGTGTTTTATGTACATAACTTGCTAGTACTATTTAGAACAATGTGAGCTAATTTTTATTGTGCAGAAATACCCTGAGAGGGCAATTTTTAAAGTAATCCACACAATGATTCGCCGAGGAGAATTGCAACACCGCATGCAACGGAAAATGCTGTATCGATTGATGTAAGCCACCTTTGCAGAGCATTCAACTGTAAGTAATTTTTTTTTTTATTCGCTGTTGTTATTACAAAAATAACATATCTAGTGTGTTGACATGTGAACTATTAAGTCATCATAATAGCTTCCAAGAACATGCCTATTATGGTGTACTGATCTTCTGGAATGGATATTCCGGGTGATCCTGCACTCTGAAAAAAGACCATTGATTTAATGTTTGTTTTCTTTTCTTTTCTGTTGCAGATAGTAATTTTTCTTATTATTTTTTATAGCAAACATACCCCTTCCAGCATAAGAAATCAAATATACGACAATTTTCTCCTTGATCTAAGGCATCCAGCTGAGTCATTTCACTGTCACTTAAATCAAAATCAAATATCTGTAAAATAATAATTTAGTAAAATATATGTTTTTACAACTATCACAATAGTTGTATTTATTTGTTTATTTTTTTATTGAAGAAAAAATGTATACATGCCTGAAAATTCTGTTTTATTCGGTCAGGATTGGCACTCTTTGGAATGACAGGTATTCCAGACTGCACAAGGTGCCTTAAAAGAATTTGTGCTGGTGTTTTGTTATATTTGGAGGCTAATTCACTCACAGCAGGTGTCCCAAGCACATCAGGGAACTTGTCAGGACTGCAAATTCAGAAGCATTTATTTCCCATGACAATAAGTGAATGAATATCACGATCTGAGATCCAACCAGAAAAGAGCAATCCTATCAGGAGTATTGAGTCTAGAGGTTCATTTAGACAATTTGCATTTTGTGAATTTGGAATACTGTAGTTGAATCCCTTTCATCATGTTCATAATTTATATGTTTTGATTTCTTATTACATTTTTAGTTATATTCTCTCTTCTTGGTTTCTTTGGGGTCTCTGAAACTGATTGGATCACACAGTTAAAGTAGCGACAAAAAAAATGTAAATGGACTGTTGTAAACGTAACTTCTGAGCCAATAAATGATTAATGAATTGTGAAGGTAATTTCATTTCATATTTAAGAGGCCTTGTATGGTGGAGGCAGATTCACAGCAAAATACAATGGAATCTTGTTTGCACATTTTCCCACTTAGCATGTTCAGTGTTTGTGTAGGTAATTTACTTCATGGAAGACATGTTTTCTGTCGCACCAGTCCCACCTTCAATGTGTTGTTTTCTCTATACTTTTGGGTAGTACTTTCACTTTCAGTCTGATTCCTGAATGAGAGAAGCGTGTGTCGCTGTATCCTTAGCACCAATCTCTTTTCTCTCTTCCCCCCGGTCACAAGGGAGGTGCATTACAAGATGGTGTAGCAGTTAGCGTAAGAGACTGCTGTACCCAAGTTTGCAGGTTCAAACCCGATCGAAGCCGTGGATTTTTAAGGGCGAATAAATCTTTGTACGCCTTCCTTTGGAGGGGAAGTAAAGCCGGCTGTCACATGTTAGTAGATTTACTTGTATGTAAAAGATCCTCAAGCCTAAATGAAGCCTCTGAGCTAAATTCAAATTGCCTGTTTTGTCGCCCGAGATAATACCTTCTTTCTCCGCTAGTTGGTGAAAGGAGTGTAGTGAAATTTGCGTGGTCAGACGGAAGAGCAGGCCTCATGGCCTGAGTCTTGCCATGTAAAATAAGGCATCAATTCAATTCATTACCGAGTGTCAACTAACGCTGATGATGTCAGTTGCGTCGCTGCCTGTGCTTAATTTGCTAAATGTGCATCATCGATTAACACTGTATTTTATGTGAAACGGCACATGAGCACTCTGAGCTATGTGTGTTGTACCCAGAGATCAAGCAAGGCGCGCAAGCTATGTCAAGATAACGCATGTTTTCTAGCTTTCAATGTGTGATGCCCACTAGGTTTTAGGCCTTAAGTGATGAACCTAGGCCCTTGCCTAGGTGCGTTACTTTGAATCCTTTTTTTATGTAATTTAGTTGTATTCAATGTTATTTATGCATAAGTTAGTTCTCTCAATATTCCGTGGATATTTGCATGCTATTTACATATCCATGTTTTCTCTATTGTAGGGATTTGCAGACAAATGTAAAAAGTAGGTATAAGTTGAGCATTTTCTGTTATCACGTTTTTCCACTTCAAAGTTTGTGGTCCTTTGAAAAACATACTAACTAGGTTCCATCGGAAGTGATGTGCCTTCACAACATCTAATACATTATATTTTTTCAAATTCTTGAAAATTGGGTTATACAAATTTGAAACAAAACTTGAATGTAATAATTGAAACCAAGTATCCTTTTGTTTTTTGATAATAAATTGTTTTTCATAAAAAAAAGTCTATTGTCCAACATGCTTTGCATGTTCCTTGCTTGCATTTTCAAGTGTATACAAAAATATAAAATTGACATGATTACATCAAAACATTTTAAATTAAGCGCATACTTTTATAAAAAATTATAAAACTTAATAAAAATGAAATTAAATTGGATAACTCCACTCATGAACTATTGACGCAGCAACAGCACATATTTCTTGCATTCTTTCTAAATTTGCAATTTTCGAAAATTCATAATGTTCAACAAGAATCAGACCCACACCATTCTCAGTCTTTTATTTTGTAATTTCGAAATGTGAACTTTTACTTTCCCACTACTACTGAAGCAATATAGAGAGAATATTGTAATGCTATGGGGGGGGGGAAAACGCAATTTTTTGGCCCAAAAACTCTTATTGCTGGGCCCTGGTCTCATGGGTCAATAGGTCTCATGTTTATTGAAATCCCTGATTTTTCAAAAATTGCAAATTGCGAGAGAGATTTTGTTTCTTAATAAAATCTGTTTTTTCAATGCAGAACTTGAAATATGCTCAAGTCCAATTTTTCAAAAATATTAGTAGTTTTCATATAATTTTGCACAAAATATAGGCAATATAAAAATTTTTTAAAAGTATTTTTTCTCAAACACTACACAGATTTTTTTTCTTTAAATTTCCTTTTTTGGATCAAGTGACTGTTAAAATATGGTGCGAGTCCCATTTTTGGCGAACTCTCCGTATTTTTCAAAATTGCAAAAAGCTAACATTTCAAAACTACAAAATTGAAGATAGAGATTTTTGCCGTAGGCAAAATCTGTTGTTAGAAACCTGCTCTTTGTGAAAGGTCATGTACATTATTTTAAGGGAGAAAAAAAGTAATTTGTATTTTGTACTTGACATGAACTATTGTAAACAAAAAAAACCCTGCATTTTTTGTAAAAAGTTAGTAAAATCTGTGCGAGAATAAATTTGCCTGAACCTTATAATCCAAGAGTAGTTAGTTTTGTAGTTTGAACTAATTTAAATTATTTTGCCGAACCTAAACATTTTATAATCAATTAACTTGCTTAGACCTGATATACGCAGTAATTTCATAACCTTGATAATGCAGCCAATTCTGTTGGTGGCCAATTTTTGCTGGAACCACTAGTGACTGTTTAAGACAGGTTTCACTGCCATGAAGACTGCAGATGTAGTGAGCAATGGACCCATCATATTTGCATATTTTAACTCATAAAATAAAATAAAATATAAAAAACATGCTATTCATATTTCTTTGCTGTGGAACCTTTTGCTTTTATCATCAGGAGATTTCACCAATGCTCCTGTGCACAATCTTGAATAAACTTGCTAAATCAATTCTATTTGGAGCATGCACTGGGATGTCTTCTGGAAACAGACATTTACTTGCCAGTCTCGGAGCAAATAAAGTTGCCAGCCCATGTTGAGGCAGAGGGTAGAAACTGGCTAGGGCATTTACAGTTGCCATCTTGCTTGCACAAGTGAATTGCTGAGCAATTTCTTACCAGTGTGAAGCAATCATTACACAAAATCTCTATTAATTCTCTGTATGAAATCATAGGAATCTATGTTGTAATACTGTAATTTTTTTTAAAATGGAAGAATTGATGTGCCGAAAATAATATTTAGAAAGAACTCTTCCTATTATATTCTGTCATTTATTACTCTTGAAAATTATTCTGTTGTTTAATGGTAACTACTCTTGAATTATATCATTAAAATTATAGTAACACAAGCTGAGTGAAAAAATAAAATATATTTTTATGGAAGAAAATGACTTGAAATTGTACCTTGTTGCTGATATATTTGTATCAAACCATATATGACACTATTTGCATCAAACTAGTCTAAGAAAAGTTTTTGACATGTACCATTAGTAAAGTTGCATGAATACTTGAAACTTGTGCAAGAGTTACATGCAGCATGAATAGCAAGTCTGTTGGAAAGCAATATTTTTCTTTGAAGGATGAAATGTTTTTGTTTTTATGCGTCATTCTCCAACAATAATCTAAGTTGATGTAAAGTAGTTTAGTAAAAAGTGTACATCATGTCATGATTATGCCTATTTTATCTGTGCAGGAATAATATCTCCCTGTTGTTTTATGTGTTGGTTATATTGCTCTCATTTGTAAAAATGTTGATGCTGAAGATCACTATCATGGAATAAAGCTAGGATTATGAAGATGAAAATAACTTTGATGTTCATTTAATATTTTGGGTGAAAAATGTTAAAAAAAAAAAACAACAAACAACAATTGTACATTTGTACTTAAACGTGAAAATGTCAATGACATAAATCTTAATTTTCTCACCATATACAAGGAACTGCTACATTAATGATCTTTGAAATATGAACAACCTCTTGATATTTAGAAACAAGGTAACATGCAAAGATGACTCCTATGATTTCAGTGCTGTAAATGAAAAGTTAGTTTTCTTGTAATGCACAAAATAAATTTGGTGTCATTGTTAAAAGAAAACATGATAAACCTACCAAGTGAAATAACATTTCTAAAATCACTAATGTGGAATTTGACTATTTTATCCAATTTAAAATGTATTGTGCATGGTATTGAGCTGAAAAGAATCATGATGCACATGTGATGAATGTATTAAATCACTTTGATCCAAATTTAACCAGGAGAAAAGAATGTGAACCACAGAAGTACTTAATAACATTAAATATATCTCATTCTGAGCAGTATCCTCCAAATAGGCTGGAAAAATTACCTCTGCTTTCCCTTTCCTCTCGCATTGTGGTCTCATCATGTGACAACAATGTGAACCTCTGAAAGCCATCTAGACTCTAGACGGAAGGCAGTTGTGAGATGCAGCTTTTCCAATGGTGATGAACCAAGGACTCCTATGATTTCAGAATATGAATGGTAATGTAATGCTGAAAACATATGAACTGAGGAGATCACAAAGAAGGTTTATGAGCATGGTCTTGTTGTGGAGAAGAAAATGTGGTTTTAAAGATAACTTAGGTGCTAGAGAAATATACATGGAGGAGAGAAGTAAAAATTGATTTCAATATGTTTTAATTGGGTTTGTATATGTCTGTTAAGTGTATTATCTTCAGACTGGGCATGTCCTCACATGCAAATAAAGAGTTCAAGGCGAAATTTTTTCTAGCAAGTGTGAAAGATAACATTGATGGGCTCAAAAGAAAGAAATGCAATAGTTTAAAAATAATACCAAAATGACATTATGCTTTGGGTTTCGTAAATACTTTATAGGAAATGTGTAATGTTCCAGTGTGTTTCTAGAAATCAACTAAGATGGTCATTGAAGTAGAATTTTGAAATTGAACAATATAAACCCAAGATGTGTATAACAAGAAATGTGTATTGTGTTGAATAAGAAAAATTTAGGAATTTATTAAAGATTGCCTATAATTCTCATCATTTGGTACTGCTGAAAGTGTCGGAAAATCTTCCCAATATTGGAAAGGGTTGTGCCTGGAAATTAATGTAAATTGACAGCAAAAATTTGATGAATCCTGAAGGACCATGGCAAAACCAATTACTGGCAATGAGAGCATTTATACAAACTTCCAAAAATTGTTTTGTAACTTTTTTTTTCTCAATCAGTGCATTTCTTTCCTATTCTTTAATTCCACCCTACAATAGCAAATCTAGCTCCTAGCCTGCACCTTGCACAGGGGCTACCGTCCCTCCCACAGACCAATACTTCTGACCTGGGGGAAATTATTCATTGGAATTTTACCAATTTATGTACGACATAGACCACGTTAATTACATCCTGAAGGAAAATTCTAATGAAACCCTGCCGGACTGCCGTAATTTCATTTTAAAGAAAAAAAGGTGATTATATTTCCGGGGGAAGGTAGGCAGTGAATTGAACCCCTTGATTGCCTTCTCTGCTCTTATATCTGACGATCGCGAGTGGCTTAAATTAACGCCGTTTCATGGTTTTTATGAATGAACGAAATGCGGATGAAGCTCGTGGGATGCCAGAAAAGATAAAAGACCTTTCGACCAAGTTGATAAATACTAATTATTTAATTTTACAAATTTGTAAGAGGAAACATGTTTTTAGCATCGTGAAAAAATTCATATATTTTATTTTGGCCAAGGTCTGACCAGCAATGTAAGTAAATGAGTGCGTGCCCACCCGCGTAACTTTTATCTGGGTCCTGTTTATAAAAGTGCACAGCAAATACAAGTAGTGTTAATACCTTCGATAATAAAAAAATCTTTTAACAAATTCATATTCATTAGTGTATGGCTACTACAAAAGAAATCAATGTTGCAAACAAATTCTATTGATTTAGAAGCAGAGTTACATAAGCTATCGATGCGGGAAAAATCGTTCTTCTGGAAGATGTTTAATTTTCCATTGTATCAACGCGCAATGTACCAGAAAAAAAAGTATCAATTAATGTTTCTTACAATCGCAAAACCGTCAGCATAAAAATTGGCCCTCTTGTAACTGTCCCCGCGCGCATTGCGGGCCCGAACCTTACGTTACTGGGTCCGACTTGAATATTAATCGTAAATGCTGTCTTCTTTTTAACGTTCATTGAATTATTTGAAAGGAGTAGGCCTCGTATCTTTTGCATGGTTATTTCCTATTACGGAACACGGATCTCCTTTTTAAGCCAAATTCGACGTAAAGACATCTATCGAAATATGAGCGGTTCAAGACTTCTCAGCGAGTGAAACAATATAGTCTTAGAAAATCAGCAGAAATGAATAATCGAGAGTGCAGAGTACAATCATTGTTCCATTCTTGTCCAAATTCAGTCGCAGTTCGTCTGTCCATTTTCGGACGAATGAATAATGTTATGTTAATATGATTGGATTAGAAACTATTACGATCAGATTTCTACCCCATTAACGACATTGAAAGGACGTATTCTGAAGTGAAAATGCTCAGAAACAGGGTACTTATTCTGCAATTAAAGTAACAGCAGTACCTGTAGTTGTATTTCTTCATAAAGTGTGCCTTCGCTCCTGGAGACCCGAGAGGAGAATAAGCAATAACGGTTATACCCTGTTCCTTGCAGTATTGTCGAATTTCCTTCTGTTGGAAATATGCATGCAGTTCCACTTGGAGGACAACAGGAGGTATTCGAGAATTCTTGATGATTCGGTCTATTTGAGATATATTAAAATTAGACAAACCGATTCCCTTCGCTTTACCTGCATCTACTTGCTCCTCTAGTGCCTGTAAAAAATTAGTTGATCAGGATGGCAACTCGTTTGGGGAATAATTAGTACATCATTGGGACAACCAGGTTTTAGTAAAAACCAAAACGTGACCTTCCCCTAGTAATAGGTACTACGAGTTAGCATATTTACCAAAAACTCCTGGCTATCGAGCTTGGAACCTCTAAGCAAAGAAATCTAAACAAATATCAAAAAGTCACAATACCTTCCAAATAGCTAAATGGTCAGTACTTTTATCTAAAATCCAATTTCCGTCTTCTTCAGCAGGCACTTCTCCACTGCTGTCAGGAAGATAACCAAAGGGATGATGAAACAAATAAAGGTCTACATAATCCAACTGAAGGCGTTGGAGGGATTTTTTCATATATTTAGGAACGTCTGAAGGTCGATTTCCAAAATGAGGCAGCTAGAAAAGAAGGGCCGATGTTTAAAATAAATTATTCAACACTTATCTTGACAACGATCACAAACCTGCCTATTTGTCACTCTTTTACCTTCGTCGTTACGAATATGTCATCACGTTTAATCTTTCCAGCATCTATCCATTCTTTGAGAACATTGCCGATTGTTTCTTCATTGGTATAATTAAATGCAGTATCGATATGCCTGTAGCCGGCTTTAAGAGCCTCCTCCAACGCAGCTTTCACTTCTTCTGATTTTGCCTAACGAAATAATTTCTAATTAATATGTTTATATTCTAGATACGTATAAGAATACTAACAAAATGTTAAAGATTAATAACTTTCTTTTAAGTAGAGGAAATGAACTTAAACATCGTACCTGCCATGTTCCTAAACCCACAAGTGGAATTTTCTGACCGCTTTGAAGCGCAATACTGTTTGGTAAAGTCATGATCTTGCCCTTTGCGATGTGAGCTCTCGTTTCGTTGATTATACGCGTACGTGTGTGTTCCTGTGACGGGTTATTTCTGACGCTGAAACCTTTTTGTACTATTTTAACCGCCGGTGGAGAGGACACACAGGATCGATGAGGACGCAGAAACTGGAGGGAGACAGAGCGCAGCGGCGGCAAATCAATTACAGGATGAGTTAGAACACTCTAGGTTAACAATCCTCATTTCGTCTTTTCTATTTCAACAATTGTGTTTTTATGGAATATCGATGTTTTCTTTTTTTCGTTAAATAACTCGTTCAGAAGAACATTGTTTTAAAATACATCTTTTCACAACTTTCTTAATGAACATACATTTTTTAAAAGTAACTGTAATTAATTACATCATACATATTTTTAAAAAGTAACTGTAATTAATTACCTAACTGGGTGTTTTGTTTCCCAGGATTTTCACACGTAACGAAAGAGGTTCTATTTTTACTTTCCCATATACGCACGTATATACGAATATATGTAGTATAAGAAAAGTTATGTAATGCTGCGCGAAAAATGGCGAATTTTCGGCAGAAAAAAATTCGTTGCCGGGTCGTGATAACGAAAAAGTGGATAAAACCAGTTGCTAGATTAAGAAAAAATCCCCTAACACGTGGTGTCGCCAGAATTCCTGTTTTGTAAGTCCTTTATACCGAAAAACCAATTGAGAGCACGTCTATCCGTCCGTATGTCCGTCCGGTGTATGTGAACAACACTAGCGCCTAAACTATTCACGCGATTTTTTAAATTGAAGAAATCCCTGTCCATCTTGCCTGGGTCAAAGCTCTGAGATTTGGGAAAACATTCATTAATTTTTCGGGGTACTTTACATGAAGACTCCGGACATTTTCATAATTTTCTCGAATACGGCTCCAAATGTTTCTTTAAATTTCTTGTAAGAATAGAGTAACATACACTTATTAAGGTGGCATAGATCCAATTTTCATGGTTAACACTGAATTTTCCAAAATTGCGAAAGTTTGAATTTTATTCGGCGTCTTCCTCCAACTACAAAATTGCAGATAGAGATTTTTACTTCAAATAAAATTTGTTCTTCATAATGAGTTCTTTCTTTAAGGTCAGATACATGTTCTAGGAAAATTTTAGTTCTAGCGCAATATTACGTGCAATATGCGCATTTAAAAAAAATACAAAAACAATATTTTCTCAAAAACGGCTCCAAATTTTTTCTCTAAACTTTTGTTAGGTATAGTGCTAAATGTACTCTATTGGATGACATAAACGCTAGATTGCTATATTCTTTTGTTTTTTCAAAAATTGCAAAAATATAATTTTTTTGACTTCTCTCACGTCGGTAATATTTACGTTGGCGGCGATTTATTGACATTATTATATTAATAAGTACATATGTTTTAAATAATGTCAAGTGAAGTTTCTCGAAAACTCAATCGTTTTCTGTGAAAAGTAGCTCAAAATTCCGCATTTTTAGAAATGCTTAAACGCCATTTTCTCATAAATGGCTCCAATTTTTTTCTTCAAACTTTTGGAACGGATAGTGCTAATTGCACTCTTTAATATGACGTAAAGTTAATTTTGAGGTATTTTTTTGTTTTTTCAAAAATTACGCAAATGCAATTTTTTTGAAAGATCTCTTACATCTTTAATATGCACATTACCAGCAATTTGTGAACATTATTATATTTGTGTGACCAAATTACTTCAAATGAAGTTTTTAGGAAACTCAAATATTTTATGTGAAAAAGAGCTTCAAATTTCGCATATTTAGTTGCGCTTAAACGCCATTTTCGCTAAAACAGGCACTATTTTTTCAAAGAAAATTGCCACTTAGGACGATGTTTTAGTGTTCTTTAATATTCTAAAATAAATATTTCCGTTCTACCATTAGGAAACAGAAAAATTAAGAAAGTGTCAAAAAATGTAGTGTTGGTGGCGATAGATAGCAACTGAGAAGAGTATGTGCCAATTCCAAATAGCTAGACCAGACCCAAGGAAATAGAAAACTAATACGGGAAAATCTGTGCCATTCTGTAGACCACTAGTTACATTCTCGTATACGTACGTAGTATACAATGGAGTCAGTAGAGAACTTAGCGGTGCTACAGAATGGCACAGACTTTCCCGTATTAGTTTTCTATTTTCTTTGGTAGCTATTCAAACTTGAATTCATGCCAGCTGCCATCTGTCGCCCAAAGTACATATTTTTAAAATTTTCTTAATTTTTCGGTTTCCTAATAGTAGAACAGAAATAGTATTTTAAGAATAATAAAAAAACAGCAAAACCTTATCCTAAATGGCTATTTTCGTTGAAAAATTTGGAGCCGTTTTTAAAAAAATGGCGTTTAAGCTCTACTGTAAATGCGAAATTTGAAGATCTTCTTTTACAGAAGATTTTTGAGTTTTTGAAAAACTTTCATTTTTAATTAAGCCTAATAATGTAATTCATGTAAAGTACACCCAATATTTGAAGAATGTTTTTAAAAATTGCGGCGCCTCGAGTGGAACCAGGTCGATCTCCAAACAATGTGAAGAAATGACCGAAGAAGGTGAAGATCCATCACAGGAGTCCTGAGAAAGAGCGCAAATTGTTGAAAATGTAGGGAAGGCAAGACTGATTCTCCAGAGATTGGCTTCATAAATTTCTTAACAGGAATGCTTTTGCTACCTAGCCACATGGTAGGGATTAATATTAGAAGTCAAGCTCCCAATTAAACCATAATATCAATAGCTTCCCTGTATAGTGACGACTTCGCAAACGCAAATATAGAAATAAAATTTTGCACTGAGGAGAACGTAAAGCGAATCAAAATTGGAGTCATGGCGGATATGTGGCTGGGTATTGCAATTTAAATATAGGCTTGTTTCCACGTAGTGTGGGGTGGAATAAATTAAAATAGTCGTAATTGCTGATATTGATTCGTGAAGGTTTATGTTTCACCACAGTCCATCCCTAGCGGGTTTCGCGGCAGGGGATATTTAATCTTTCTACCCATGCAGATTAAGAGTTTCCGTGCTCACGCGAGAGCACGCCGCCGACGCAAAAGGAGATCGTGCATTTTTAATACCTAATTAGAATGGAGAAATAAAATTGGCTATTATATTACTTACTCATTTGTGATGAATCTTTAATAGGCCTGTATTAACCCTGTAAATTTGAAACATTGTTACCAGGGGAGCCGCGGAAGTTCGTTTAGGTCACGGGAGCCGTGGACGAAAAAAGTTTGAAAACCCCTGATCTAGTGAATTAGTAATATTTATTACGGTGATGCGTGTTTTATCTTATGAAGAGTCTGATGTTTATTTTCCATCAAGGAGAGCCTCGTTGAAAACCAGGCGGAGAAATTTGTAGTTGCTTAAAGCACAATGGCTCAAAGACAAGTTTGAGATGGGGGGGGGGGGGGTACAAAAGCAGGAGGAGTTAAAGTCACGATAACTAAAAGTATGATTCATTATGCTGGAAATGCTCATGCTGTTATGAAGAACTTTAAATGAAGATGAAAAGACAGGAAAGCAAGGAAAAGGAAGCTGAAGAAAGAAAAGCTAAGCAAAAGCTTTGTGAACTTGAGGGCGAAAAAAAGCAATAACTGCTCAAATTGCAAATAGTAATAATAGTAGACAGATTCGTTCACTGGTTTCGTTGTCGGCGAGTGTTAGGTGGAGCAAGATTTTGTTTTATAGGGGCGTTTATTCCATGTAGGCAAGGGAAGCATTGCTTTCCCTATCTTTTCCAAGGATAACTTACATTTAAATACCATTTGACTAGTAATTTAGAGTCATTTACTTGTATTCCAAGTAAAAACAGTTTAAATTGCGCGAGACCATCCTATCTTTCCAAAATGAGCACGTAATAATTATTGTCACCAACAGATAGGGTAGAGTTTGCCTGTAAAGCTCTTCGGAAGCACTGGGCTAGCTGCTTCCAGCGCCTCAAAGGGAAATGCTATGGTCAGCAGATACGGAGGCGCGTACGGTGGGCGCGCGTGGGCTCATTCGGTCGAGGTCGCCTTCCGAAGCAATCGGTCAGTTGCATACAACGTGACCACGCTGTACGCACCACAGAGGAGATATACAATATATCTCTCCTCTATGGTACGCACACGGTGTGACCACGGTGCATACGTGACCACGGTCACCGTGAACGTGACTCATGCGCGCGTTTGGTGGGCCCCGCACACGATGTAAGATATATTTTACATCGTGGCCCCGCATGTGCTCATCGGTTCAGTTGTATAATGTGTTTTTTCTTCAAGTACTACTTACTTTCTTGTGCTGTAAGATGAGGTTTTTAGTTACTGAAAAGAGAGTTCGGTTTCAATTTTCTTAATATTGTTTTTTAATGAAATTTTTCCCTTAACAGAAAACCTATTCAATATTTTTCGAAGTCAACGTCATTGGTTACTGTGTAGAACATATAAAGAAGTTTCAGAAAATGAAAAAGTATGTGTATGTAAAAGTATGAAAAAGTGGTGATATAAAGCACAGTTATCGCAGACTTTTCTGCGAAATAATTAACATTGTAGAGCAACTGAACTCAAGGTTCTGCAATTCTAAATCCCTGATGATTTAAAAAATAACTCACTAATTTCGAGAACAATAACCCAGCGCCTTCTCACAAGATGCCCTAGATTCGTTAATATATACTGCGAGTAATATTTCTGCCGACTTGACAACTCCAGGCTGACAGGGAAGAAAGGGTTTCGTTATCCAATCAGAGGCTTCAAATTATGATGTCACTACAGAATTGCCGACGTTTACTGTACTTACGGCGTCTCGCTGTCAGTGGCGTAGCGTGACTCGCACGTTTGGGGATGCTCAACAATAACACACAAAATGTCACTATCAACTACTTCATCTAACAGGCGAACGCACCACAAGGCAGATACATTGAAACTACTTCCATGATCTCGATTACGACGGTGTAGGCGCTTCTCACAGCAGTCAAGATTGCCGATGTCTTGAAAGCAAATTATACAATTGCACAGCTTTAATTCTTATGCGCGAACGACAATGAAACCACTTGTTAATTTATACATTGCAGACTAAAATTATGTGTAATCTATTTAAGGGATAATTCAATTTCTTGAATATTAATTAAGAAATAGTAGACGGGCACTATTTCTACATTTTTTGCCCGTGATCAAGCGGGGACTCCCGAGTGAGAGAGAGAGAGAGAGAGAGAGAGAGAGAGAGAGAGAGAATTTACTGATCGCCTGAAGTGTGCTGCGCTCTCGTGCACAAGCGAGCTTCTTTCCGCAGTAGATGCTAGCGTAAAGCAGTCGGGTTTCTCTGGGCCAGAGGGGAGAGGGGAACCTCGCCATCTGCGCATACGTCATTGCTCGTCGCAATCTCGCGGCAGACGCTAGAAGCATTTTAGCTTCCAATCAATCACAGGCCAGCTTCAACAACCCGCCGAATTCAATCATAGGAAATCAATTTAAAATTAATACAAAACGTGTTTCGCTCAACGAACCACTTGTAAGATTATCAATATAGTATGTAGGGTTCTTTATTAACATTATATACTGAGATGCTCAGCATCTCAGCGTCCCCTGACGCTACGCCACTGCTCGCTATACTTACTTTCATCTGCTTTGCGCGTATTATGCAAAAATGTTTCGTTATTCCTTGCTTTGGAAGGATTATAGTGTAAGGGACTGCGATAAAATTGTGTGGCAGAATTTCATCAAATAAACTAGTGTCATTATTACAATTCTACCAAAAATACAATAAGCTGGACGTGTATGCCTCAACAGCTGATCTAACGCAAGAACGAACACGTGTCTGCCGCCCGAGTAAGTGGCAACATCACTCTCCCCCACTCCCGGCTGTCAAGTCGGCAGAAGTTTTACTCGCCGTATAGAGCTATGGAACATTTTTCGCGGTCAGAATTGAGTGTCCTGTACAGTGTGAGTGATGGTATTAAGAAACGTAGTGCTCAAGAAAATGGTGTGCTTTGTTCAGGAAAATAACTGGAAAAAGCATACTCAGAAGTGCTGAAATTGTGCGAACTTGTTATGATTATTCCGGCAACAATTGGATCTGTAGAACGCAAATTTTCCACATACACTATGTGATTAAAAGTATCCGGACACGGAGGCAGTGGTGTTATGGTGTGGTCATGTTTTTCATGGAGGGGACTTGCACCCCTCGTTGTTTTGCGTGACACTATCACGGCACAGGCCTACGTTGATGTTTTAAACACCGTCTTCCTTCCACTGTTGAAGAGCAATTTCGGAATGGCGATTAAATCTTTTAACACGATCGAGCACCTGTTCATAGGTCCGATTTTCACGGATAACTCTAAATGTTCGAAAATTGTGAAAAATTGAATTTTTTCGGCGTTTTTCTCCCACTACAAAATTGAAGATAGATTTTTCCTTCAAATAAAATGTGTTCTCCAAAGTGAGTTCTTTGTTTAAGGTCATATACATTGTTTTGAAAATTTTAGTAGTTTTCGCGCAATATTGCGTGCAATATGTGCAATTTTAAAAAATTACAAAAACTAGATTTTCTCAAAAACGTCTCAAACTTTTTTTCTTTAAACTTTTGGTAGGGATAGTGGTAAATGTACTCTATCAGGTGACATAAAAACCATATTGATGTATTCTTTTGTTTTTTCAAAATCTGCAAAAATATAATTTTTTGACTTGTCTCTCACGTCGATAATATTTACATTAGCGGCGCTTTGTTCACATTATTATATTTATGAGCATATGTGCTTTAAATAATGCCAAGTAAAGTTTCTCGAAAACATAACCGTTTTCTGTGAAAACTAGCTCAAAATTCCGCATTTTCAGAAACGCTCAAACGCCATTTTCTCATAAATGGCTAGAAAAAATGTCTAGTGCTAAATGCACTCTTTGATATGACGTAAGGTTTATTTTGAGTTTTTTCAAAAATTACTCAAATGTAATTTCTTTGAAAGATCTCTCACATCTTTAATATGCACTTAACACTTCACATGAAGCGCCTTGGACATTTTCAAAATTTTGTCAAAAATGACTCCAAATTTTTGTTTCAAATTTCTTGCAATAGTAGATTGATTGATTAGTGTTTCCGAGTCCATTAACTGCCAAATTCATTCGTCCCGTAAGTTAACGGGATGTTTTTATCGCAAGAGGCGGCGGTGAACTTTCCCCGCGGGATAGCGTGGTCCGGCGCCGACCTACCCGTCAGCTTGTGGGGTGTGCACAATCAAAAACATTCCACCAGCGAGGCACGGCCCCAGCCGGAACAAGCTCTGTAAGCTCCCGACTGGTATCCCTACATGGTAGTGTAGTGTTTGTACTATACTTTGTTGTACTAGTATGTACGTGCGTACGTTCGTATGGGTGATTAAGTAAGGACTGAGGATAGGACGAGGAAGAGGAAGGAAAGATCGCGCGTGGCTCATGGCCCATTTGTACTGCTCCGACATTTGCCTGTGTTGATCAGAGGAACCATGGAAAATACCGATGTGAGCAACCGGCCACTCGAATTCTCCTCAAGACAGCGACTGAATTAAACTTCTCTAGCTACTGTCGAAAATTCTGCCACCGTGGGAACTCGATCGTAGAACCTTGCGGTCAGAGGCATTGCATTGGCATCAGTTGATTGCAATAATAGAGTGAAATACACTTAAAATGGTTGCATACAAAAATGGTCCGATTTTAACTGTTAGCTTTAAATTTTCGAAAATTATAAAAGTTTGAATTTTTTCGGCGCCTTTCTGCACCTACAGTATTCAAGACAGCGTTTCAAATTTAAGGATCCACGACATCAGCCAGATCGATCAGGGAAAGTCAATTTTCAAAAAAATCCTATTTGTGGTTCCGCTAGCGTTGTTCAGAGACCAACTGACAGACGCGGATGGACGAACGGACGGATGGTCAAGGAGGATGCACCGACACGTTTTGCTGTAAATCAGTTTTTCGGTTTCAACGTGTTTTGACTACAGTAACGGAAGTAATTTGTTTCAAATATGATTCACTTTTGTGGTAACGAGGATCTACAATACAATAATCAATTTTTCCGAAAAATTGCCATTTTTCGCTGCGGTATCATTAAAACGTACTTATGTGGTGGTATCGGGCATAATGGAAAGATCATGGTATTAGGAATCCGAAATCGATTTTCCGCGTCATTACATAGGGGATAATCTTCACTGCATAACGTATAATTCCCCGTAAATATGTACGTATGCTTATAAGAGAAAGAAAACGCTTTTGGATGCTTTGGTTCTTTATTTAACTGATAAATTTACAGAATCGTAACGATTCTTGTGTTCCAACAACATCGTAAGTTTGAATTTCAATTACATACAGTCTTTTAAGTATACATGTCTAGTATTGTCTATTATTAACCTTCTAATAGCGCAACGTTTCATAAATAGTCACTTAACATAGAATGCGGTAAAATAATCTACAAATCATTAATTAGACCCTCACTAACTTATGCGAGCCCCGTTTGGATAAAAGCAGCCCACAGCCACATTAACAAACTCCAAATTATAAAAAATAAGTGTCTTAGAAAAACCAAATCTTCGTGGTTTATAAGTAACGAACAACTACAGAGAGAATTAAAAATATAATATAGTAAAGACTATATTATCAACATTTCAAAAATCTTACTACCAGAATCCCCAGCCACAGCATAGAGTAAAGATGTATATATGTACGTACATCCTTAGTCTATGGCCACAGCATAGAGTAAAGATGTATATAGAGGGCTCATGAGGCTTGTTTTCGGTTACGTCCTTAGAATAGTTCCTCGCCCATCGCTCGACCCAGCTGGCCTGGCCTGCCTGTCCCGTCGGCGCTGAACGAAAAGCTCACAATTTCCCTCTACGAAGCTGCGAAAGTTTCCAGCGTGATCGACACTCAGAGCAAGCGGCACTCACAAAAAAGAATATTAGACCCAAAATTAATAAAAATAGAATAATTTCGTTTATGTTACATGGAATTTTGTGGGACGAAAATATTGCAAATGGAAATATCATTTTTATATACAAAATAGTAATAATACAAAGTGTAGTGACAAATGTATAAGAAACATGGAAATTAATTTTTTTAAGAGTTGCTTGACCATCATCATCCCGGATAAAATTTGAAATGTAAACATACGAACAAAAATGAGTTAAAAATATCATTTTAGATTTTATTAACCCTTGTCTAAGCAAAATTTTCAATATTTTTCGTGACAACTATCCAAGGAGTAAGGGAAGTTTTTTGTGACTTTGTTTGCTACGGTGCTTTTTAATTGTTTCTGCAACCATTTGACGAAAGCGTTACTGAATAATAATTTTTCAAAAAATATTTCTCTTTTCAGCCGCAACCGGGCATGCGGGGTCCATTCGACCTGGGACTCATCTGCGTATAATATTGGATTTTCTGGTTTTGTTTGGTCGATTACTTGATTACTTGATTCTTACATCCTTAGTCTATGGCCACAGCAACTTACCATCTAGGTAAAACTTACAGCGAACCACAGAGAATTCACTCACGCTACCCCAAAGACATTTTCAAGCCTCCCTAACTATCTGAAAATATAATATTGCGCTCTTTATTATACTCTCTCTCTCACACACATAATAACGATTGATTAACAAACTCATTTTTTCGTATCTAACAAACTTATACAGGAAGTGTATTGACAGACCTGAGTATGGTTCATTCTAAAACGTTATTGAAATCGAATGTAAACGCTCTTGAAAGGCAGAAATGCCGAACAAGAAGACATAAAATTGAAAAAAAGAAAAACTTTTCTTGAACAATGATCTTGCTTCCCACTCTCTGGCACAATAAACAGTTGAAGGCGAAAGTTCGTAGCGAGCATTGATGACAACATTCCAAACACATCTTCACTGACGTGAAATAGAAACTATTTTCTGTTGAAGACGAGAATTTCTGTTCGTGATTTTCTCCAAAAAATCTGAGAAATAACCGAAGCAGGTGAAGATCCATCACAAGAGATACCTCGAACTCCTGAGAAAGTTAGAGCGCAAATTATTGAGAATGTAGAGAAAGCATGACTGATTCTCCAGAGATTGGCTTCATTCTAGTGGCTGATTTCATAACTAATATCCCCACTCTACCCGCATTTCTTCAATCCATCGTTCAATAAAAGTTACGCATGGAGGAATATCCTCCATGAGTTACTCGAGTATATTCCTCCATGAGTTACGCGAGTAATATATTATCTTGCCTATATTTGAGTTTTTATTTATTGGCGCGTGGGGTCGTGGCTTCACGAATATCTCACGGTATTTCGCGTCATTCTGGATCGTCCCGCTAGGAGTCCCATGATCGCCAGCACAGCTCGATACAGTCGCGATCATGCGACACCTGGCGGCAAGCGAAATACCGTGCGTGAGGTATTTCCATCCTGAAGCCAAGACTCCACGCGCTAAGAAATAAAAACCCAAGTATAGTAGTATTAGTAATCATATTTTACAATAACTTCGCTTTCGCTGTACTTAGAAATTGTTATTTAATAGATTTTTATTAAATATTTTCCATGTTTTTAAAAATTATTTCCATTCAGTTAAAAATTTACGAAAATGTTTAATTTGAAAACTTGTAAAATCAGGTGTAACATGGTAAATTGCTTTATTATCATATTATTATCCATTACGTGGAATGCAATTATATTCGTATTATAAATCGTATTAATGGTATTATCCATAATATATTTATAGTACGTGGAGTGTTGAAGTTACAGGTTGCCTTCTAGTGGGCCGTCCATTCATCAACAGTCACTATGGTACGCAGTGGACGCGTGTGGGAATTCATTAATAAAAATTTAATTACTATTGTTATGGTTCCATCGATAGTATTAATACATTGGGGTTGGACCAAACTTCAAGATGTTGAAACTTTCGTTAGTAAAGAAGAGAGGGTAGATTTGCCAATTGTGATTGTAAGTATCTTCTTTTGAAAATAATTATTTATATTAAAAATAAGTAACGTAATTAATTCTTTATGTACGTATTGTAGGGTTTCCGGGGGCTGTACGAAAAAGTGCTGGGAGAGAATAATGGTAAAAATGCTCAAAAAGAAGAGTAATGTTGAGTTCCTGTTATACATTGAGGTTAGTGGTGTAGGTTTGACCAGAAAAGACAAATACTGTAATTGTAACTAACATCCCAGAACAGTGTCATCGTAATGGAAGATAAATTTGAAACTGTTGTCCAAGAACTTCAAAGTGCAGAATTTCTCAATATTGTGAGAAATTTCCTTGAATTGTTAAAATCATGTATAGGGCCCAAAGGGGGTATTAAAATTTTGGTGTCAGGTGAAGGAATTTCTTTTGTAACCTCTTCATCCTCTAGAGTGTTGAATAACTACATTATTTCACATCCTTTATGTACCTTTGTTTCACAAGTAATGAACTCACAAACAGTTATGTTTGGCGATAATGGTTTATATACAGGTATATTGACTATGAGTTTTCTTGAAAAATCTTTGAAACAGAATGAAATACCGCAATCTCAAATTCAAAATCTAATTCAAGATCTTTCATCACAAATACAGTCTCTTCTCGAGATGAGTAGCATTAAGTTAAAATTGGACTTTAGTACTGTAACTCAATTTCTTCCCATTGTTAAAGCAATTTTGTCCTCCAAACCCAGTTGTGGATTAAATAACAAAGAACTTGAAAAATTATCTGTTCAAATTATAAAGGTTTTTCTGAATACTGTCAATGATGATTTTGGGGATATTATGATAATTAATGTTAGTAATCTTCCAGAAACCACAGTTTTAAGTGGTATTATATATCAAATTGATATTGAAGAAAAATTTGTGCAAGATTTTGTTGGGGTTGTGTTGAAGGAATATTCCAAGTTGTCAAGGAATATTCCATTGCTTTTATTCAACATCATGCTTATTGATACAAAGGATGAATTGGAGAAGGAAGTTACTGAAGAAGATTGTACTCTTTTGAAAGAAGCCGTTTTTGTTTTTGAATGTGCTGTGAAAATTGGTGTTAAAATAATAGCTTGTCAGAAAGTTGTTCATCAATCTTTGCGACTTTTACTTCAAAGGAATGGTATATTACTAATGGACAGACTTGGTAGTGAGTTGTGTGAAAGTGTTGAAAAAATGTCTGGTGCAAAGCCAATATCTTCTCTTAAAAACACCACTTTGAAGTCTTTAAGGTCTTACGTAGGCTCTATGGATTCTGTGAAATTTATTAGATATGGAAGCAAGCCCTTTGTAGTTCTGGAAAAAAACAATACCAATACTGCTTCTTTACTTTTGTGTTGTTCCAATGAAGAAGCTTTTGTTGAACTGAAACTTGTTACCAGACAGGCTTTAAAAGCTTTGCGCCAGGTGACATGCCAACCGTTTGTGCTACCAGGTGCTGGATGTTTGGAAATGTGGTTAGCAACTCAACTGAGAGTGCAGGTATGGAAACCTTAAAGTAAAAGCTTTGTTGACACCTCTTGTCTTATGGTGTGCTGATAGACTCAACATTCATTTCACTTTCTGCAAGTTTCACCTGAAAATTAGTTTGCACATTGGTATGTAGTTTGTAAAGACCACTCAAGTATTTAGAGAGCACCACTTTCAGACTACCACAATCACAATCCTTTACATGTAATGGAGATGGATGTAATTGGAAAAATAACTTACCCAGGTCTTTGATGACTGTGTAGCAAAGACCGGTAAATATGTGGTGTGCAAACAGTTTTAAATTATTGGAACCCCATAAATTTCCATTGGGTACCTTATGAATGAGTATTAAACTCAGATTTGACAAGTTATAAAAATATTCAATGCCATCACTGTTATCAAAAGAATTGTTTGTAAGAGAGGCAGTGTTGAGTGTATACATCTGATAGCATCGTTTTTCTCTTGATGTGTTTCCAAGAAAAAAACAGTTTTCAGCAAGCCTTTGAATGAGCATCTATCTCCTTATATCACAATCAGCATAATTAAGTTTTGCATAAACTAATCTTTGTCATTGAGAGTATTTTAAAAGATTTTTTTATTAGTGTTTGTTGCAATACTGTGATTACTTGTATGTATTTGTGGCACAATGGTCTCTTTTTCATTTAGTTCATTATGTAGAGGCAGCAATTTAAAAAATACATTTGCCCTTATTTAGAGGTAGGTTCCCATAATCATGAAACAAGTGAACAAAGGAGTTGATGAAAAATGAACATTTTGCATTTATTATATTTTTGATTGAAAACTATTAATTAATATTAAAATCAAATGATTATAAGAGTTTTAAGATATAAGGTGTCAAATATTACTGATTGCCCATAATGAATATGGATTCAGTACAGTAGGAAGACCTTTTTGGTCATGAAAAAAGTGTGCAGTTTTCTTTTAATTTAGTAATTTTTCTCTCGAAAAATGTACTTTCATTCTGTTGATTATGAAATTGAAAGCAGAAGAAATGGGAATTGCGCAAGGCCATTTGGCAGTAGATCTTTGCCTTAAAACTGCTTGACATTAAGTAAAAACATAGAATTTCAAGAATAAAATCATATGGCACATCTTTGAAGTATTTTGCTTAGTCATGGTGCGATGTGTCTGGCCAATTTGTTAACAGGACATGATTAGTTTGTTTTTTTTCCAGGACGCAAGTGACTCTGCCAAGAGAGTTCTCCAAAAAACAGCTATTGGATGGCTGCAGAAGTCATTTATAACCATAAGTGCATTGTTAAAGACATCTGATGTGTGCATGGCTGCAGACACAGCATATTGCCACAACTGGAATAGTTGGGATCCAGATCTCACAAGTTCGTGCAATTGTGGTCTTGTCAAAGCTGTTGATGTCAAAGCTGCTGGTGGATCATGGGTACAACCCAACCAATTCTCCATTAATGAACTAGTATTTCCATTACCAGACCAATTTAATAAACACCCTCTTCATCCGAATCGGATTCATGAGGCTGCTGTTGTTGATGTACATATTAGTAAACGTAATGCAATAAAATTGGCCTTAGAGACGTGTGTAAATATATTAAGCATTGGTGTGATAGTGTATAAGTCAACATAGAATTTTTAAATAAAAGCTATTTATGAATATTTACACTTTTAAAATTTCATTTTCAACTTTGGTGCAAGTTTTGTGTGCTTTCTGTATATTTTTCTGTCCATTGTGTATTGCTCAATGGGACTCAAGCTGTTTTGAGAAGTGGATGGGTAAAATGAGGATGAGCCAAAAACTTAAAAGGAGAGGGTAAGGCAGATTGTGAAAATAAAAAGGTATTATCTGTTTTTGATTTGGAATAGTTGGTTACATATTGAAACACGAGAATAAAGGAACTTCACTTTGTAATATCTATTGAGTGTTTGATGGGTGAAAGTTAAGATTGCTCTACATGCACTGGGGGAAACAAGTGGGGATGTATCAGTTATTGCATTTTACACTGTAGTAAGAGCATTGCTATACTGGCGTTTCTGTACATACACAGCATGAGTATATTATTTCAGATGCCCTAAAACAGGGCCGTCAAACTGAGCACGTACGTGCTCGGAGCGCGCTTGCGCTCCGCTAGGGCACGCAGGGCCCGCGGCCGAGGGAAGCTCGCGCTCCGATTTCTCAGGGATGCACAGAAAGCAGTCGTGGTGGGGCGCAAGAAGACGTATAAAAAGTTTGTTCGAGTGGGCTCTTATATACTGCAAAATGTAACTTGTGCTCTCCAAATGATTTTTAAAACGTTTGTATTATTTTAAAATGTTTTTAGGACAGTTTTCATAAATGCAATTTTGTATTAGGTAAAAGTGTTTAAAACTTAGTGTATTTTAATATTACATAATGTATTCGATTTTACATACTTATTATATATTTTTACTGTTTTCATTACATATTTATGAACGTTTTTTCACGTTTTTTGACTTTCTACATATTTTTCCGGACTCTATTCATCATTATTCTATAATTTTTAAGTGCTTTTATTGCGTTCATTTTCACACGAAAGATATGCACATCGTATTTCTTTAAATGTTTATTTTCAATAATAGTGTCAGTGCTTTTCTGAAATTATGATATACAATATTTATCTTGATTTAATATATATTTTGATTTATATTTATTTTCTCACAACTATTCATTAGAATTAATAATTCTCTTATATTGCTTTCTCTAACACTAAGTAGAAACGTGCGTTAATACTTCCGTGGTGTAATGATCAATGCTTGTATGACTGCAGTTTTTATTTACATGTCAATTTCCACTTAAAGTTCGTAAAAATTAATAAATGTCTCTTTATGATATACCAACCGGTGTGTTTCAGCCAACTCGCCACATTCGCACGATGTTTTCTTACCCCTGCTTCCCGCCTGTGACTCGAGTTACTTCGCTACGCTGATATCGCCGCGTGCCCCAAACCTTTGCGAAGGCCATTCGCGTGCTCGATCGTCTGACGGCCCTGCCCTAAAAGAAACCCATCTTGATTTAAGGCTAAATGTCCCGAAAAATACTCGTTGGAAAATTCAATAGATCGCAGCACTATCATAAGGAATTTACTTTACCGATAACGTATGAACAGATGGTCTGAATTTTGATCTGTAATGGGGATTTAAATCCTTTTTAAAATAGAATTTAAGCTATGAAGCCCTTTTTCCAAAAAAATGATCAGAAACTAGTTTTTTAATTTTTTCTCGTACTTACAAGGGAATGCCGCGATTTGACATGTCGAAACTCACCCTCATTTTTTTTTCTTTGAATGTACATGCCCTTCTGATCTCATGGTGTAAATTTTGGGTGCCGATAAACATTGGAAGTCAATTAAAAAATATCCTCAATTTGCGAATTGACCCTTTGCTTTCGCCGGGGTAAAAATGGCCAACCCTGCAAAGCAGGCGTTACCCAGTGCGCTCGCTTGTGACTCGACACCACCGCTCGCCGCAAGCGGCGAACTCTGCTTTCATGGTCGTTTCCAGCGAGGGAAGGCGGGGAGGCAGCTGCCCCTCCTAGCAGCTAAAATAATAACACTAATAACTATATATGTAGTCTAAACTACTAATAAAAGTTTTTTCCGAATTTTAGTTTTATCTGTTATTCATTTTTGTAAGAAATACGTCATGATAAACCTCGCTGCAAGCGCTCATCTTCCATCCAACATTAGCTACCTCCCCTAGAACCCCTCCCTTACGAATTTGAGAGCACTTGTCCGCGTCTACTGCGAATCAGTTCAGTTGTGAAATCACAAGCGAAATGTCAGTGCAAACTGAAAAAGTGCGGAAAATTTGTAAGTTGTTTCTTAATTTCCGAAAGAGATAACTGATTTATCGACAAAGATAGGTATGTTGCTATAAACATTGTTATTAGTCATGAGAACAGTTTTTTAACCCGTTTTTTTCGGTGTTCCCAAATGGGAACTGACTGCAATCGAATGCTCTTTCTATAATCTTTTGTTTTTTGGCGACCTTTATCTAACGGTAGCTGAAACTTATCGGTATCCGTTGGAATGTGAGTTGCAACTGAATGTTCTTTTGAGCAAGAAGTATTGGTCCATTTAGTTCGCAGTATTTACAGGCATAATGATTATTTTAAAGCACAAAATTGAATGTTTTTCATTTCAAAATATGAATTAATTTAATCTATATGAAATTAACATAGAAATTTAAATAATTCTTCTGTAAACAGTAAATAAACTGTAGTTTCTTGTATAAGTTTTTTTATTGAAACAACTCATTATTTATAGTACATGCAAAATAGCTTGTTATATTTTGTATTTTTCTCGAAGATAGGATATAACATTTCTTGATGCCAATCAGCAATTAATTCATGAATGTCCAATCTTCGTGATATAATTTAAAATTAAAACCAGTTCTGATTATTTCTTGTGCATTAGATATATACAGTCACTCTTATCTTCAAAAATGCCTGTAATTATGATATACGTGCAATACATGTGAACAATATTCCCGTGAGAGATATACTACTTAAAACATTGTAGGGGAAGAAATTAAAGAATGGTGATTTTCGCGAACAAAAAACCAAAATGAGGCCATGAGATGTGAATTTGATTCACAAAACAACTCTTAAATATCTTCGTTACATACTTACAATTAAATATGAAGTGATATAGTAGTTATATGATATACATTTTCAATAATTATTATGCATGTTGACGATATTCATGGTAATGAAAAAAGTAACAAACTTTCATTGAGAAATGATTAAGGAAATAAAATATCTCAAATAAAATGGACTTATACAATTATAAAAGCAATGAGTGTCCTGGGAATGGCGTGCTTCTACCGAGTGTCATTTGACATTGGGGAAACAACCCTTTGCAACACCAGCCCCGGCGGTCGCGCGCTCGTTGCTCGGCTTGCGAGGGCTGTCCAAATTCTCTATAGAAACGAAAAATAGAGCAAAAATGTTGTCAAGTTTGGAAATTTTAAAAGTAATTCGCAGTATGTATCGGCAGCCAAAATTTTCACCATGAGATCAAAATGGCATGTTCTTCATCCAATGAAAAAATATGAGGGCATGTTTCGACATGTCACATCGCGGCATTCCCTTGTTAGGGAAACAATTTAAAAAATGTGGGCGTATATAATAGCGCGGTGGCGACAAGCTTCCAGAACCCAACGCTACCGTGTCAATCTTGCAAATCGGATGAATAGGGACGTCGTAAAGTCAAATTTGGAAAAACACCTCACACCCCGTCCCCTTTCCACGCCGTCGCGTCACCCGCCCGTGCGTCCACGCGCTCCCTGGAAGCAGCGCCACGGCCAGTCCCGGTGGCCTGCGGCGAGGAGACCGAACTTATGAGCTGGCAAGCCAGGCAGTCCGTTTATGCTTTCGTCATTTTTCATCTCATTATATTTTTTCCCCACGTACGAAACTAGTGATGATACGGTCTCGTATCATCTTTAATAGTAGTATAAAACTATCTTGTTCAGATATTCCCTCCTTCCTTCAAATACCATTAAAAATTGTTTGAAGCATTACTCAAAATATCGATTCCCGTTTGGAACCGATTTCAAAAAGAAAATTGAACTAATTTTGTAAATATCACTAATATTCTATCTCACATATTATCTTAGATTATATTTTATTTCTAAGGTCTTCCGTTATCATTCCATTACCGGAAAGAATGAGCAGAGATTACGCACGAGCTCTTTTATCCTACGACTCTGTTTTTGATCTCAGAACGGCGTTTGTCTGCTTGATAGAATTCACCTTGTTAATCCCTTTTCCAAGTAAAATAGGTGAAGTTAATTAATTTCCCGTATACATACGTATATACGGAGTAATATGCGTAGTACAGGGAAAGTTGTGTAATGCTGCGTGAAAAAAAAAACCAGCAAATTTTAGGCAGAAAAAAAAATTCATTGCCGGGCCCTGACAACGAAAAAGTGGATAAAACCAGTTGCTAAATTAAGAAGAAAAATATCCCCCAACCCGTGGTGTAGGCAGATTCTGTTTTGTTAGTCCTTGATACCGAAAAACCAACAGAAAGGAAAACGTCCGTCCGTCTTTCCGTCTGCGAACATCGATAGTGTCGAAGCCACTCGTAGGAATTTTCCCAAATTGAAGAAACCCCCGTCCATCTGGCTTTAGTCGAAGGTTTGAGATTTCGAAAAACTCTTCAAAATTTGGGGGTACTTTACATGAAGCCCCCGGACATTTTCAAAATTTTCTCAAAATAGCTCCAAATCTTTTCTTTAAATTTGTTGTAAGAATATACAAAAATACACTTATTAAGGTGGCGTAGGTTCTAATTGCACGGTCAACTCTGAATTTTCTAAAATTGCGAAAGTGAATTTTTTGGGAAATCGCCCTCCAACTACAAAATTGAAAATAAGAGATTTTTCCTTCAAATGAAATTTCTTTTCTAGAGTGAGTTCTTTCCTTAAGGTCATGCCCTTTTTTTGAAAAGTGTAGTAGTTTTGCGATATTGCGTGCAATATGTGGAATTTTCAAATATTACGAAAACAAGATTTTCTCAAAAATGGCTCCAAATATATAACAAAGAAAGATCAACAACATCAATGCTAAATAAAATATTATGAGATAAACACGTAGCAAAAGAAACTAAATTAAGGATATATAAATCTATTGTAGAAAGTTCTGCTTTATATGCATCGGAAATTAAAGAAAAATTTAAAACTAAAATTACTGGCAACAGAAATGGACTTTTTAAGAAGATCATCCAGGATATCAAAATTTGAAAAAATAAGAAATTTAAAAATAAGAAAAAAAATGAATAAAGTTCGTACAATTTTAGAAACGATTCAATACAAGCAATTACAAGGGTTTGGTTATGTGAAAAGAAGAAAAGATAATAGAATTCCAAAAAATAATTTTAGAGTGGTTTTCTGTGGGTAGGAAGCTTTTACGTTAAGTTTACGTCGGAATACTACCGAAGACCAATCAGAGAGTAGCATGGAAGTTCAAATTTCAGATTGTGTTCAGGTAGTTTGTGGTTATGTCATTGTTATTGTGATGTAGAGAAATAGTTTACGAATGCTTTTGATGCGTGTAGTGAATTCTGTGTAAGAATTTGGACAATTTTTATTTATTTATTTATTTACGTCAAAAAAACAGTTAAAAACTACGTATGACGAGCTATGGGGAGAAGTGAATTATTGTGACTTTAACCTGAGATGGCGAATAAACTAATTATGTCTGACGAATTACTCATGAATTTGGTTCATGAGAATCCTTGTTTATAAGATGAAGGAAATGTGAGCACTACTACATCTACTCGCATGTATATAAAGACAAATCAATAGGAATCTCGAAGAAAAAGCTAGAAACCATGGTGGAAAGATCTTTTCACTATGTTAGAGACGAATCGATCAAGTTTCAGTACATTGAATTCCGATTGGTTCAGGCGAAACTTACATTCGTCACTGTGAACGCTTGTTTTTACGTGTAAATTTTGCGGCTACGTTTACAGCATTACGTTACGTTTAAGTTTGCATTGTGAACGAGACCTAACAGAGCGGCGCCGCATTCTTACGCTGATAGCAGCTAGGGTCAGCGAATTACCCGTGTGTTTGACGGAAACGGCGGGGGGGCACGAAGGGGCCCGCAGATATTCATCGTACTAGAAAATTGAATGATTCCACACGCCTGTTGATTGTCATGATAGCGAATGAGCGATGTAAAGAATATACGTTCACTGCCAGAGCATTGCACAATAATTGAAATCATTTACTACGTACACTGTTCATTGAAATGATTATTGCACGCACACTCTGTCAATCATTAGTCAGTAATTAGTTAAAGGATGAGTAAAATAGCACTGATTAATTACGCTTTAACAGTTTCATACGCACGTATGCTATTGTACATAGTGATGTGCGAATATTGTGAATATGTCAGTTCATCGCAAATTGCACTGTCCTGTTGTAGCGCAGGTTAAAACAATTTTGCACATGCATGTAGTCAGTATGTTGGGGGTATGAAGATGTAAAAAAGAAATGAGCGGTTGCCAAGAAGTGTGAATGTTCTCGCCATGGAAAATGTCGCCCAACTGAGATATTAGCTCTTCGTAAGATATGCAGGTGTCCAGAAGCTCCCGTTACAAAAAAATACCCCAAATTCTGTGTCGCACGTCATAAAAAACGGAAGGTCCACTTTTTCCGAAAAAAAAATTGTCTTTGAGAAAATTATGTTTAAAAATCACTTCCGGCCGCGAAATTCAAACCGGCCGCTACGACACTGCAGACGGCGGCCTTCTGCGCGAAGGATTTCCTCCGCGTAAACGGTGAAACAGTCGAGTAAGATTCTCTAAGCAAAGCATTGCGTGGCTTACACTAGAATACGTTAATAGTATAAACTGTTTGTAGGTTCTCTTTAATAAATATTTTAAATGTACTTGTTGAAAATTCAGTTTTGTTCAAAACGATAGCCTAGGTACATGGGGGCGTGAACGTAAATGATGAACACGTCTAACAGTTATGAAAAATATTGAATCTCCTGGAATGCTCGATTTGTTATTTTTAGCACATATTCATATGAACTAGTGCCTTTCGGCTTAAGATTCCCACATACGTGAAAATTATTCTAAATATCGTGATAAACTAAAATGCGTTTCGGAAATGAAATATTTGTTCAAATGCAAACTTTGTAGCTCTTTTTCACAGGAATCTTTTGTGATTTCGAAAACCTTCATTTCAAGTCATTTAAAACACGTTAACTCACGAATACAATAGTGTTTACAAATTGCTGGAAATGTGCATATTAACGGTGTGAGAAATCTTTAAAAAATTACATTTGTGTAATTTATGAAAAAAAATACATTGAATATTACGTCATATTAAAGAGTGCTATTAGAACTATATTCGAAAAGTTTGAAAAAAAAATGGAGCAATTTTCGAGAAAATGACGTTTGAGCGTTTCTGAAAATGCATAATTTTGAAATAGTTTTCGGAGAAAGCGGTTGAGTTTTCGATAAACTTTTTATGACATTATTTAAAGCACATCTACTCATAAACATAATATGTGAACAAATCGCCGCTAATGTAAATATTAATGACGTGAAAGAAAAGTAAAAAAAAATACAATTTTGAAAAAACAAAAGAATAGAGCAAACTCATGTTTATGTTATCTCGTAGAGTACATTAGGCACTATCCTTAGCAAAAGTTCCAAGAAAAAATTTGGAGCTGGTTTTAAGAAAATCTTATCTTTCTAATTTTTTAAAATTGCACATATTGCACGAAAACAACTAAAATTTAAAAAAAAGTACATGACCTTAATAAAAGAACTCACTCTGTAGATCAAATTTTATCTGAAGGAAAAATCTCTATCTTCAATTTTGCGGCTGGAGGAAGATGCCGAAATAAAATCAAACTTTTGCAATTTACGAAAATTCAGAGTTAACCGTGAAAATTGGACGTATCCTAATAAGTGTATTTTACTCTGTTCTCACAAAAAATTTAAAGAAAAAATTTCGTGCCTTTTTTGAGAAAAGTTTGGAAATGCCCGGGGGGTCTGGGGGGAAATGTCTGGAGGTCTCAATTTTTTCAATTGAATATATTTCTCCATCAATGACATATCTCATTGTAGTAGGTCGCGAACCTCACCAACGATATCTCCTGAAGAATCAGCTTCAAGTAAAACTCGACTAGCATAACCAAAACAAAAGACAATAATTTCAATTGACACCAACCTACGGATGACACGAAAGAGTTGTCAACATTTACTATAGCAACAAAAGAAAATTAGCCATCACTTTCACAAGAATTAGTGGGGTCACATAAGACCCTACTGGTACTCAGTGTTCCAAGTACAAATAGCAGTGACAGTAACAACAATATAAAACATTTGCATACCCGAACTACGTGTAGGAAATGAATTAGAAAAAGTCAATATTTTTCAGATTTTTAAAACTATTCGAAACAGGAAAAATTATTAGAGAAACAAGTTGTGGGCTCACCAGAGACCCCATGGTATTAGGAGGGTTTCTTAAAAACGGTTCCAAATGTTTCAAAGAAAACTGCTATTTAGGAAGAGGTTTTACTGTTCTTTAATGTTATCAAAAGAATATTTTTTGTCTACTATTAGGAAAAGGTAAAAAAAAAAAAATGTAGTTTGAGCGGCGATAGATGGCAGCTGACAAGAGTATGTGGCAAGTCCGAATAGCTAACCGAGAATAAAAGAAATAGAAAGGGACGGGAAAGTCTGTGCCATTCTGTAGCTCCACTATTTGTTTAATGCATATTCTTAGTTTTAAGCGCATTCTTAGTTACGTGCGTATATTGCCAATTGTAAGTGCATTGTTGCATGCATATTTTTAACTTTTTAGTTCATGAAGTTTCTGGGTCTACTTACTTACCATTTAATGTAATCTGATCCGTATTTACCATTTAAAATAATCTGACACTTCAAGAAATTTACCGCAGGTTGAATAAAAGAAAAAAAAGATGAAACAATGTCGGAACTGTTATCTTACGACGAAAGGCAACTCACAAGTGAGCAGCCTGAATTTTCGTAATTATTTTCAGGTCAATTGCATACCTTCTAATTACTGTATTCATATGATTAGCCAAGCGAATTCACATAGTTTTGACAACACTGCGATGAAAACAGTGAGTTGCTCGCTTCTTGGTTGAATTGGACGTTTCCCAATAATTGCTAAGATGCTAGTAGCGCAGAAAGTGCAATATTTCAATATTTCGTACTTGTTTCCAATAACGCGAGGAAGTACGTGCTGTTGTAGGTCGACTATAGCATATATAGGATTAGTGACTGGTGATTTCCTTTTGCGAGTATTTTTGAGTGTGGTTACGGCTTCCTATTTTTTGTCTCTTAATTTTTTCAGTAGGCTTTACTTCGTCAGTAAGTACCTTAAAATGTTTTATTAATACAAATCCATGATTAATGATACCATTTAAAGAAATAATCAATACTCATTTCTATTCTAATTGTGGAAATTAACCTTATATTAAGTTACAGAATATCAGAATTGGAAATAAAAAAGTATCTTACCTGCAATAATTTTGTCGCAACAGTGATCAAACAGATGTGGATCACTTCTTTCGCTGTGTCATGCCATAAACCACAATGTAAATTGGCTTTATTATTTTGAAGGGAACCTCGAATATGCATTACATTCAATGTTTCAATATTAAGAATAGGTTCAGATTAACATCAATTGTTTGAATTTAATAACTTTTCCGCAGTGGTGTAACAATCCCTCCCGGAGCCCCGATGCATGGTCGGTCGGGGGCCCCAGCTTACAAGCCCCCCCCCCAAAAAAGAAAGAAAGGAAAATTTTAGACCCTGCTTTCATTTGATTATTTCGAACGTTTTTCAATTCCAGTTTAAGGACTATCTATTTACAGTTTAAGGATAACACACTTCGAATCTAACCCTCCGGACTTTCCTTTTAACGAACGCATCGATAATTTCGTCCAGATTCGCTTTCAAGGAGTTGGTTTTATTTATTTATTTATTTACGTCAAAAACTGTTAAAAACTGCGTATGACGAGCTATGGGGAGAAGTGAATTTTGTGCACGTTTTCATAATTCTGTGGTCTCTATCCTAAACCATATTCTAGTCGAATTTTGAATACAGAAAAGAGAGTTTTTTTTCGAGTTTTGTTGACAAAATATTCGCCCCTATATAATAAAATATATTTTCAAAGGTAAATTAGCTATAAATTTCTGCCCTGAACCCTCATGTTCTTCATGAAAGAATAATACTTTTTGCCGCGATAATATGAAAAACGATAATTTGAATAACTATATTTCCCACTGAAATTCAGAAGACGTGCACAAATAATGAAGTTACATTTATGTCCAGAAGCAAAACAAGGGACCATCTCAGCATTTGCTCAAGGATCAGGGAAACTGGACGTAAAACCTGATCGAGATGGGGGCCATCAACCCAGAAACTGTGGTACAATACTTGTTACAGGTTCTTTATAATTATACAGTCCAAATGACAAATAATTACATTAACTATCATTGTTAAAATTAATTCTACTTTCCTTTTTGATGCTCGGTATAGTCTCGAATTGTATAGAAACAGTTATGCAGCAGAAAAGATTTTACTTGGGACTTAAACTTTTCTATTGAATTTAATCGTTTAATGTCTTCTGGCAAAGTGTTGTAGAGTAATGTACATGAATTGTATGTGAATTTTTTGTAGTGAGCTGTTGATACTGCCACCTGGTGAATATGATTTCTACGTCGTGTGTTATACTTATAGACATCGGCGTTTGCTGAAAATATATTCCCGTCCTTAAGTAAGTCAATTTTGACAAAAACTACTGATTCGTAAATCAGGAGACAAGGTAATGGTAAAATTCCTAGATTAATAAAGAGTGACTTACAAGAATCACGTGGGTTGGATTTGCTTATTATTCGTACAATTCTTTTTTGTAATCTGAAAGTCTGTGAACTATAAGATGTGTTTCCCCAAAATATTATGCCATATCTCAGGCGGGAGTGAACATTGGCAAAATATACACAACGAGCTGTATGAAGGCTGACGGAATTTGAAAGAATTCTGAACGCGTAGCATAATGAGCTTAATTTTGTGTTCAATTCATTTAAGTGGGCATTCCATTTGAGGTTTGACTGAATTGATAGACCTAAAAATTTTGTTACATTAACATCAGTCAATGGCACACCGTTCATTTTCAATGGAGTACAGAATTTTTTATTTGATATGGAAAACTGCATTGAAACTGTTTTATTTTCATTTACTTTTAATTTGTTATTACGGAACCAATTTGAAACGTCTGATATTGTACTATTTACGGTTTCTTTGTTGCAAAGAATATTTGTATCATCCGCAAAGAGAACTGTTCTTCCGTTTCGAATCGCTAAGGGCATGTCATTTACGTATAATAGGAAGAGAATAGGGCCTAAAATCGATCCTTGCGGGACTCCTCGTACAATTGGCAAAGAACCGGAAAGGTGTGTACATAAAGTTCCATCATTCCAGTAAGGTATTTCTACTCTCTAAGATCGTTGTTTAAGGTACGAACATAGCCAATCTAGAGCAATACCACGGATTCCATACGAAGGTAATTTTGAAAGTAAAATGTTATGATCAATGACGTCAAAAGCTTTTGAAAGATCTAAAAATATTCCAATAGTTGCTTCGTTTTGATCCAATGATGAGGCAACATCCTTAAGAAAAGAAAAAATGGCTGTTTCCGTAGATTTTGATTTCCGGAATCCATGTTGGCAATTTGAAAACGCGTCGTGTTTATTGAGAAAGGTTTCCATTCGTACATAAAAAAGTCTCTCTAATATTTTTGAAAAAACTGACAAAAGAAACTGACCCTTCTCTATGGACAAAATACTCAAGTCCGCCAACCTCTCTTGTCCCATCGAGTTTCAAAGGTAATTTTTGATCATCTTCATTTTCGAGAATGATCGTTCTGCCGTTGCAACTGCCACGGGAATTGTCAAGAAAAGTAAAAGTTATGAATTGCTAATAACGAGACTCTCAGGTAGGCCCATTTCAAGACATGAAAGCAAGAAACAACGAAAGTTTTCTACAACTACAGTAAATTAAATTTCTTTATCAATCGTGTTAAAAACAAATGATTGATAGTAAGATTTGGGGACCAAAATATATAATGGAGGCCCCGTTAAGTCGTTACCAAAGATTTTACAGATCTAATTGAAAAATATTGCATCCCTATTTTTCATTTAAAAAAATCATACCAGAAATAATAATTACTTTTTGTTCTCAACTGTAATGAACAAGCAAAAAACGACCTTGTGGTCGGGGGCCCCACCGCACTGCATCCGCTGGACCGGCGGTAGTTACGCCACTGCTTTTCCGTTTATCAATACGCTAGATGATGTTCCCGTTGTGAATGGGAGTCGATTAGTTTTTGTACAAAATAGAATATCTTTTAAATTGCTCTCTATAAATCAGAAACATATGGTAGAATTTCACGTTTCTCGACACCAAATAAAATTACCAAATCCAAATAACTAACTAGTACTAAACAAATTATTTAAAATACACTTCACGTTAATAACTCATGATACCAATTAATAAAATCAGAACAATGCCAATTAATGCCAATTAAATTAAATAAATCAGAACGATGCCAATTAATAGAATCAAAAAACAGACTACAATATTTGTATGTATATACAAGCTATGTATATGTAACCTAAATTAAATAACAAAATACCAATTTTCGAAAAAAATGACACGTTGCTAGAAACATTGGTCGTCAACAATAGCGCAATCCAGATGTAAGGATTGAATGTTGGTGGAATTTACAGAAGTAGTCACTTTTCCCTGCAAACTTAAATTTAAACAAAATGTTACTTCTCACATAATTGCAATATATGTCGGGTAATTCTGTTAGGGTTGGCAACGAAAACGAAACGAAGCTACCCTAAATAGAGAGTGAATACATGTTCTCATACGGTAGTGATATTTTCAACTGTTGTTCTGTTAGTTTGCCTTTCTAACTCGCCAGCGGTTCACTTGTATTTCGATTTATTTGCAGTGGCACTTGACGTAAATTAGCTATTACGGTGTCATTCAATCGGAAACTTGAACTACAGTGACGCCACTGGTGACGTTCATGCTCCCGATTGGATGACGCCATAACTGCTAATTAAACGTCAAGGGTAATTATAAATAAATCGTAATATAACTTACGGGTATGGGAAGTCCGAAGAGGATTGGTGGGGATGTAAGGGGTCTACAAACGTTAATGAGAGAGGAATGTTGAAGCGAAATACATTCGCCCCAAAACTAAATGACCCAAAAAGACGAAGTTGTAGGAAAGTATTTTATCTCTTGAATATTGTTATTTACAGTGAAAAGTCCCGGTTTAAACACATATGTACATATGATAACAGATTAACAAAATATGTAGAACAGTAATAATTAGAGCAATACAGCGAAACAATGCTAGCTTGTCGCCTGATATTTGTGTTGTAAAACCATTTACACAGAAAGCTTGCACACTGATTGTTTTCGTATGATTATATAATCATACAATACAAACTCATCACATTAGTTTAAGATTTGTCAGTGAATTTAATTGCACACATTCAATTAAATAATTTTACCAAAGCACACAAAATAAAAGAAAGACATATGAATTTCAATATAAAAATGTTATAATACAATAATATTGAATTATTATTTTGTTATTGTACAACAGTATTTTTTTATACATCGAGGCACATTTGAGTTGTTCTCATTTGCTTAGCAGCCATATCTGTTTGCCCTCTGTGGAGATTGCCCTCAGAGTTCAGAGGATGTTTTTCTGCTACTGCTGCCACTTAGTTGTGATTTTGCCAGCTGCAGTCCCTGCTAATAAAATTGTCTATAATGTAGAGCATGGACGGACTTTTTCATGGCTTGTTAGCACCATTTGAGCTTGAACAGTTTAAATTGGACACTGTTTCACGAAACAATATAAGACACATGAATTGGTGGGATTATTTTGCATAAAATTAAATGCAATTAACATTTATGTATACGTGAATTGTAATTTTAAAACTTGCCTAAGACATTTATAGCCTATATTCCTTTGAGAATTTTATTTAATTTGTATAATTTTTATTTCTATAATCACCTAAGATGTAAATTTTAGAAAAAGATATCAATTAACATTCTCATTTAAAAGGCATAAAATGAATGAAATTCAAATTTTGAAAATGGACATACTTTCATTGAGCGAGGAAGTAAATGTTTTAAATTTATATTAACATTTTCTGAAAATATACAATTAAAACAGAATTCCCTTTGACAGTAACATCACATTATTCAGATTATGGCGTGCAAAACCAACTTTCAGTGTAGTCTTGGTAGTTGTTTGGAGAGAGGCATTTTGAGGTAAAAATGCCATTCTTCGTTGTTGACTTCTTTCAATGCCTGAAAAGAAAGGTTTCACTAGCCATAAGGAAACAGTCAAGTTGAAAACTGTGCTCTGAGATGGATTAATGTTCTCTGAATTGGTAAGATGATTGCACATCTTCAGTCTGATTTTGCGAATGTACATTTCAGTGTTTGGCGTGATGACTGCAGTCGAGGTCCACTGACGGGTCCAAGTGTAGGTTACTGCAGCCAGCCAGGCCGTCATATAGTCGGCAGATGGTCAAAAGTCTGATTACCTTTCTGTGTCACTGTGGAGCGGAAATCTGGGCTAGCAGCGTTGCTTGGCAGCTGAGGCAGAGTCATTGGACCTGTGCTATAGCTGGAATTCTGAAACAGAAAAAAAAAATTAAAGGTTAACCCTTTCATGTGTTGTTATATGATGTTAGTAGCAGACTGAAAAATGACAATCCGAAATAATCATATCTAATATTCCTTACAATTATTGTTCTAGTTACTTCTAAAACTGTATTATATTCTTCATAAGGTAGTCAAATTATGTAAAATCCTTCTTGAATTAAAATCCCTTCAAAGTCGAAATCTTCAATAATAATTGGATTTCTGGTAAAAACTATAATGCATAGTTTTTATTAGATACAAAATACAATTTTATTTAGATACAAAAAACGCAATAAGTAGTACAAAATTTCATTAACTATTGCTTTGAACAACTCCAATTTCCTTTTTAGAATCTCTATCTTTATTCCAAAACAAACTCTTCATTACGGCGTGATTTTTAAACCGTTTGGGAATTTGAGAGATCCGTACAAAAAACAGGGGTGCCCAGAAGAAATTGGGGGCTGCGAGCTGGATCATCTTCCCCCAGGCCCCGACTTCACTGGGGCCCGGAAAATATTTCATTCATAATTAATAAAAAAATGTTTCTGCTTCTAATGACTTCAAAATTAACTGCTGTATGTTATATCTGTTGCATGGAGATTTTTATTCTGATTATGTATTGACGGAGAGGGGGGGGCTTTTGTTTGAAATAAGGGGCGGAGCCCCGTGGTTCTTCTGCCCCGCGTATCTGTTTCCTCTGGACGTCCCTGTCAAAAACAGTGTATGTTATTACAAATCACAGATTTGGTAATTAAGGTACAGCGAGTTTTTTTCTCGCATACTACGTACTAGTATAGAGAAAGTTATGAAGTGCTGCCATAGACGGCTAATGGTTGACAGAAAATTTCGTTTTGTGCGACCCTGATGTCGAAAAAGATTCTTAAATAATTCTTGTTCTTATGAGTAGTAAGCTACTTCGTCTAATGTACGTTATACTCATATACTCGGAATACACTTTTCGGGGGCCTAACCTAAAAATTGGTTTACGGCAAAACGTCTGCCCGTCCGACCATCTGTGAACCCACTAGCAACTAAACTGTAGGCAGAATTATCAACAAAATTGACATTCCCTGATCGATCTGACCGATGTCGTGGTACCTTGCATTTAAAACGCTTCTGGTCAACAAAATTTGAAGATTTTCTGAAAACCGGCTCTACATTTTTTCTTTAAACTTTTGGACGGATAGAACTAAATGCACTGATTAGCATGGCATAATATTTATGTTTCAAAGCCTAAAAATGATTTTGGAAGAAATGTTTACCGGCTGAGGCGGAGCGCAGCGGAGCCGAAGTTGGTAAATAACTGAGTACAAAAAAAACATTTATTTTCAACCTTTCAAAAAACATTCTGTTTTTTGCGCACTATCCACCCAAGTTTTGTTTCAATTTTTAGTGAAAACTCTTTTCAACCATCCGTTTTCATCGTATAAATGCAGATATTCTTCTGCATTGTCATATCTGTAGTTGTCAGTTACAATTATTAACTTACTGAAGTTGTCAAGTATATTATATATATATTTCTAAACTATGTACTATGTTGAAGGTGAAACTATTTTTGGCTATTCGTTTTATTATGGAAAGCTATATTTAAGAAATTATATTTGACGAAGCAGAAACTACAACTCGGAGCCCACTTTCTCAAAAATAGAAAGATTAATACGACCGATAGAATAAATTGTTCTTACAATAAAAAAGTGAAAAAATGTAACAGTTGTAAATGAAACAAGTGGTGAATCAACGGAAAACGTAACAGATTCAAGGATAATATTTAAAGCATTTGTAATTGTGTATTTAATATAATGTAAATATTAATACGTTATGAGTAAAGTATATTCTATATTCTAAGAATAAAAAATACGTAGGTCGTTCCGAAAGTAATGCCTCCTATTTCTTTGTATGACAACTACAGTAAATAAAAAAACAAACTTAATACAATGTGTTAGATCATAGTTTTTTGAACACGAAACTATTTTTCAATATAGTCCCCCTTTTTTCTACACATTTTATTAACCGATGAACAAGAGCCTGCATGCCACGCTGGTAAAAGTCTGTACCAGCCGAGTGGACCTGTTCGGGGAATTCTTATGGTGTCATTCGATGGGTTGTAGTGGCTCATAATGGTGACATTATGTCTGGTAATCAGTGATTATTCGATCCAGAAAACCGCCGCCTTCAGCTTCTTATTGGGCCGAAACCTTCTCAAAACGTTTCTTTCCGTGGTGTTGGTGTTCTTGCGTGAGTGATCGCGAGACACACCTTGCACACAATTTTCGGTAACTCAATTTACTCAGCGTTACCTCTAACGCATTGCAGACAATGTCCAGCGCCATACGCAGTTACCCAGCACCATACACCCCCCATAAACCTATTCACGCGGAAGAACTGAACGAGGCGCTCCATTCCCTGGTGTGGCAGCTGTGCATGGATGACAGCAACGTGGTTTGTCATTCACGTCGCTGTCACTCCCGCTGAAACGCGCCACCCATCGTCGCCACACTGTAGTAACATCCACTGTATCCTTCCCGTAAAAGTACAGCAAGAGAGTGGTGATGTTGATGCGTGCAATTTCCTCGGAAGTGAGAAATTCAGTCACACATTTCTGCTTTTGACGTGCGTTTCGGCTAGACTCCATTTTAGCGTTCTGTAACTACGCTTCTATCTGACAAATAACAACGAACTTTAACGAGAGAGTTCATATTTCACTATGGCACCACTCACATTCGTTTTTGAGATCATACGCCTACGTAAAAAAATAGGAGGCATTACTTTCGGAACGACCCTCGTATTATTTGTAAATGTTTCGATATTGATTTGTTCACATTAATTTGAATTACTTTACCAAGATAACTGTTCGAAAAGATAACCTTTTCTCGGCCTTGGCCGCGAAAACTGAACTTTGATGCCGATGAATGATCCTCAAAGTACGTTATAATATTATAATATTATTTAACCGATACAGTTATGCCAGGAAAGTAGGCTCTGTTGTATCACCACTAGTTATTTATTGGAAGGTAATTGGTTTTATTGAATAACACAAAATTTCGAAAGAGCTGAAACAGAATATATGTTAGCAAAAACGTTGAGCATATCACGCGGGAAATAAATGGTTCGTTTTCGTATTACCCATTTTAATATTTGGTGACAAAATAAATTAATGGAGATGCAGGTCTATTGTCACCGGTCCCAATTATTCCCACATTATAACGTGCGCCAGGAAACACTTTCCGCACTGGGCCGAATCAGGGCCTCCTATTAAATACTGAATTTATGTTGGTAGCAACCAGATCACTGGGAAACAAGTGAAGGGGCATCTGTATTATGATTGTGATGAGTAGACATCGGATGTTTAGGCACTAAAAATCGCCTTTTAGGCGCCTTAAAAGAAATAACTGAAAATGTCAAGAATAAGGAGAAAAAAGGCACTGTCAAAATTACGTTCACAATAAAATTAAAAATTATTTGTAAAACTCCGTACATATTTACAACACTTCTACATTTTATTCTTAATAGTTTCCATTGTAATATATTACCAGTAACTTTTCAAGGAGCGCAATTTCAAATCAACGATTGGGAGACAAAATCAGTTTGAATACAGAGAAGGATATCTGAACATCTACTTATGTGTCTGGCATATATTTTAGAAGTATAAAATTAGCAACACTGAAAGCTTGTGGGAATTTACATTTATTTCCACTCAAACGGTGCCCTCGGTGTATTGTCAATCGACCATTTTCTCAGAATACGTGTAGTATTTATGAAATAGGGAAATGGAGAAAAATGTTGGTATACTTTCAGGAATTCTCTCGTATTTCAAAATACAAATACCCATTTGAATAATTGAATAAATTTGGGAAATAGCTTGACAAAATTCAGATTTTTTTGTTACAAGAATACAGATTTTTTTTTGAAAACTTGAAAACCCATCAGAAAAATTCTGATGAAACATGGTAAATATTTATTTTTCGCTTGTAAAATTGTATTTCTTGTTTCCACCAATATTTTGAGCTTACAGTTAAAACGTAAGACATAAATTGCATGATATTACCAAAGTCTTGCATGGTTTAATTGTTGTTATCAAAGTATTGCCAAAATTATTTGTATTGTACCATTTTTCTACATAAATAACTATAACTATTGCAATAACTTTGCTAAGAAAAAAAAATAATTGAAATTAGCGGTGCAGTAAATTCTTTTTGAACATGTTGCTGTTATCTTTTAAAAAGCTTTGCAAGGTGTTCAGTTATTAATAATGATTAAATAATGTCCTGTATCACTTCTTTTTCATTCGAGAGAAATATGTTAATATACCATTTTTAACCTATTCATGATCGACAAATTCGAATGATAGTTACCCTCGACCTGTCTCGCAATCTTCTTAGCTTTTCAAATTCTTCCACTTCTGATGCAGGCATTTTGAAGTGGAAATTGTTGAAGTATGCATGCTGAAGAAGCTGCTCACACGTCCATCGTTTACTTGGGTCCTTATCCACACATTTCTGTAAGTAAAATTATGATTATACTTTACAATTACGACTTTTTTATGTACTTGCGTATATTTCCGCCATCGTCTTGATAACTTAGGATCATAAGAAGGGACCGGGGAGAGAGCAAGGCGAGTAGGCCATTTGGTTACTATCAGAAGGAGCTGATTTTTAGAACAACATTTTTTCCTAAAAATCAGCTCTTTATAAAAGGTTATGCACAATTGTTTGTAAAAACTAGTCATTTTCGCATAATTTCTATTTGAAATTGATGCAATTTATAGACAAATACATTTAATACATATAAATACATACAATACAAAGAACTGCTCCCATTTTTTAAAAATGTTTGCTCGGTAAACTAAGGAAAGCTTAACAAAGAGTGGAGGAAGTCTCATTTTCTTTGAATTTTCGAAAATTGCAAATTTAGAAATAACATTTATTTATTTATTTATTTATTTATTTATTTGTCAAAAAAAAACAGTAAAAACTGTATATGACGTGTGGGGAAAGAAATTTATCTGCGCACATTTTCTTGAGGGCCAGAAATTTTATAAAAAAAAAAACGGAAAAAAAACGGGAAAAAAAACGAAAAAATGAATTTAGAAAATAAATTTTAGAAAAATAAAGATATTTGAAAAATATTTTTTCCCGAGTTATAGAAAATCAATTTTAACTGTAAATGAACTACAAGCAAAAGGAGTGCTCAACAAAACGTGCGCACAGTGAAGCTACATTTACGTCCAGAAGCAAAACAAGGGGCCATCTCAGCATTTGCTCAATGGATCAGGGAAACTGGACAAAAACCTGATCGAGATGGGGGTCATTGACCCGGAAGCGGAAGTACATTACTTGTTACAGGCGTATTAAATATTTTTTTAAATGTATACAATGCAAACATAAACTAATTCATTATATATCTTTGTTTTGTTACATTAAACATTATTTTTCTTTTTCACGATCAGTATAGTATCTAATTGTATAGAAACAGTTTTGCATAACGCGAGAAAATACGTGCTCTTGTAGCACCACTGTATATAACAAGGTGGTATTACAAAAAGCATCGAAGGACGACGCACGACCAATATCACAAATCAAGGGTTTGGTTGGTTATAAACCTCGGCTATTCCTCCTGTTTGCGAACTATTCTCCGTTTGTTATTTGATCAATTTTTATCGGCCTAAGAGCACTAATAACTATTTGTTTAACATATTGTACATAGTGTGAACATAATATTGTGAACAGATTAAATTGGATTGCTCTATTTTGCGAAACATTTTAGTCAATTAGTGAGATGACAAATTCAACAATGTGGAAGTCATTTTCGACAGCTTGTTTTAGTGTTTTTCATTTCCTACAGACTCCTTCTGCATGCAAAGAAGTAGAGTTGAAGTGAGAACTTAAATAAACTATGTATTTATTGAAAATAATATAATTTACTTTGTTTATCGTGCTGCATTATTTGAGAATATTGTTTTTGAATTTGTTGGCTCACCTCGAGAAAATCTAGTATATGTGGATTATTGTGGGGAAGTTTGGTGTTGAGAGGCTCGATTGTATCCGGTTCTGGCAGGATCACTCCGAAAAAGAACTCGTTGCTCTTGAAGACGTTCATATGGCGGGGGATGAGGTCTCCTGCAAACGTTCAAAAATGAATTCTGAATATAAACCTATGTTCCGATTAAAATAAGTTGGTGATTGACATTTGTGCTTCTGAAGCTGTAGCTTCATTTAATGTGAGTATATAATTTGGTTACTTTAATAAGTGTTTATTTAAAGTGTTTATCCTCGTGCCCTGGAATCACGCGCTTAATAGTACACAACCTGTCAGCGTTGCTCCCTTCCATTCGCAACTGTCAATCACCAACTTCTTTTAATCGGACCATACAACTATAATCCATTAATATTTTCATAATTCAAATTACAGATGATGAAATTAGACTGTATGAAGTTATGTTCGATATGTCACTAATTATTTTTTCTTTGAAGCTGAGCTTTCAGTATTGAGTTGTGTGTGTATTGAAATTGGCCTTGCAAACTCGTTGAAAAACATTAATTGAATGGCCCCTACTTTGTGAAATGATGTTTGTGATCGTGGATGGATTGTATATCATATCTGCGCCCTGTCAATAGCATACCTAATGTTTTCCTTATAAGGTACAGTTGGTCCACATCCGATTTTCCGGGCCAAAGTGCTTGGCCTTGCACAAGTTCGGCAAAGACACATCCTGCAAACAAGCACGGAAACAACAACTATTTTTAATCACTTAAATATTCAAATTGACTAGAGTTAATCATAAAGAAGTACTAAAAGTAAATACTACAATGAAACACATTACAAATCCATTGTCCGTAAAATTATAACTATTTATTACCATTTGTATCTATTTTATTTTAGAAATTAATTTCATCATTATTTTGTTACTACGGAACATTGGTCCTACAGAACACTAACAAAATACTTTAAAATGCTAAAAATTGTCGGTCAGATAAACACAGAATCACTTTATACGAGAACTTAAAAGTTTACGATACAGAGAAGGTCGGTATATTATCTTGATTTCTAAACTAGTGGTGATAAAACAGTACATACTTTCTCGTATTATTTGAACACTTAACGTATAGTATAATACTAATTGAACTCCCAAACGTATTTTAAATCCGCAGAAATGTATCTCCTAGCTGGGTTTTGAACTCAGGCGTATGGGTTCCGCGAGAAATCTATTAATCTACTAGACCTGGCTGTTTATCTACGAACAACGCTCCAAAATTAATTCAATTTTTGTAATTATCGTAATTTCAGAGTTTTAATCATATCAAGACATCCCATATTATTAAGCAAAATTGCTCAACTCGACTAAGAATTAGGAAAACATTTGAAGCCGTTTTGAAGAAAATCTTGTCACTATTTCACTCAATTTATACTAGAAGTACTAGTATAACCGGTGGTATATACGTATCTGATAGTAGTACGACATCCGCAGTATAACCCGATTTAAACATCGAAAACATTCCTCTGACACGCTATACGGTTATCGTGTAATTTGATTTTACCGACAATCCCTAGGTTCTATGGGACGAGTTGCGGTTTTCACTATTGGATAGGCATTTCTAACGTAAATTCAAAAGTTCTTGAACATATTTGGTGTCTGACATCTCCTTTTGAAATGAGCGTCATACCTTTCGATACTCTTCTATGACATGTAGACTTTCTTGACCGCAAGGAAATAAAAAACTTAAAAATTGTTTTGTTTAAGGAATTCCTTCATTGCATAATATGCAGTGGTGCACAAAAAGGGAGAAAAAGAGGGCTTTTGTCTTTCAAGTTACATATTAAGATATATAGCGTTTACTTACTTTCTACACTAATGAAAGTCATTCAGAATATCAATTGCTAACGTTGTGAATATTAACTATAAGTAAATAAATAAAACATTTTATATTCAGCAGTAATGAAAAATGATTTATAAGAAAACAAAAAGTCGGCTTGACACTTCACCTATAGCCTCGCCCCCTCCGAGAAAAATCCCGACTCAGTATTTTTGAACGTTCATGGAAACGTACTAGTAGAGATTAACTTACCAATTGCCCATACGTCAACGGGAGGCCCGTACATGGTATCTCCCACCAGCAGTTCAGGAGCTCGGTACCATCGTGTTGCCACGTAGTCTGTATAGTTTTCTCCCGGGCCTAAGAAAGAAAATAAACAAATTAAAGACCTTCAGGTTGTAGGAAGATGCTTAATAACTATCAGACCTCTAAACAAGTGGAGTTTTGTAGTACGCGCGAATCTTGGCACTGGCTCTTATTCCTAGCTTCTGTTGATTGACTTTGTCACTCCTACTTTGTGAATTTAAGACACTGATTTTCGACACTAGCTGTACTGGTGAGTCGGATTCAGTCACTATCTTGAGAAGAATTTTAGCGGCCGGCTGCTCTGATGTGTAGTTTTCAATGGTTTCTCCGATCATTACCAGGTGAAAGCCCGAGCAGTACCCTAACAAACGAACCACGAATCTTGCGCGATTCCTTCCTCTTCTTTGCCATATCCTCACTTCTTACTTTAACACACATGCGCTACACTACCACACATGCCGGGAGACCAGTCAGGAGCTTGGAGCTTGTCCCAGCTGGGGCGCTGCTTTGCTGGTGGGAGATATCTGGATCGGGAAACCCTACAACCCGACGTGTGGGTTGGCGCCGTCCTCGCCATCCAGCGGGGGAAGAATATAGCCACCTCTTGTGATAAAAAACATACTATACACTAAGGGAAATAATAACCACTAACCACTAACTTGAGGTGCCCGGAAACACAAATAAACAATCCAAGATACCCAATGAAATCTACCCAATGAAATAAAAGGTATTTACTAGCAAATCTCTCGTGTTTTCAATGAGCTTATAAACCAAGTTGATGTTAGTGGTAAGTGGAGCTAACAAAGGTAGAAATATTATTTTTTCCGATTATATTTTTCAATTTAGTAAATAGGAATCAGTGATATAACGTTCACTTTCATTTTTGGTTCGACAATGGGTTATAAGAAACAAAGTATTTCATTTTCAATTATCGTTTTTAAATTAATTATGTAAGGGTAGATTTATTTAAATATCAATAAATGAGCGAAAATATAAACAATGAGCATTGATTATAGCGACTAATATAATTGTAAATCAGAAATTCGTTTTCAGAAAGAAGTGAATGGCATTAACGTACTCCCAGTGCTCAGTGCAAGGGACTTTGTCAACTCCTAGTCTAAAAATTTAACGTTTTGAGGCTAGTTCTCACAGTTCTCTCATATGGCATTGCGAACGACTAGGGTCTTTTTTGGGCGTGATGACGGGCTATATGACCAACCGATGTCCGCGATTAACATGGAGTATACGTGGACTCATACGTTATAATTGGATTGGCAAAATAGATGTAGAAGTTTAGTGGAATATTTCGAAACTGTTTGTTACATTATATACTACTCGTAATGATTTATGCAAATATGATTAAGTGGCTTTGTTTTCCTTTCCAAAGCATGAAGATATTCAAAATAAATGGGAGGAAATTTTATTATAAAACGAGGAAATTAAACGGTAAAGTTTAGATTTGTGAAAACACTTCAGCAGTGAAGAAGGTGATTGCAATGAGAAATCTGGTAAGAATACATACTAAGAATTTTACTTTCATTATAATTCTTTTTACACTGTAAGTAATTTGTAAAATCTTATACAATTAATATTGTGAAATCTAAAACACCGAAGAATTCATATGGAATATCAGCTACAAAAAAATCAATGAGAAGTGTCCAAAAATTAATTATATAATTAAACTATATACTAAAAGATAATGTGTATTGTAAATATGAATTTTTCATACTACAGTAATTTCTATTCAGACGTATATAAATAAAGATTTTTTAATACTAAAATATTAAAAAGTTTGCAGAATTTACGTGTAAAAACCTAAAAATACTCTATCTTATTTGCGCGTGGCGCCGCCATAAAAACCTAAGTCAAGTGCAGCGCTCTGCGCGGGGAAGCGACGAACTACCCTAAAATTTGTTCCCCAAAATCCGAGAAAAAGCGTGATACGTTAAAATGTTTGTGAAGTTTCCGAGCTGCAAGCCTTCACGTTCATATTAAAGTGATCTGGGAACAACACACTATCATGTGCCGCAGCAAAATCCAAAGACCTAGCGCTTTCTTCAGACAGAAACTTTTGCAGATTGTAAGAGCATAAATTACCAATTATCATCATTACTGCTCATGAAACGCCCCGCAGAATTGTGAGCTAACGGGAAATGAAATAATTCTCAAGCATAATCGAGACCATTTTATGTATTGTCTTTCGATTATACACAGAATTTCTGTGCCGAAACTTTATTTAATTAATATCATTGAGAGGATGTATTCACGTTTTGAAGGTGATTAACCTGAACCTAAACTTAAAATTCTTAAATTAATATTAATTAAATCTTACCAACTTGTATTTGTCAAGCTAAAAAGGAAATTTTGTCTTTCTTTTCTTACTTAAAATTCTTAAATTAATTGGAAATAGTACGTCCAGGGTTAAGTTTAAATCACCATTTCATTAATTTTTTGAATAACTCTTCAAACCAATTCTTGTCGACAAACCATTTAATTAATTAAGACCGATTATTTTTGTCAAGAACCATTTAATTTCGTGTTTGTCGCTTTGGTCGTCTTCACGAAAAGCACGCAATACAGGCAGGTTCGTTGGTACTCACTGAGCATGCGCGCGAAGCCGAAGTCGCACAGCTTGACGACGCCCTGCGCCGTGAGCAGGATGTTCTCGGGCTTGACGTCGCGGTGGATGCACGCGTGCTGGTGGCAGTAGGCCACGCCCTGCAGCACCTGCCACGTGATCTGCTTCACCAGCAGCTCCGGGCAGCCGCGCGGGTACTTCTCCAGCTCGGCCAGCACCGTGTGGTCGCAGAACTCGAACACCAGGTGCAGCCGCCGCTTCCGCCGGAACACCTCCAGCAGGTTCACCAGGTTGGGATGCTTGAGGTTCTGCGCAAACAGACCGGCAATTCATTGATTGATTGATTGATTTGTGATTCCGGGCGCGACAACTGCTAAGTTCGTTAGTCCCGAAAGTGTCCACCGGAACACCTCCAGCAGGTTCACCAGGTTGGGATGCTTGAGGTTCTGCGCAAACAGACCGGCAATTCATTGATTGATTGATTGATTTGTGATTCCGGGCGCGACAACTGCTAAGTTCGTTAGTCCCGAAAGTGTCCACCGGAACACCTCCAACAGGTTCACCAGGTTGGGATGCTTGAGGTTCTGCGCAAACAGACCGGCAATTCATTGATTGATTGATTGATTGGTTAGTGATTCCGGGTGCGACAACTTCTAAGTTCGTTAGTCCCGAAAGTGTCCACCGGAACACCTCCAGCAGGTTCACCAGGTTGGGATGCTTGAGGTTCTGCGCAAACAGACCGGCAATTCATTGATTGATTGATTGATTTGTGATTCCGGGTGCGACAACTGCTAAGTTCGTTAGTCCCGAAAGTGTCCACCGGAACACCTCCAACAGGTTCACCAGGTTGGGATGCTTGAGGTTCTGCGCAAACAGACCGGCAATTCATTGATTGATTGATTGATTAGTTAGTGATTCCGGGTGCGACAACTTCTAAGTTCGTTAGTCCCGAAAGTGTCCACCGGAACACCTCCAGCAGGTTCACCAGGTTGGGATGCTTGAGGTTCTGCGCAAACAGACCGGCAATTCATTGATTGATTGATTGATTGGTTAGTGATTTCGGGTGCGACAACTTCTAAGTTCGTTAGTCCCGAAAGTGTCCACCGGAACACCTCCAGCACGTTCACCAGGTTGGGATGCTTGAGGTTCTGCGCAAACAGACCGGCAATTCATTGATTGATTGATTGGTTAGTGATTCCGGGCGCGACTTCTAAGTTCGTTAGTCCCGAAAGTGCAGTGCATGCTTTGGTCGCGGCGGCGACCTTCCCTCCTTGGATGGCGAGATCCGACGTCGAACTACAGTTAGTAAGTCTTGTTTGTACAGTCCATAATTTGTTGGAAAAACATTAATTTTAAGTGGAAAATTAATACGAATGACAAATGTATTACAAGATAATTTAATAATTGCAGTTAAATTAAATGTACGTTTGTACACCTAGACGAAATGGCCTTGAATTGGAAGTTCACCAGCACATTTTGTTGCTTGGAAACTTTCCTAACGGTTAGTTCCCGAGCGACTAAATGTGCTGGTAAATTTAAGATTCAAGGCCATTTCTTCTAGGTGTACAAAGTTACGTTTTATTTAACTGCAAATATTCAATTATCTTGTAATACATTTTTCATTAGTATTAATTTTCCATTTAAAATTAATGTTTGTCGAGCAAATTATGGACTGTAAAAACAAGACTGTTACCAACTGTACGAAGGCTTGCGGGGATTTTTTCCAACGAGGTATCTCCCACCAGCGGTGCACCGCCCCAGCAGGGACAAGCTCTAAGCTCCCGACCGGTCTCCCGGCAAGTGTGGTAATGTGGTGCGTGTGAATGTGTGCGTGTGTAAGTAATGACTGGGTGAGAATAGAACAAGGAAGAGGAAGGAAAGATCGCGCGCGGTCCGTGCCGTTTGTTAGGGTACTGATCTAGCATTCGCCTGGCGTTGATCGGAGAAACCACGAAAAACTACCGATTACCGCAGCCGGCCCCTAGGATTCTCCATCGACTTAGCTATGTAGCTGGCGTGGAAAATCCTGCCAATTTCGGTATTCGAACCCTAAGGCCTTCCGGTCAGAGGCATATCGACTGATACCCCGAGCCTTCTTTGCAGGTCAGACCCGCAATATAGCCAACATTAGAGACCAGAACTTTGATCCTGGTGAAGAGGCAACTAAAATAAAATTCAACATTGTCGAGTAATTTCTGTTTTCTCAGTTTTGTTTTAAAAAATAGGTAGACTTTTCATTAAACGAATGTAAACTTTTCTTACACGGAAGACTAAAGGCTTCAGGTCCCATGCAATACAGATTCAGGTTTTAAGTAGAGGAGGGAGAAATGCTGAGCAAGGGCACTCTGTATGAACAAAGACCATTGAACTTAAAATAGATAAGGCTATGGAAAAAAGCAAGTGAAGACTGTGAATAAAACAGGAAGAATCAATCACTTAATTAGTGACTGCAGCGAGATTGTACTGACCCGATTTCACACAACGTATTTACAGAAAAGCTACCGAGATAATGAAATCGTGCAGAAAATATAAACGGCAGATGATCAGTGGTGGAAGTACGAGCCGGTAAGAGTGGCCGAATACGAAAATAATATAGAATTTCAAGATCCGAAGACACTATCGTTGGATCATAACATGCCATATTTTACCGCCTTTGAAATGCAGCAAGTATAGATAGTGGACGTGATCATCGCAGTAGATTTTAATATGGGTGAGAAGGGTATTGAAAAAAATGACAGAGTTTCAGACAGAGCTGGAAAGACACAGGAAACGTAGCCCTCGAGGTGAACCCAACAAACAAACCCTTGGTACCCTAGGCCTTGACGCGGTCGAGCAAACGAATTGCAAAAGACTGCCTTGATGGGTACCACTCGCTTTCTGCGGAAAATTTCTGTGGGAATCCCAAGTACTTGGTTAGGAACGAGATGCAGTGAAGAAGCATCCGGCGTAAGAACTTATTAATGGAATATATAATACGAATAACAATAACAACCATTTCGCACTAATATCAGTAAGTAGAAACATTAATAATAATAGTGATAATAATAATAATGATAATAATAATCATAGAGCTGTAGAATAATAAACGAGCGCTGGAGGAAGCGGTGGGAGGGCGTTCGGTCGATGTCGCGTGCCGCTCGCAGCGCTGGACGCTCGACCTCGTGGCTCGATCGCAGACGCGTGGGCGGCTCAAGGTCACTGGCGGGGACCAACCCAAACCCTCGCCTCGCCTCACGCGTCCGTCCTCGTACAGATGCACACACGATTCAATCAATACTTTTTTCTAGCGACGGGGTATCAACAACAAATCTCAACAACAATTCTCAACAACAAATCTCAACAACAATTCTCAACAACAAATCTCAACAACAAATCTCAACAACAAATCTCAACAACAAATCTTACAAGTCCTCGAATCTCTGAAAGGTTATTAGTAGGGAGCGGATTTTTATGCTCTAAAAAATATTGAAATATGCTTTTTAATATTCATTTATGACCTAAAAATTCTGAAATGTGCGTTTTAATATGCATTTATGACGTAAAAATTCAGAAATGTACACTTTAATATGCAATTAAAATTAACAATATTTCATTTCCTGTATAAACATTTCTTAATAAAATTCAGAAGAAGCATGCTTGGAATGAAAAAATAATTGTGCGAACATAATATAACCTAGCTTACTTCTCGGGAGAAATAATTGCAGTAAATATATGCACGTTACTGAAGTACATTGTAGGTCTTCTTTTACTTTTTCTGCCTGGTTTAAAAAATATATCAAGAATATCCTATATTTGCACAAGCATTTTATCATAAAAAAGAAAAAAGCAAATTGTGACGAGCTTTTCTAATCAATGAACGCTCACAAATAAATAGATTATATGAAAACATGAAACTTTTTCTCTATTTTAACGAAATATGCAAAATATGCTCCCATAATTACGCGAATATGCACAAAGAGCAAAAATCGGCCAAATATGCACAAATATGCACTAACATATTAATCTACACAGCATCAAATTCTAACCAAATGTCAAGAAATTTCACTTAGCTATACCTTGAAGCAACGGACAAAAATATGCAAAAATCGTAGAAATCCGCGCCCTAGTTATTAGATTCAAAACACGAAATACCTGGCCTTTTTCGTGAATTGATTCCTGATATTTACTTACTCGTATAATACCGCGAATTTTATGTAATGCGGTAATTTTTATTTAAAGTGTATCGTTTGCATTATAATGTGGCATAGATCTCATTTTCATTGAAATGGACCTCTGGGATATCTCTGGAATATCAAAGAATTGCAAATATTAAACTTTTCCTTTCTCATACTTCGAAAATGTGGTAAACCTTTAATATTAGTTTGATAGCACATTTTAAAACAATGTTTTCCTTAATGTGAGACCTTTAAATCTGTTCATGTACGCCTTTTTAAAAATATTAGTAGTTTTCGACTAATTTCCAGTTAAATTGTGAAAATTTTGTCAAGTTTTTAATCACTGGTACATTAAATGCAGTTCCGGCATTCAGACGGCACATAGTCGGGCGGTCAAGCCACTCAACTCATAAGCGTTGAGGCTTGTATTTTTATCTAAAGAAATATTTCTTCTTTTTTGGACTTCATGTATGATTAGAGAAATATACACTTCCTTCAATGTCAGAAGTTTCATTTTCATTTAAACTTTTGAATTTTCAAAAATTAAAGAGAGGTGTTTTTTAATCTCTAGCGCGTAGTTTGGTTGGAATTTTGTTAAGTCATCGCTGAAGTGTTTGAAGAATAAAAGTTGTAATATTATGATGTTAATCAACTTTTACCAGTACTATGGAATGTATAGGAAGATTTCATTTTGTTTTATTTCAGTTAATCAATGAACCTACGTTTTGGAATATTTATCAAAATGTTCTGATATTCTTTCGTAATTAGTCTGCCTGGATTAAACCGCATTAAATGACCGCATATAATGAAATTATTTCCTTGATGGCCTATTGTCGTCACGGACCATATAGCTAGGCGCTGCCTGTTGGAAAAAACCTTGCGGCCGGCTGTTCTGATACAAAATTTATTTTCAGAGGTTTCTTTGATACATACCAAGCGGATGTCGGAACACTAACCTAACTAGAGGTTCAAGAAGCACAAGCGAACTTCTTCTTTTTCATCATTGATCCTTCCTTTACATACACATTTACCCGTACCACATGCACTATACTACCATGCATCGGGAGATTCGAGATTTTCCTGGCTGGAGCGGTGCCCCGCTGAAGAACTAACTGGAGGGACAATAAAAACCCGTAAGCTGACCGGAAGGTCGGCGCTGGATCTCATTTCTAGCCAAAGGTCAGGAAGCAACACCGCCACCACCCAGCTAGCCACTATTGAACTCATGAAACTGATGACCAAAATAGTTGACTCGCCTGAAAACATGAACTAATCAACCATACGTAAACTTCGTACAAAGTTAACAATTCAAGACGCTGTTTTATAAGCCTAGACTGTTGCAGACGGAGTGATTGTTTTACAATTTTTTAGTGACATATTTAGAAATTTTCTTAGTGTTTTGTTTAATTTCACCTTTGAACTAAAGAAGTTTTTAAAATAAATGTATAATTGTTTCTTATGTAACGATTAAATGCAGTGGCGGCTTGTAGGATAGTACCATTGTGCCATGGCACCACCAACAAAAAGCAAGGAGTACAATTTTTTCTCCACAAAAGCGTGTATAAAATATCGTTTCTTCAAAATATTTTTCTTTATAGGAATTCATTTGAACGAGCGCGTAGTCATTCGATGCTCTATTAATTCTCTCTTCAAACGCATAGGGTGCAGTGCTATCTGTCGGCCTCCTCCTAAACCTCTGAGCCACCTAGGGATTGGCTCCGTCTCTGCCCATTTAACACCGTATAAAAAGAACCATGTGTTGGTTTGTATGCGTCTCTTATGGATGAGACGGTGCCAAAATCGAACTGGAACTGTAGTTCACATTCTGTTTCATAGAATGCATTAACGACACTATCTTCACCGAGCAGAGTATTTCTCGCTCAGGATGACCCCGATGCCATGGTATTTCTTACGTCTTTTTTTGTGATTCGCATATGGAGGGGTGGCGTACACCATGGGCGTAAGACTCTCTCTTCTTCCCGTACCCTCTTCAGCGAACTCTGGAACCTCTTGAGATCAATGTGGGCACTCGGGTTTCAGGCTGAGTTTTTCTTCCTTATTATTTTTAGTTTGTTTTCAGTTTGATCTTCATGAAATACAATAATAAATACGGTCACTGTAAAGTTAAATTTTGTTGTCTACGAATTATATTTGAGATTACTAAACCAGTTTTAAAACGTCGCATCGATGTGGAGAAACATAGACGGTTTTTGAACATAGATAATTGGTAAATTCGTTTTTTTTGTCGATGTCATATAACTGACACCACCAATAGAATTCTGTACCGGCCGCCACTGATGTAATGTCCTTTTGCTCTAGGCGGTGAAAAGAAAAATAGTACCTAGAATTTTGACTTACATGATTGATCCTTTCAAGAGTTCTCACTATATAAGGCTGAAATTTCTGGGATTTGCAGAAAGCGGTGGGTGACTGCGATCATTGTAACAGACGCTTAGTTTGTAATTGTGTCCACGACACACATGTTTAAAATTTCTCCCCTTTCTTGAAAACGTTTTTGGATTTATGGACAGGAGATTGGTACTGAAACGTAAGAGTGAGTTAACTTAAGATTTTTGTAAAATCATTACTTCCATCAGGAAAGTTAATGCAAATTTACACGACACATGTGAAGCATTTGAAATAGAACTTGCAACATTAGAAATGAAGAAAAAATGTTTTGAGATCTGGATTCGTGTTTGGATGCGTGTTTAATGAAAAATAATCGTGATTTCATGCACTTCCCGATAATATACGCGTGCAAAAGTTACAGAGTTTGTTGCAAGTACATATTATTACAAAATTAATAAAGCGATAGATTAGTTATTTCGTGTTAAAGAATCTCTTGTGGAAAAATTCAGAGAGGAACGTGTGAAATGATCGAACGATCGTTCCCAGCCGGAAGTTCAGGGAATGGAAGAAATAATGATCCTCTAGCTGGTCTTGGACCTTTCAATACCAGCTCATTGCCACAGTGAAATGTTTTGTCGCTTTGGCAACGATTAGTCTTGGACAGGAAAGTCGACGTTTCGGCAACCATTTTGATACAAAGTGAATGGAGTAAAGAGTAAGTTACTTCAAAGATAAACTAGTGGTGCTACAACAGCGTGTACTTTTTCGCATTATTTCTAACTTTTTCAATTTTCGAAAATTCAGAGAGGTCATCAAAATACGAACTACGCGATTCAATCATCCCTTGTTCTATTCTTTAAAAATAAGAAAATAAATTTGAACAATTGTTGAAATTTTTTTTATAAATTGCTTTAACTTTCAACCAGGTTTTACGTGAAACATACTTGTTTCTTCAAAACGTTTTTCATGACCTGTTTTAAATATAACTTTTTAGAAGAGATTTTGTTTAACAAAAAACCTCTATCTTCAGATTCGTAGTTTGGCACTTAACTTTGTGCAATTTTCAAAAAGGGAGAATTTGCCGAAAATGGAACTTACACACATTTTTTATCGTTCTTTGAAAATAAATTAAAATTGTCTATATTTCACGCAAAACTTCGCGAAAACTTGTCATATTTCCGAAAATTGTAGACGCTAAAAATTAATATTGGAAATATTCAATATTGATGGTAGATATTTTATTAAATAAAATCTATTCAAAAACTTTATAGGGGTAAGTACAATTTTTTGAAAAATCGAATAGTTTTCCCGTAATTTCAGTTTGAAGTTAATGCAATTTATAAAAAAACATTTGTTCTAAATCACTTCAAATTTTTTTATTTATTTTTTGCAGATATGGCAAAGGACGCTTAAAATGGTACAGGTCTTATTTTAGTTGAACTATCTGAAATTTCGAAAATTACAAAAGATAAAAATAATGCGAGTACAAGTAGTTTGTAGATTGTAGTACCACTAGTTTTCAGGTATGACATTTTAAAAGGGCCGGAATAAGGGTTGAAATGCTAATGAAAGTAAATAATTAAAAAATGGAGTTAATATGCATGTTGAAGAGAAGGTCAGAATATTTTTACAATAAAGAGATAACGGATGATATATTTCTTAATGAAACTAGTGGTGCTAAAACAGCACGTACTCTCTCCCCACGCAAAATTACTTGAAAAGTAAGACATTTTCGAAAAAATGTACGTGACCTTATTTCAATATCTATCATTAAGGAACTGATTTCATTAAGGGAAAAAATCTGTTTCTTTACGATTTTAATTGTAGGAAGACTCCGAAAAAAATTTTGAACTTCTGCAATTTTCAAAAACTTAGGGTTTTCCACCAACATGAGACCTGCTTCATTCTTTTAAACGTCCTTGATACTATCCAACAACAAAATTTAATCCAACATGGAGACATTTTTTTGAAAATTTTGAAAATGTCCCAGGAGCTTCATGTAAAAGAAATTGAAATGCCGTTTTCAAATTCAAGGGACCACGACGTCAGCCGGATCGATCGAGGAATATCAATTTAGTATTGTTGAGAGCCGGACTGACGGACGGACGGACAGACACGATTTGTCTTCATTCGATTTTTCGGTATCAAGGTTCGGTATCAAAACATTAATTCTGGCTACACCACGGGTTAGAGGATTTTGTTTGTAAATTTAGAATCTGGATTTATCTACTTTCCCATTACCTGCAGTGAGTTTTTCCGCCGAAAATCCGCCATTTTTTCGCGCAGCATAACATAACTTTCTCTCTACTTCCGTAGGGAGAAAGTAAAAAAAAAGTTTGTCTCCGTACCCTTAAAGACCAGCTTCGACATCTTCCCGTATCCTCTCTAGGCCCAGTTTCGGTCCCTACCTAGGCCCAGCTTTCGGTCCCTATTTGCCTGATCCGGTGACGTCGCGACATACATGTAATGGTACTTCGTGTATGAAATCATTTCGCAACGCAAACAAGTTGACTCGTGTCTCTTCCGTGGCCATACGTTTTCCCGCCACGCCCTTCGCGTGCGCGACCTTGGCGTGGACACTATGTTTGCTCTCGGATGGCGCTCGCGGAGTCTACAGGTGGTAATATTTCTGTGGTCACAGGGTTAAAGTTCTTAAGTCAATTTTTGGCAAAATTGGGTTAAGTACTGAAACTGCAAGTTAAATATCTATATTTTGTTTTAGTAAAATGACCGAATTCTAATTTTACCTCCTTAACGACAAAAAAGGGTTGGGAAATAGCGTTGAGCATAGGAAGAAGAATTGGCTCAATAATATATAACCCTTTTCTCCAAACTGAGACTTTTGACTTAAGAACTTTTACTCCATGACCACAGGTCTGGTACTATCAGGCCAATAGATCTCACAAGGACCATCTGTGAAATCGAGCTCTGTGAATTGTTGAATGTTTTTCTATGTAATATCCAAATTAACAGAAACAAAATCGTGAAAAGTTTTGTTGTGCTGGATGCTAGAAATGGTGGTAGTGGTATTTTCTGCCTGATAGAATTGTTCTGATATTTGCTGCACGACAGTAAGATATATACTGATAATTGCTTCATACAATAGACGTGATAATATGACAAGGGTTTGGAAATGTCGGCCCCGTGGTCCAGATCATTAAAGCAGCCTTAGTGATCTTGGACCATGGGGTCGCGGGCTCCAGTTTCACCTCGGCATGGTAGTATGTGTTCGTCCTTTCACCCCTATCATCACCGTATCGTTTAATCCTCATACCATAACGTTACATCTAATAGTGGTCGCTAATGACCTAGTAGTTGATGCAACCTTAAATAACAAAAAAAGTTTGGAAATATTATGAAACATCAATAAATAACGTCTGCATTTTGTTTGTTTAATATTCCGTTTTGAAAACAAATCAATTTCTTTTGTTAGCATTTGAAAAAAATGTAAAAGAGCGTATTCGTCTGATGGCCTCCTCAATGTGTGTCTCCTCCTTTCGCTCGCGCAATCGCGTTTTGGTGCTGCTTTTTGTTTCCTCGCCATACCAGGTACTCAGAGGAAGGTTTGTAATAATGCATCTGAAAGTGGCGATTTTACGTCAGAAAAACTCGCGTTGTGGGGCCTTGATATAAAATAAGTGGGTAAATATCGCTCCTTTACATAGTAAATTACTTCCTCTAACACGTCACATAGCCTTGTTTTATGTCCGTGATACCGAAAAATTGGTTTACGACAATTTGGTTATTGACTGTATGTACGTCTGTCTGTCTGCTAGCATTGGCAGATGACAGTCCGTCTGCCGTCTGTCCGTCTGCCACCCCACAGGAGGGAACCACGATTACTTAGGTCAGTGGTGCCAAGTTCTTCTACTGGTGACAGTGGCACGCGTCGTGGCACTGAAGCATGCCACGAGCTTCTCTGTGCAACTAGCGTCGAGAAAGGGAACTATTAGTATTAACCCCGCCGTTTTAAATAGGGATGGCGTTGTCTCTGGTGGCAGGGTAATGAACTGCGTGGAGGGGCAATTTTGTCGTGGCACTCGTGCCACGGACTCCCGCTCGTTGCATCGACCTTGACAACACTGACGTAGGTAGACGTGGTTGCCTACTCCGCGCTCGACTGTCGTACCGTACGGACCGCTTGAGTCGTTGTGAACAATGATACTGACAAACGTGTGTTTTAGGAAAATTGTGATCCAACGAACATCTTGTGACCTGTGTAAATAGTGCCGCTAGCGAGTGCTACGCATTTTGTACAGTGGATACTGTCTGACAGCTGGGTAGCTCATCAATAATACTGTAACAACAATAAACAGTTATTTTTCCACACCAAATTTATACGTTTCAATGTTGTAAGAAGATTCAACTGAAACAGTAATCGACGAAATTACATCAGTGGAACCTCAACCTTGCCAATCAACAATGGAATCTCATCCAAGCCAGGAGATCTCGATGAGACTGCAAAACATGGATACGCTACAAGGTAACGCTTCAGGCCAACATGCCGCACGGCAAAATCTTAAGCGTCCTTCTGATGATAATACCTCGACTAACGACACAAAAAGGTCTATCCTAGTATACTAGGTTGACTGGTATGACTGTGTAAGTAAACTGGGTTGAGCTGTCTCTGCTCGCTTGTTTTGTTTAAACAATCCAGCAGAGACATCTCAACCCAATGTACTTATACAGTCTCCACTAAAAATACATTTGAAGAACCGAACAGTGATCCAGACCAAGGCCGTCTAGAATAGAAGGCCTGCTCCAACGCCGAATGACGTCACGAAGGGTGGCTGGCATGAAATGCAAGCTGTCCAGCGGGGTACTCTCCACAGTTTTAAACACAGATCTAGTTCTTAAAATAGCATGGAAATCCATACTTGTTTAAAATAACACAAGGAAACATTAAACCTTCTTGACGCCCCAGGAATTTATTTTAGAGATATTTTTATTAAGGCATTCCTATATTGTACAATTATCGTACAAGTAAATTAACATAATAATGAGAAGGCTTAAATGTTTGTACATACTACTTAATTATAATATAAAATTTTGTAGAATTCATAAAACAATTTGCTGTCATAATTGATACTCATAAGAAATTAAGTACCTTCATGATAACAATTCTATTTATATTTGTCATGCTCTATTCCTTTCTAGTTGTCTACTTTAATTCAGTATCGAAATTTGTAGTATAGCAGGTATAGTAGTAATACATTTATCAGATATTGCTCTGATGGCCGTATTAGTAATTATTAATATTTGTTAATATTGTAAGGAACTGTAAAATATTCATAGGTAAGTTAATAAAATTCAAGCTGCTCAAAAATAAGAAGAGGAAGGATGGAAAGTAATGTTTTATTCAGAAAATACTCCAGCAGATTATGTACGACTTTATAAGATTATTCAAAAGACACAAATCACATTGGAAATACATAAAAATTGTTTTGGACGCTTCAAATTGACTTTAATGCCTTCCTATTTTGCACTCACTTTTGTGACCTTGCGACTTACTTCTTGAAATCATTATATTTATTACTGAGCATTCCTATATAGGTTTATTTCATAAAATGTTTGACACACACAAAGTACTATGTTCTATCAACGTGAGCAGAATTTGTCCACAACTCGAAACTGTGTTTTCTATTAATCGAAACTTTGTCTCTTATACAAAGCCCTTCAATCAAGTTCTTTGATTTTCATGCTTCAGGAACTTAATTTCAAACTTTTTAAGATATCTATATCTGAAACACTTGGTGAGTTTTCGTCAAGTAGTTAGGCTATTCACTGCTATAGAAGGGTAGGCATCTTTTACTATGGTCAGATACGTTCCTTTAGTAAATATTTCAACACTATCTCTTCTTACTGCCTTGTTCTGGTAGAGAATAAATTTTGAGTCGAAGTGTTTTACACACACACACACACACACACACACACACACACAAGTACTTTGACGGGACAAAATCTTTCCTATTTATGTTTTCATCCACTTCTGTCACAGAGCAGGATTGTTTGGAAATTTAAAAGTTGAAACGCGTTCCGTCGATTCATCATAATTCGCTCAACTGCATGGCACACCTCACTTGCTTGACATCTTATCATAAATCTCTCCTGCCTGATTTTCAAAGTGTCTTCCTTTAAGGATAGTTTGCATTCACTGAAAAAAATGCAGGGTTTAATAGTAATACCACACATCCAAGTGCAAGCAAGAAAACATACTACAACACATATTACATAAATTAATTGATAATTGTACCACATACGTATATCAATACTAGAAATAGACATACCTTGCTTACTTGAAGATAATGGACGAAGGAATTCTTTTTATGTAGAAAACCGAGCACGCCATTAATACTGAATTATTGAACCATCCGTTCGCATCTAAACTTATCCTACAAGGGCTAATTAGCTAGAATATTCTAGCTCGTTGACAAGAGCATATGCGAAAACGAAAAATATTCAGCCACCGATTGTGACGTCAGATCACGTGACATTCACATTGGCTCAGGCCTTCTAATATACTATTCTAGACGGCCTTGTCCAGACCCCAACAATCAAAATTACTTAAGTTATATTAATGAAACTGCATAAAAAATGTCAGAAACCATTCAAATTCCTCCAATTTATATAGCAAATATAACGAATATCACTAATTTCTGCAGAGAAATTGTTACCAAAGTAACAAACAGCTTCACACTTCACTTCATAAATATCAGAGTAAAAATACAAAGAAAGAAAATCAGTGTCTTCGAAGACATTACGGACATTACTAAATATCATATTATCACAGGAAGACAAGGATCCAGCAAATAAATTCTCAATCGTATTAAAAAACCTACACACGTCAGTCTCAGAAGAGGAAATCTATATTGAACTGAAAGTGAAACATCCGTCACTCATTAAAGTTAATAGACTCCCAAAGATAATAACCCAATAGGCTATTTGACAACTTTTAGAAAACCATCTTAAATTGTTTATTCTATCATTCTATGCATACGATTTCGTTTATTTTCGGTATACTACTAAAATTGCAACACGAATTGACGACAAAGTTTAAATTAAAAAAAAGCTCGCCAAAACGCTATCTTGCGCCAGAATCGGTTCGCATGGCTCCTGTGACGTCACATGCTTGTAAACAAGCGACCAGCGAGTATTGTAGCCAGCAGGAGAATAAGCGGAGAAAGAAAGTTAAGCGATTGAGTTTTATTTTGAAGATTAATTATGGTGTATAAATGGTGTGCGGTGCCACTGTGTACAAATACATCGATCAAAAACCCCGAGAAACTGTTTCTGTGCCAAAGAACGCTAAAATGCGTAAGAAGTGGATGCTACTCGCCCGTAGAAACCCGAGTGATATAAAGGACCACTCGAATGTATTTTTCTGTGAAGACCATTTTATTGTAAGTAAATGTTTTATATTTGTAATATGAAATTTTATTAGATACTATGTTTTGCCATGTATCAATATTCATCAATATAGAAACAATTTCACAGGAGCTTGGCAGATGCAAAGTATAAAAGATCAGAAAACAATTTTACTGAGGTCTATCAATATTTATTATAATTTATCAATATTTTTAATAATTGTTAAATTTGATAATAGTTCTTTGACAACAAAATTACAACTTTCTTTTACGTTATGCTAATATCAAATTTAATTCAAGTGTTGGTACCAATAAAATCATTGTACCTATAAATCAGTAACTTGACAATAAACCTTACAAAAATTTTATTGTACTTACTTGGCAATTCTGACGTTTCTCAGTACCATAGCGTAAAAATTTGGGGTTGTTTTTGAAGAATTGTCCAACCATTACTGTGTCTATTTTGAGCAGGTTTCTACTATCCGCTTTCACAAAATGTGTCTCCATTTTAGAAAAATAAAATCACTACCTAATTCACCACTAGCACGCAGTTGGCTTTTTTGGCAAAAAACTTTTAACACACAACGATCAAAGAAATTCCTTTCGCCTTACTTAGCTCGTGCTACACACGCGGAGATCAGCTTTAAGCGTGTTTACATGCTTGTGACGTCACATGAAATGCGGCCAATCACAGAGCGTTTTCGATCACGTGACTGAACCCTCAAGAACATTAATTTTAAACGAATAATTTAATGTAGATAATGCACATTTTTTAGCAAATATGTAAAAAAAGGCTTTAATGTGGAGTAATCTTCCAGGATGTCAGCAAGCCGACCTACATTTACAACACAGTCAAATAGCCTATTCCAGTAATAGCAGCCGAATTCCATACCAGATAATAGATAACCAAAAAAGACAATAGCCCCAAATGCTGGTGAACAAAATATAGAAACTATTTTAGAAATACGACAAATGTTAACTCATTGTTAAAGCTCAAAGGAGAAGAAAATCTAAAGACACCATTCAATGCATGAGATGCTTAGATTTTGGACATACAAAAAACAACTGCAACTATTAAATAGCATGTATTTACGGTTCCAAAATCCATTATTCTGCAACTTCCTCCCGTAAAAATGAACCATTCAAATATTATAACTGTCAGAGAACCACAGAGCAGATCTCAGAACAGAGGAATGCCCTTATAAAAAAGTCAGCCGAATCCCTAACCTCAAAAATCTCCGAAGCAGAACTAGAACCAATAAACCACCAACAGCACCACCTTAAAATAGCTACACTAACTTCCCAAGATCGACAAACACTCAAAACATTCCAAACTTAACACACATTAATAACGCAAACACAGTACAAAATATTAATCATCATAATAACCCTCAAAATATAAATTCTGGAGCACACTCCAATGAGAGTAACTTTCTCAACACCCTGGTCAGTACAATTGCTACTCATACAATCAATATAATCAACTCAATTATCCCCTCAGTAATAAATAACATTCAATCTTCCATCTCAGCATACATTAATAACAATTATTCAACAAACAAAAATTAATAAAATTACCATAATCAATTGGAATGCTAATGGAATAATCAATAAAGTCAATGAACTAAAATATTTCATCCAAGTTAAGAAAATTGGCATTGCATGTATAACCATCTAAACAATAGTGCAAAATTCAGTCTACCAGATTACAAAGTAATTCAAGAGAACAAATACTAATGGAGGAAGAATAATGATATTAATACAATTCGCAATAATGTTATCAAATCATATACCTCCAACCCTTGGTATAGAAATAGAAGCCATAAAGTTTACTAATAATAACCAGGAAACTATATTAACAGTAGAGTTTAACCCCCCCTCCAATGTGAAAATCCAACATACCAATCTCATTGATATAATTAATCCACACCCGCCAACAATAGTTTCAACTGATTTTAATGCACAACATATACAGAGGCGATGCAAAATCAATAACACAGCAGGGACACAATAACAACAACAATCTAAATATCATAACCCTTAATGAACCAACCTACTACCAATACGATCACTCTACGAATCCAGACCTATTACACAAGTATAACAAATATACAACAAAAGTTTTTCTCTATAGTACACCATGAAATGGATTCAGATCACTTACCAATAATAATTACAACACAAAATTCACCCCACACACTCTCACCCATACCACTACTCAACACATTCTAATTGGCACAAATTTAAAAATAATTTAAAAATAGCCATCCCAAAATTTAAAACCTTAAATAACCCTCCAGAAATAGGTCAAGCAATAAAATTACTCAATAACTTAATATTAAATGAACTACAGAACAGCAGATCAAACAAATCATCTGTAAACACACAGGATTACTCAAATAAAATACACAAAAGCATAAGAACTCTAATTGATATAAGGAATAAAATAAGAAGTCTATGGAATCACACTAGAAGCCCTGAAGTTAAAAAGGAACTGAATCCGTTAACTTATATGACATAAAAATTCACAGTCCATTAACTTTCATGACACAACATTACAACACCATGATACAAACACGAAGCTCAAATAATAATATGGCAATTTAAAAATAAAATACTAAACAAAAAACTACAATTTCTCCATTTAACACTAGCACAGGGAAAAAGTTCTCACCTTTTGAAAAAGCAGAAACACTAGCAAACCATTTTGCAAAGACATTCAAACTCAATGACTCACCCACACACACTCAACATCAAACAATCACACAGCTAGTCTCATCTCGAAATTATAATGTACCCTTCAGAATCAGATTCACATACCCTCAGAAAATAATAAACACAATAAAAATACTTCCTAAAAAAGGCCCCAAGACATGACTAAAATAATAAATAACAAAATACTAAAAAGTCTGCCAAACCAAGCCATAGCATTCTTAAACAATATAAAACTCTTCCTTAAGAACAGGTTTTTCTCCCTCTTATGGAAACATCCTATTGTTATGCCCATATCAAAGCTAACAAAAATCCATCAAATGCAGGAAACTATTGACCAATAACATTGTCCGAACTGTCATTGTCTGAAATTCTAGAGGAAGTCATTCAGAAAAGACTCAATAACTACCTCAAAAAATGGCATCATACCCAGACATCAATTTGGATTCACGGAAAGTCAGTCGGTTGGTTCTTGCTGCCGGCCTTTGGGCGGCATTGGGCGTGGGATATGTTATCCGACATCCCCTGTGCATCATGACGGCCTGCTCCAACTCCACATATAAATGTCCAGACGGGGAACACGAACTTCCCTGTCGGGGTTGCCCAGGTTCCGGCCGACTCTCGTCGATATCCTCGAGGGGGAGGAGTGAGAAGAGTCCCTTGTGTCTCGATCCGGGGGACCCCAGTTGGCCACTTAGCTTCGTCATGGGAGTGGCCCGATGCTCTGAGCAACGAGGAGGGACTTGTTCCGACACATGAAACGCATTGTTTTGACTCCGGTTCCAGCCTGGTTAGCTAGGAGCTCTGAGCTGGCAGGGCGGGCCGACCCAGGCATTGAATGGGGATAATTTGGACGAGGCAGTAATAACATCGTAGTATTTCATGGTATGTTCATCATTTTATCGGTCACCATAAAATCTCACGATTTATGCGAGAAATGAAATTACTGCGGCAGTAAACACATGAATTTTGTTGCCGAGTGGAGTTTGTTGGATATATATATATAATAATAATAATAATAATAATAATTATTATTATTATTATTATTACAGGAGCTATGTGTGTATTCTCACCTGCCATGAGGGCAAACTGCGTTCCGGCAGGATTCGGATACGTCTGTCAGCGTACTTGTGCATTGGCGGGGGGTGAGGATATAAGCGAGAGCCTTGGTGCCCACCCCGGGCTTAACGCTCCCTGGTGGATCAAGTTTGTGTGTGGTGTGGTAGACCACGCAGGGTCCGTATTGACCGTCTGCCAATGCAAGTGTGTAAACCGTTCGTACTGTATTCTCTAAATTTTATTTTCCCACATCTGACAAAACTCGAGCATCTGCGAATTTGAACTGGATATTTTGATTTTTGTTGTTACTTTCATTTTTTTGGGAAAATTATTGGCCAAATAGTTTAAGAATAAAATATTTTTTTCGCAAACATTATATTTTGTGGAGTTTTAAAAAAGGTTTCCTAAAGTGAGCTCCCCGAAAACGCTTTAAGACATGGGTAAAAATAAATAACTGCAGCTGCACTCCGTATAATTTTACAAAAATATAACATCTTGTACACTTAATGGTCTTACATGTCTTGCACATAATCTATATTCAAGTGCGATCACATCACATCAAAAAACGACATGTAAGCAACTTTTTCCGTCCCCGCGTATTCTACATAATCCGAGAGGGAGCTCATTAGGTACATAACCATTAGTTTTTCTACAGTCCTCTGAAAATTTTACTCTGCAAAACATGCACTGCATCTTCTCACATGGCAGGAAAGATATTCCTGGCAGAACTTCCAATTTGGAAGAGCCAGATAATACGAAGTTAGATTCCTTGTCGTAGGTGGAATCTTCGTTTTCACTTTTTGTTTAAGTCTTAATCTTTTTTTTACTTCTCTGGAATTAAATTCTGAAATTGTCTTTTGATCTCTTTCTTCTTCCTGCTCTCTCGAACTGATAGGCTTCAGAGTAGGCTCTTGCTTTTGATTAGCCTCCTAAGATATAAGGAATGCCAAAAACCTTAATTGGTTTGTTTTTTAAACCTTAATTTAACAAAAATTGGGGGCGTACGTTAGGAACCTTAAAGGGGCTCGGTTTAGACACTAACGTGTTCATATTCCAAATGCCACTAACATTTTTATAAGGCAAGTAATAGCTATTAACATACCTAGAAATGTAATGAATGTCATTACTGCAGAGGTCCGAAGTTAAAAATCGATGCGGAGCGTAGCGGAGCCGAGATTTGTAATTTGGACGAGGCAGTAATAACATTGTAACATTTCGTGACATGTTCAGCATTTTATCGGTCACCAGAAAGTCTCACTATTTATGTGAAAAATGAAATTAATGCGACAGTAAACAAATTGATTTTGTTGCCGAGGCACGTTACTATGATTTTGTGAGATATTGCTAGCGATATATCTATTTAAACAATCTGAGTATACCGTGGTTCGAGAAAAGATGAACCTGAAGATACCTACACCTGACCCTGAAGATACCTAAAGAAATGACGTTCGGCGAGGAAGTTGGCGCGTCGACTTCCAATGACGACACTTTCAGATCGTCAGTAAATATGATTATCCGAGAAGAGTCTCATTTGGTGGAATGCCAGGAAAAGAGGTTAATTTTCCTAATATATATTTTAATTGTACTATTAATATTACAATTAACAATAATTATTCCAAAAGCTAATGAGTGACTTTTATTCTGAATTGTTTGAATCTGATTTGTTTTGTTCTCTTAATAAACATTTGACTTGCGATGAATCGATAGTTGTTTATTTACGTTGCTAAGGATTTTAAAACCCGTTGCATGGAGGAATATACAACAGGAGGGGTAACTCTCACTGTTTGAGAGTATGGACTAGAGGATTCGCTAGCGTCGTTTCCATGTGGCGACATCTATTTTAAGGTACATGCGTAATTTCAAACGCTGCTTCGGTAATTTGCTCGTCAGGTAGCGGTGCGAGCTTATGAACCTTCTACCATTCATTTCATCCACTAATTTATTTTTTTGCTGAAGAGACGGCGATGCTCATGGCAACGTGTTTGTTTGTGACATTTCGTTTGCGAGCTTTTTTGGTGGTGTATGTCAAGTGTTGCAGATGACAATGACTAAATGTTGGGCCCAAGGATGTGCCAATGATGTTCGGCAGGATAAAGGAAATGAAGTTTCTTCAGGTTTTCTTCCGAAATGGGAAGGTGAGTGAAATATTTTGAGTTATGATGAGTTACTGTAATTGAACGGTATTTCCGTCTAGTGTTGTGCAATTTCATGTATCGTTCCGAACATTTCAGATACCTTAAGAGTTTAATGTCATTATTTTATAGGCCTAAATTTTAATAGTGTACCACCTTGATGCTTGAGAATTTCGGGTATGGTGTTCCTGCATTACATATTTCAAATGTATGCTTTCATTACAGGTCACTCTGAGGCACCGAGTCTGTAACCTGAAGCATAGAATCCGATCAGCGGGAGAAGTAAGAAAAAAAGAGATCTGAATCGCATGAAAATATCCTTGAGTATTTCACTTGAATACCACTGATTCATAAATAAATAGACAAAGCAACGGTAGTATTCCAACCTCAATAAATAAGTTTTTATTTATACAAATTTTTTCACTAGCTTTGCACAACAAATGGATACTCCTTTGCAGTCCTTTGTGTTGAATTTAAGCTTTTAAATCTTACCAGTGTATTACCCTCCAATTACACGGTTTGAATGAAAATGTGATGAATTACAAGAAAGAACATGGGTTTTAAACTAATAATATTCATATTAGGATATGTAGCTTCTTCAAACTATACTGCAGATCTGGAAGAGGTTAAAAGATCAGGAGGTCTGAATGACATGTTTCTGGATGTGTAACTATGTATATAAGAATATCTTCTATCTACAATCTAGTGGAAAGAATTTCTGTAGGTTTGTAATAATTGTAATGGTGTTGTCAAAATAGTTGATTGTGTATGTAATTCAATAACTTCACATTTAAAAATCACCATTTAATCAGCATTAATAAAATGTATAAATATGTTACTGTTGCTGTTACAGAACTTATACGAATTTCTAATGTAATTGTTTTAAGGTTCTTACGTGAATGTTAGGTTCAATTAAACTATTTTTAAATATTGAACATGAATTATCACAAAAATACAGGTAATACACGCAAATATGCTGGTAGATTGTATTTTCTTTGCAAGAAAAGTGTCATGAATGCAGTGTTTGATTCTTAACTCAATTGATAGAGATGTCTGCGTAAGAGAAGTCATGAACTCGGATCCAAGAGGTACCAAATATTTCATTTGTGACAATTTATTTCTATGATTATGTGGTGTATTAAGTGTCGTAGTCATGACATAAATTGATACTAAAATAAACTACACCTGATCTAAGATGTAAATAATGTTATGTTGATATGAAAGCATTTCTGCCAATAATAAAATTGATTACTTTTGTGTTATAATATGAAAATATGATGGAGATACAATTATAATTTTATTAACACAGATACTATATTTGTATGTCAAAATCTATTTAAATAGTAATTTGATGGTGTCTACAATACCAGATTCTTCATCTGTATTTGTATTGTACTTATGTGATCATGTAAGATCGTTTTCAGAATAAATTTTATGAATACTATACAGAAAAAAGTTTGTTTTTATTAGTTGTCAATTTATTCTTCCCTTGCTCAAATTTTGTATTTTTTATACAGCGCGCCAATATCGTAGTACGTGCTGTTATGGAGGTTATTATTTACATTGTATGCCCAAAAAGAAGATCGAGTACCGTGCACCTGAGCCAGCTGGTTCAGCGATCAAGAAGTATCCATTCTGGCCACAGAGTGCAGTGTTGTCGATTTAACTCCTGTACCTTATTGTAGATGGTGCCACACGAGTTTCCACTCCTGTTCTATATTCCTCCATGCCCGTTGTGTTAAATGTCTTAACATACAGGTAGGTACAAGTGTACTTAATAAACCTGTAGGGTTGCATGTTAACAGAGGTTAAAGACGCATGTGACCGATAAAATAAATTACATTAGCTTACTTCTCAATAACTTCTAATATCTCCTTAAAAATAATGTAATGGTTAGAAGACTTGCCGATGAAGTATCGAAATCAGGCAACTGAGAATAAGCAAGAGAAAAAAACCTTAGATTTTCATTGTTCGCAATATTGACCGACAGTCCGGCAACAAGTGAAGATGACACTACCGCTTGGTACAGCTACTGACTTGCAAAGAACTACAATTTTAATGCGTTTCCAATAGACAACAGCACTCTACAGAGTAGCAAATCAAGGGGCTCGCATTATGAACCAGGCCCGGGTTTGGGTACTTTCCTCTATTAATTTATTTAGATTTATTTTCAAGTAACATGATTTCATAAAATTAAGTTCGTAATTAAATTTAGATTTCTCTGGTCTTGCGATACATATCTATATCATTTTTACTTTAATAGTTAAAAACAAGTAGATCATTAAATTTTCAAAACTATGTTAAACGTGCTTTATCATATTAATTTTGCAGTCTTTTTATGGAAATATTCAAAACTTGTATAACATCTTATACATGAAAATCAAAATGAAAGGATTCAAGCTCAGATTTCTTTCTAGTGGTCAGAATCTAAAACTTCTTATAGTCTTCAACTCATGTTAAAGAATAATGAATCACCACTGCAAGCAATGTGTTCACTTTCCACAACCTTTCTATTTTTGCAATACTTAAAAAGATTGTGTTGGTACGAGACATAACACTTCCTCGTTTTATGCAATTCATTAACGGAAATCGTAGATTGAAAAAAAGCATTTTTAGTTAATGTATTTTTAAACAGCTGCGTTCAAGTTTGCAGACTTCGTTGGTCATCATTTAGGTCATCGATGCTAACCTAATGGTCTGTTTTATATTATTTGCACACTTTGCAGATTTCTTGAGCGAAATGGAACACTAGCACTGAACGCTATAGGGTTAAAATTCGTTGACCCACTTTCGATCTCAAAGACTGTCGGTTTATCTTTCTTCATTGCTTGGAATAATGGATTGACGACTGCACAATGGTGTATGACCTCATTTCAGTAGCTATAAAAAAGAACGAGAGTTATACGAGACTCGTTGAATAATTTCCATTAACAATCCGTCTCTATTTTGTGTTAAAAGCAAACCAAAGAAAGACAAATTCATCCTTATTACTTCTCGCTACGGAGTAGAGAGAAATTTATGTAATGCTGTGCGAAAACACTGCGAATTTTCGGAAGAAAAACTCTTAGTACAGGGTCTTCGTAACGAAAAAGTGGATAAATTCAGTTGCTAAATATAAAAAATAATTCCTCTAACACGTGGTGTAGCCCTAATCCGCCTTTTGTGCATTTTTATACTGAAAAATCGATTATCGGCAAAACGTCTCTGTCTGTCCGTCCGTCTATTCACAATGCTAGCGCGTAAACCGTTCTGCCGATTTTCTCCAAAATTGATATTCCCCAGTCGTTTTCGCTGATGTCGCGGCCCCTGGAATTTGAAAGCGATATTTTAATTTTGGGGGTACTTTACATGACCCCTTCGCACATTTTCAAAATTTTCATAGAAATGGACATAATACAGACTGTTCAAAGCCTATGGTATGTGTGGTTATGTCCCATGTTTACAATACGTTTTGTACTAGTTTCGCCCATTTCTTCTGGATTTCATTCCATGATTTCCTGCTTTCGTCCCTGTTGTGATATCTGGAATCCAATATCTTCCAAAGAGTATCTCGTTCTTGTCAAAGTGAAACTAGCTTTTCAACATCCATCTCCGACAGCTCAGATCGGCCGAATAAATCAAATTCATTTGATATCGGTCTGCCGACTTCGAAATTTGGCCGTGTTTGCCAAAACTTGCAGAATGCAGTGTGCCGGATGCTGTGTCTGCGCTCTAGTGAGGGTTTGAAATATTCGTCTGTAAACGGTCGTGTTCGGCCAAACGCGAATTCAGCCAAACGCGAATTCAGCCGAATACGAATCCGCTCTGACCACAGCCTTATTGATGCCACATTTACAATCAACACTCTTTCTTGATTAAAAGCAGTAACATTGATTTGCTTAGTCTTTAACGAAAAAGTTCATTGGACGTTCATTGTTTCGATTGAAAATTATTAAGCGCACGAAACTAATTAGTTTTTGGAGAGGGACTAAGTAGGCGACACCCCAACATTTACTGAGTTATTAAAAATTGGTTTCGAAACCACGATGTGAAGCGTGTTATTAATGGTATTGCTATTTTTGCTAAAAGAGATATGGCGATCGCCGTCTTCTTTAAATAATCAAAGAAAATGTACTCGTATAATGGCTCTATCAGAGGGTTTATGATACACTGTCTTACCGTGGGCTGTATAATAAACAAACATACTAAAAATTCATTGGCACGACGTAATAGATGCGGAGTTACAAATCACGTATGTACACTGTAAAACGTGTTCCGGGGCCACCATCTTTACTCATTAATCGTCACTGCCGTGAATTCGCATACAATTTTGCAACGACAGAATAGCACCCACGACTCACGTAGTGACGAACCTGACTCTCAGATGTCTGAAGGGAAATTTTAACCATCGTATATACTAATTTTACATTATCAAAGGTTTGTTTTGAAATCAACAGAGCCTTCAGTTACGCCAGATCGACCTTTTGTAAAAAAAATTCCGCTGCACGATTAGGAATAATTGTATTTGATAGATGAACTTGCAGACATCCCTACGGTAGTCCTTGTCGTAAAGCTCCAACAGAACGACATGGTGTTATAATTTAGGACACATTTACCTAAATAAAAGTCCAGAAACCTCAGGATCGTTTATTGTCATCGAAGTTATACATCGGTCTCAGAATAAATATTACTTACTTTTAGGACCGGCAGTGCGGACGAAGATGATCATATTTTGCCAGTGAATATGTGCAGAAAAAATCAAATAACGAAATTGGAAATATGACATGCTCCTTTTTTGATTGTTTTGTAATTCCTGGCGCTTATCAGCTATGGCCATTAGTTCCGTTAGTGTAGTGCATGATTTCCCTCCTTAAGAAGTGGTGGTGATCTTCTCTCGCAGAATGGTGAGATCTGGCGCCGACCTACCTGTCGGCAAGCGGGATTTCCCTTACCCAGGTATCTCCCACCCAGGGCTCCGCCCCCGCCGAGACGAGCTCTAAGTTCCCGACTGAAATTCCCGCCTTGTGTGGTAGTGTAGTGCATAAAGTGTAAGTGGGTATAAGTAAAGGGTGAGGATAGGAAAAGGAAGAGGAAGGAAAGATTGAAATGATTGATCTTTGCCATTTTTCAAATTCCGGACTGAAGATGCTATTTATGCTTACTTTAGGAAGTGTGCAAAGTAAAACGAGTTAAAAAGAGCCACCACTTGATTTATTCAGAGCTAGCAATTAAGGGTTTTCTCCTGAACGTTAACTAGAATGCAATCAATTTTACTTTCTTGCTACCGCTTACGCGGTAGAGAGAAAGTTATGTAATGCTACGCAAACGGCGAATTGTCGGCAGAAAAATTATTACAGGGGCCTGCCTATGAAAAAGTGGATCAATCCTGATGCTAAATTTAGAAAAAAAGTCCTCTTACACGTGGTGTAGTCAGAATTTATATTTTGCGAGTCCTTGATACCGAAAAAACGAATAACGGCAAAACGTCTGTCCCTCCGTCCGTCTGTGAACAACGTTAGCGGCTAAACCGTTCAGCCGATTTTCTCTAAAATTCATATTTCTCAATCGATCTTACTGATGTCGCGGCCCCTTGAATTTGAAATCGATATTTTAATTTTGAAGGATACTTTACATCAAGCCTCTGAGGAATTTTAAAATAAAAAAATGGCTTGAACATGTTTGATTAAACTGGTTAATCCGTAGATCCGCCCTAGTGAAAGAACGAGTCACGGCGAGAAAGATTCGGTCTCGCCGCTTTCGGGTCTTTCTGCCGCGGTGGAATGTCTTCGATGCGCTTTGTTCTCGCCACATTCTAGTGCGAATTTACTTTAAAGGCAAGTTTTCTCACTCCGATCGCCCGGATCAAAGTCACGTCGAGGTTCGGCCTTCGGCCCTCGTGTTCACTATAAACAATCTTGAGTCTATTCACCGCATAATTACCAATTCACTTTTATAAGATAGAACTTTATTGGTTAAGTTTACTCTCTGAAAAATTAGCTATTAAAGGAGAGAAAGTACGTGCTGTTTTAGCACTAGTTTTTTAGATTATCTAGCTAAAGATTCTTACCTGATGTGAATTTAAGAAAAAATGTAAAATAATTTTGAAAATGGCAAAGATTTTTACAGAGTTAAATTTTCTCTGTATATAACAAAAGTATATTGGGTCAAAAATGTGCAGCTTTGTGAGAAACATTAAAACCTATGTTATTTGTCTCTGAGAAGTTAAGACATATGAAATTGAAGTATTCCCTTCGTACTTTCCTTATTTGTAATATCGATTGTCTGCATTTCAAGTTCAAGAGAAATTAAATTGATTAACTGCTACAATTCCTAATAGGCAGTGTTATCTCTGTCAACATTCAATAAATGAATCGCACTGAAGCATTTGAAACATAAACAGTGAAGGTAAATTTGAGATCAGTAATGTAATTACTGACTCATTATATCATTTACTAGAGATTAAACATAAAAAGTTGATGAGAGATCTAAATAATTACAGCTTTAATATTGCTTAATAATGAGATCTTAATAATTACAGCTTTAATTGAGTAACTCGTTCTAGAATATTTTATCTGAAATTCTGTTCATGTTGTAATCCGAAATTTTGATCATGTTGATTTTCTTGAATGAATTTTAATCCTACTCCGTATCATGGGTAGTTAGAAACATGTAGAATTTCGAATCTTTTGTAATATTTAATTAGCTATTTGATGTACTACACAATTTAATCACACGGGTGAAAGTATTTCTGTTTGTTAATAGTCGCTGAGCAATATTAGAATATTAGCCCACACAGTACCTGCTCTACGAGATGCTTAGGCACATTTAAGGGCGTTGCTCCTTCATTTCGGTCCAATATGAAGATATTTTCAGTTACGAAACAATGATTTACGAAATGCGTGATGTTCGCAAAGATCCAACTAGTTGTATATTTTCAGTCAATCAATCATGCCTCATTTTACATGGCGAGTCTAAGGCATCCGTCCTGCTCTTCCATCTGACCACGCAAATTTCGCTTTCGCCATCTTGCAGAGAGAAGGTATCACTCGGGCGTCGAAGCAGACTTTGAATTTAGCTCAGAGGCTTCTTCTTGAGGATCTTTCACATGTAATAAATCTTCATGTGACAGCCGACTTTACTTCCCCTCCGAAGGATGGCGTACGAAATATTTTTTTCGCCCTTAAAAATACACGCCTTCAATCGAGTTTGAAGCCGCGAACTTGGGTATAACAATTCGAACGTTACACGACCACTGTGAAATTATTTCGTTCCCGAAAAAAAAATAAAGTGTTTCAATCTCTTACGATCTGATGTCCCGGGATGGTTCTCCATCTGCCAAGATGTCATCTAACGTGTATATGAACAAACATGCAAAACTCCATCTTTGCATCCGACTTTGACACCTGGCATGATGGTGCAGCCGGTAGTGACCCAGCTTATTGTTCGCTGGTTCACTAGTTCCCGTGCGGACATGCGTTTGTGTGCCTTTTTTGTATGGAAATTACGTGTTGCACGGACTCAAGATTGTTTTATGTAAACGATGAATTGGGACGAAGGCCGGACCTTTGCCGGCAGCTTGGAAACTCACTAGCAAAAGAAGTCAACTTGACGTAAAAAATATTTTTTCCAGGCAAAATGAAAGATCGATTACGTGCCCAAAGTACTTTATTTACAACTTTCAATATTTTATCAAGAATGAAATTGTGTTAAGGAATTATAGATACTATTTTAGTGATCTTTCAGTGTAAAATGTGCAAATGTTTTTCAAAGATTCAACTAGTAATTTATTGAAATAACAGATGTGAATAGTTGATTGAATGCTATTTTGATACTACTTTCGATATTTTGTCTGTCGGCATTTTCTCAAGTTTCGCCAGGTCACACGATTTCTGATGGTGGCATGGAACTCCAAACCCTAAGGTAGAGGTCGCTCAATTCCTCAACTGATGCCATTGCAGTGCCTCTGTCCGGCAGGATTTTCGACACTAGCTTGCCAGCTAGGTTGAATTCAGTCACTGTATGGAGGAGAATTCTAGCGGCCGGTTGCTCTGTAGTATTCTGTTGTTTCTCCGATCAACACCAGGCGAATGCCGGAGCAGTATCCTAACAAACGGGCCACGGACCGCGCGCGACCTTTTTCTTTCTCTTCCTTGTCCTATCCTCACCTCTTACACACACACACACCCTAACATGCTCTACCCTGCCACATACGCCGGGAGACCGGTCGGGGGCTTAGACTTCCCGGCTGGGTCGAGAAGACCTGATTGGGGACAACCCCATTGTGGACAGTAGGTCGACGCCGGATGTCGCCATCCAGCAGGGGAATATCACCGCCACCTCCCGATGAAAATGCACAGTAGTTTTCGCGACCGGAATCACAATCTATCAATCATTCCAAGGTCAGATTTTGAAGCAAGCAAGTCTCTAGAACGATAAGGAAAGTTCGATCCGCTTTTTTCTTCAGTGGCAACGACCTTTGAAAATGAAATAACATCTGTGCTGCTACGATTACTCAATACTGTTATGTAACTTTTCAATTTTTTGTTATCTTACCTCATTTCTAGAACAGAAGCAGCTCACCGATTCTTTGTTTCCAATCTTTCAATGACGGAACTTTACTTATATCAAACCCCGTGCATGATTGTAGAATTGTGAATATGTAATTTACGGTCTTATTTCTTAAATTTAATGTAGACAATAATAGATTCATGTCATAGAAGCAATTCTACAACTTCTGCAACGTGGGGTTGTCGCTTTGTTTCCTCCACTTAGCTCGGGCGCAGTCATATCAAAGTAAAGACGTATTTTACTTATTAATTAATTATTTAAGGGAACCTAAAACGTCACAACTCTACAATTTTATTGCGAAAATCATCAAGTATTGTGATCAATCATATACAAAAACTTGTAAAATACCTTACCAACATCATCGCATACTAGTACTGATGTCAATTTTAAAGAAGAGTCAACACAATCAATAATAAGTATTTCTAACTGAAGTAATTTCACCATAAATTTCGTCAGAAAATAAATTCAGAGTCATTATGTACCTTATATTACAGTACTGTTGGAGTTGGATGTAGGTAATCCTTATGCTTGAGTTTCAAATAAAACAAAATCTGTTCAAAATGTATTCCGAATATTTCAAGGTCTTAGAGAAAGTAAGCTCTTCTTCGCACTCGCTATTTTTCACTCGTAGAAATTACGACACTAAGTCCTACGTCGCTTGTGACGTAAACTCGTGAATAATAGCCATCATTATGCGCCCGTTGAAGGATATACTGTTCCCCCTCTCAAATCAACTCGCGACGTATTCATAGAATTTAAAGATACGCTTTCCATGCTATATCCTTCTTCGAAAAAATGCTATGATACTTTTTCAAAACATGCTAGACGATACAAAAGATATAATTAGGCTTGCCAAAAATGCAAATTGTCTTTGAGGAGGAACTAAACTAATGAGGTACAAAACATTATTTTCAATTAATTCTGTGAAGAAATGATATGAAACACAACATTGAGCTTTTGGTGATGCAACACTGCGTTATTGAATTTTATCACAACATTTATTAATCACGAAAAGGAATGAATTCTAAGTACAGCGTAAAGTGGAAGTAATTAAATATACAGCTTCCTTGCCCACTCCTCTTTGCCCTATCTCTTTTTAGTCCTCGTCCACCCCGCTCCACCCTCTGCGTCGCTCTACCTCTCCCGGCCATTCCTCGCCCCCCCCCCCTGGGCACAGCTCACGCCATTCATCGATGCTATCCGTCATATCTTAGAGCATTGCGGATGGCAATTAAAACCGCAAAACAAACACACAAACACGCACGCGCCGTGAAAACGGTAGGGGAGCTCATCTACCCCCTCCCTCGTCCGGCAGGTCATAGTCGTGGACATCGATCTAAAGCAGACCTGCACAACGCCTGCTCCCGCGGGCATTCTGCACTTGCGAGCCGATCGCCTGCCTGCGGCAGCGCCGAAAGTGTAAGTAGTGGGGAGTAGGACGCTTTGCGGGGAGGGGAAAAGTCTGACGTAGCACGACGCGGCGCGTAGATTGAATGCCTGGGCGTCTAATACAATGATCCATGCGTAAAAATTATATGCCCATTTGTTTAAATGGATTATGTCTAGTATTTCAACTTACCAGGGTGATAATTCACTTTTTACGTTCTGTGCACTGCTGTATATCCACCTTTGTATCCACTACTGTATGTATTTTCAATGTCTAATTTTTTTAAAGAAAATAACATGCTCATTGTGACTCTTAGTCATTATTTTAAAGCAGTAGCTTTAAAATGTATACTTATATATAAGAAAAATATTATATTATTCTATAGAACAAAAAATTGCAATTTAATAATCGACTGCCCAGGAATGTTATAATCTTCAAATCATAGAAAAAAGAACAAAACCATGAGAGCAATCTCTCACATCAAGATTGGCATCAAAATAGCACATGTGGCAATTCCAAGAAGGGTAATGTTTAATAGCACATTTGTGACCATTTTCCCCCTTTATGAAACTGGATAAAAGAGATCAACGAGCAAACTTCTGTGACGATATGTTACGGACAATCATAAGATAATTATGGGTATTGTTAAATAGAACGCAGAGGGCTTTATATTTTTATACGATGTCGTAAACGACTCTACACTCTTGTCAGAAATTAGAACAGAAAATAATCATGATTTTTTTCAAGAACAATATGTTTTTGCTTTAATAAAACCGTCTTATTCAATTAAACATAGTTAATGAAAAAATAGTTTATTGCTGTCATCATCAAACAAAAACAATTCAGTATAAACTTTTATATTGAGCACAACACTAAATTTGTGATTACATCGTAGGAAAGTGAATTACATTATCAGCCCAACAAGCAATTATAATACTTCGTGTCGAAATCTAATATGTATAGTTTCAGTCGAATCGGAAGATGGTCGGGAAATTTTGGCCGATTTGACATGGAATGACCCAGGAAAAATCTCTATCTTCCAATTTTGTAGTTGCCAAATTTGAAAAAACTTCAAATTTTTGCAATAACCGAAAATTCAGAGTTAACTGTGAAATTGGGATCTATGCCACCTTAATACGTGTATTTTATTCTATTCTTACAAGTAATTTAAAGAAAACATTTGGAGCAGTTTTGAGAAAAATTCCAAAATATCCGGGGGGCTTCATGTAAAGTACCCCCAGATTTTGAAGAACCTTTTTCAAAATCTCAAAGCTTCGACTGGAGACAGATGGACAGGGGTTGCTTCAATTTGAAAAAAATCCTACGCATGGTTTAGGCGCTAGTAGTGTTCACAGACTGACAGACAGACTTTTTACCGTCAATTAGTTTTTCGATATCATGGACCCACAAAACAGGGATTCTGGCTACACTACGTGTTAGGGGATTTTTTCTTAATGTAGCAACTGGGTTTATTCACTTTTTCGTTATCATGGCCTGGCAATGAATTTTTTTCTGTCAAACATTCGCGTTTTTTTCGTGCAGCATTACATAACTTTCCCTGTACTACGTATATTACTCCGTATATACGTATGTATACATGAAAGTAAAAACAAGAGCTAAGAATATCGAGAGATGGGGCGGTATAGAGTATTAGGAAACGGATAGCAATAACAGAGAAAGCAAAATAAGTGTTAAACGAGTTGGTTCAGAGGATCGGGATATGAGCCAGTCCGGAATTTTGAAGTCGTCCTAGTCATGTGCAACTTGGTCAGACACGTGTCGAACGTCGATGGTAGTTACAAGAATGTAATACACAAGGAGGATCAGGAGATAGAGTTGAAATGTCGAGAACGGTATTAAAATTAACATATGAACTTTAATACGAGACAAAGTGAACAGTGTAATAGCGAAAGACAAGAATTGACCGCATCTGCGACACCACCGAGGTTCATGCGAAAACAAAGGAAGCCTGTGTCAGTGATAACAGCTTATTGAGGTGGACGCAGCGCGGAAGTGGCACGTTATGAAGTCATATTCAACTAAGAAGCAGTCTCTACCGCCCATATTCCAAAACGCTTGGCAAGACACCTTGTAACGGCACACCAGGACCATTAAATATTTTGCTTCGTGTGTTTCTGGGACATACTTCGTACATTGTCCTAACAAAAACAGTTTACGCGAACATGAAAACGTCCATCGTATCGCTAATTAGAATTTATAAAATATATAACAAAATAAACGAGAAATAAATTACTTTTTATGATTTTCTATGCACCGGGCGAAGTGGCTCAGTGGGTAGCGCGGACTTCGCAATGAGGAAGTCCGGGTTCGATCCTCAGACTGGCCATCCTGGCCGGGGTTTTCGTGTGTTCCCTCGGTCGTAAGGTGAAAGAAGGGGTGATTAAAAATCCCACGATTACTTCTCATCTCTCACCATCATACTATCACCTCCTAATTTAATAATAATAATAATAATAATACACAGCGGGTACAAAGTTGCTCACGTCCATTGCCTACCACACCTGGCCTCTGGGTAACTCTAAATGAGCCACAGTGATTCTCCACCTACGCGCTTGACCATTGTGGGCGTGCGGGCCCACACGCTAAGGGTCTATACTGGTCAGCTCGTCTCCAAACGGCTAACATGCCAAGGTTGGGCGTTGGATAACAACAACAACGACGAAATTTTCTTTGCAATTGTGTTTTTACTATGGTGATTTTGTGAATCAATCAATCAAAATTTTGTTTTGATATTTGAAGTGGTATGCAAGTCAGTTAAACAGCAGGTGTGAGAGGTTAGTGCATTACAGTACTATATACGAAAATAGTACACAGTTCTATTATTACTTTAAATTTCGTATTTACTATTTAACTAAAATTAAGAATAGTATGATATCATGAACTCAGAAGGAAGCGAGGCTGAGGACATGGGCGAGGATGGGGTGAAGGCGGTGACAGTGGCGAGGGTGGGACGGAGACACTGACGGGGGCGAGGGCAGGAGAGATGGTCAGAGGGCCATGGGGGTGGGTTAAGGTGAAAGCGAGGGTGGGTGCAAGGGCAAGAGCGGGGTCGAGGGCGAAGGCGAGAGGGGGAGGATGGCGGAGGAGACGGGCTAAGGGCGATGGGGAAGGCTTGAGGCGAAAGCGAAGGTGGGTACGAGGGCGAAGGCCATGGCAAGGGCAAGGGCGGGAGGGGGATGAGGGCGGAGGTAGAGCGGTGCCTCACCTTGAGCAGACGTATCTCTCGGAGCGCGATCTTTCGGATGAGCGGGTCGTCCTCCGACTCGACGAACTTCTTGATGGCCACCACCTGGCCCGTGTCGCGGTTGCGGCACTTGAACACCACGCCGTAGCTGCCCTCGCCCAGCTTGGCCAGCTTCTCGTAGCGCTCCATGGCGCGTGACGTGGCACGCGTCCTACCAACACACACACACAATTGCCCATGAAATAATTGTCATATCAGTAATATTGTCAATAATATTATTAAAATGTACCTCTTCCTGCACCAATATAGACACATATGTCGCAGCCATAATGGCAATAAAATAAAAATAATAATAATAATAATAATAATGAAAATAAGTCATAATAATTAACAATAAGAAAAATAATAAACAGTGTGCAATACAAATAATAACAATGATAATAAGATGTCCATAATTAAAATATAAAGCTATTTTATGGCTTATTAATTATAATTTAATAATTATTATTGAATAAATAAATAAAGGTACCAAAATTATCTAGATATCTTATTTATTTGCCCATGTCTTTCGATCGTATTTCATCTACAATGCTAATTTCTCTATTCAATACCGTTTTTTGAAATTCATTAATTTTCATTTCTGAAGACGATTGCTAAGCATTCGCAGATTACTGAATCAAATAAGTTGCCCAGACAACGCTGGGTCTATTCATTCATAATACCAAAGGGATAAATTTCTCCACAAGTACTTTGTTATGCATTGCTTTTATTGACACTTTGTACCTGTATATTTAGTTCTGCGATTTTGATTTTTTCTGAAAGGTATACTAATAAACTTTGAAGTAAGGTTATTGAGGTTCTACGTTTGTCTCTATGAATTATGTGCATATATAAAGCATTGTAACTCTTCGTTTGACAGTGCAATTATTTTAAACTTAGTGCAATATTTATACACTCCAAGACAACATGCAACTATGTATATTATCTTTGCTTAATACTTACCAAATGTGAAACAAAAACTATACGCTAAAACTTCTACAACAGCATGCAAGTGCTTCTGATGGGAATTATTGAGAAAATTCTATGAAATGTAGAAAATCCAACGTAGATGTACAAAAAGAGTTATTAATTAGTTTTCTATTTTTCTTTTGGTCTCGGCTAGCTATTCGGACTTGCCACATACTCTTGCCAGCTGCCATCTATCGCCGTCTAAAGTACATTTTTGGGACATTTTCTTACTTTTTCGGTTTCCTAATAGTAATACTAAACTATTCTTGTAAGAATATTAAAGGACAGTAAAACCTTGTTCTAAGTGGCAATTTTATTTGAAAAATTTGAAGCCGTTTTTAAGAAAATGGCGTTTAAGCACTACTGTAATTTCAAAATTTGAAGCTTTTTTTCACAGAAAATTTTTGAGTTTTCAAGAAACTTCATTTGAAGTCAACTCACAAGTACAGTTGTGTTTACATATTGCGTAAATGTGCATATTAACGATGCGTCAGATCTTAAAAAAAACAACATTTGTGTAATTTTTGCAAAAACAAAAAAATACTCCAAAATAAAATGTATGCTATATTAAAGAGTACAATTAGCACAATCCGTTCGAAAAGTTTGAAGAAAATATTTTGAGCCATTTTTGAGAAAATGGCGTTCCAACGTTTCTGAAAATGCGGAATTTTGAGCTAGTTTTAACACAAAAAGTTTGAGTTTTCCAGAAACTTTATATGAAATTATTTAAAGCACACGAACTCAGAAATGTCAATAATGTGAACAAATCATCGCTAGTGTAAATATTAACAACGTGTCAGACAAGTCAAAAAAATTACAATTTCGTACTTTTCGAATAAAGAACAAAAGAATAGAGCAATACGGCTTTTATGTCATCTCGTAGAGTACATTTAGCACTATCCGTTACAAAAAGTTTAATATAAATATTAGGAGCCGTTTTTGCGAAAATATTGTTTTTGTAATTTTTTGAAATGGCACATCTTGCACGCCCTATTACGCGAAAACTACTAACTTTTTTTAATGCACATGACCTCAATAATAGAAACCACTATGGAGAACATATTTTGTTTGAAGGAAAAAATTTCTCTCTTTAATTTTGTGTTTGTAGGAAGAGGCCGAAGAAAAGTAAAACTTTTGCAATTTTCGAAAATTTAGAGTTAACCGTGAAAATGGGACCTACGACACCCTAATAAGTGTATTTTAATCTATCCTTACAAGAAATTTAAAGAAAAAATGTGGATCTTTTTTTGAGAAAATTTTGACAATGTCCGAGGGTCTTTATTTTAAGTACCCCCAAATTGTAAAAAATCTTTTTCAAAATCTCAAAGCTTCCACTGGCGCCAGATGGACAGGAGTTTCTTCTATTTGAAAAAAATCCTATGTATGATTTAGGTGGTTGTAGTGTACAAAGACGGATGGACAGACCGACGTTTTGCTTTCAATTGGTTTTTCGGTATCAAGGACTCACAAAACAGGAATTCAGGCTACACTACGTGTTAGGGTATTTTTTAAATTTATGAACTGTATTTATCCAGTTTTTCGTTATCAGGACTCGGCAATGATTTTTTTTCTGCCGAAAATCCGCCGTTTTTTCGCGCAGCATTATATAACTTTCTCAATATTACATATATTACTCCGTATATACGTATTATACGGGAAAGTAAAAAGGCATTGCCCATGTTTTTTCTAATACATTATATTTTAGCTGAAATTTAAATTGTTTGTTTCGATTCTTTTAAAAAGATAAACTTTTGTGATCATGATTTTAAAATCGATTTTCTGAATAATTTTAGGAATTTCGGTAATGTTGGGTCGATTACACAGGCCAACGTCAGTTTAGTTACAAATAGTAAAACCACTGATTCTAATTAATTTCAGGATTCTGCATTCGAAATTGACAGCCGTTTTTATAGATTAACTCGTATTTTTGTGTAACGTATAGTTGCCAGTTTTTACCATTTTGGCTTCAGTTATCATCAATGAAACTATTTCCACAATGTTACTAGAGTGAGAATAAATAGTATTTCACTCAATTGGTGAAAAACAGCAGCTTCGTGTTGTTATCATCAATATATATATATATATATATATATATATATATATATATATATATATACACATAAAACAATGAAACGGAAAAAGAGAAATCCGCGATGATTGTAACCCTTGACACTTGTGTTCCTTCCCCTTCTATTGTTTTGTTTTTAAGTTTTTCTTTTACACACCGAATGTAGCCGCCTCGTCTATGGGGCGCCAATGGGCGGCACGATGACGCGGGCGAGCAAATATATAAAGTAGAAAGTGCCGTTGTTGCGTGGCTCAGTCTTACTCTTATGTATTGCAGTAAGTAATCTCTCGAGTGTGAAAATGTTTGTCGTGTGAATCCACTTACGAAATTTTACTCAGTAACTTCAGTTATTGTACCGTATTTTCGAAACTGTTTTACTGTTACCATACAGTACAGTAATTTAGTGGATGTGCTGTGGTTCTAAATTTCGCTTTCCTGTGCAAAATGTCAAGTTCTTCTCGCAGAGGTTGTAAAAAGACACCGGGCTGATTTTGTTACATCTGTGGCGTGTTCATGGTTAAGTCTCAGATTAGATCAATGAATGATGTTGTTAGGAAATTATGTTATTTTGTTTTGACTGTAAGATTGAGGATCAGGATAAAAGCTGGGCCCCTCTTGTGCGTTGTATGATGTGTCTGACGACCTGGCTTAAAGGAACTGAGAAAAGGATGCCTTTTGCTGTTCCGATGATATGGAGTCACGATGGCGACTTGTTTCTGTATGACGAATGCAGTAGGAAGTAACAAGAAGAAACAGCGTGCCAAGCGAATATCCGAACTTGCAATCCGCGATCAGACCAGAGCCTCATGGAAAAAATCTACCTGCACCTTCTCCTCCGAACGATTGGGAAACTATCGATGTTGTAGCACCTACCGGAACCAATGAGGACACTAAATCAATATCTGCAGAAATAAGTTGGACCTCATGAATTTCGTAAAAGGAATAGACAAAGAAGGTGAAGGATTTAAGTATCTTAGACAGTGTTTTGCAAAAGTAAGTGACGGTCTGTATACATCTGTGAAAATTATACCTTATAAACTATTCTGAGTATGTAAATGCTAAAGTACAGTTTTTAATAAATTAATTAATACATTGTTTAATAATTAACATACAGTGTTTAATAAATTAATTTATAGAATTTTCAAAATTGATTGTCTTTAACATAAGTGCCAAAACGAAGTTGATTCCCTTTTTGCAGCCATACAGTCCACTTTCCGGTACCTTCACGATAGCTCATTATGCCTATTGTGATACATTTGGCAACTAGGCGTTACACAAAAATACGAGCTAATCCAGTAGAAAGGCAATCATATTCGTTTTCAGCGACCCAAAATTGGTCAGAATTAGTGAGTTTTGTTTCTGTAACTTTTCAAAAGTTTAAAAACGTCAATGTTATCTTTAATTGCGAACCAACTACAAAAAACTAACGTATAGTTTCACTGGAGTTTAGGAACCACCGTACAAACGTTTTCCATGTGATAACTCGTTGATAACGACAGGATTCAATTACTCGATCGTATTTTGAAAATATTATCTCCTTTAGTAATATGTAATTACAAACATCAATAGTCGTGATATTAATGATAATTTCCACTTTCATCCAAGACTTTTACGTACCCCATCTCCATCGCAAATAATTTAACAACTAGCTTTAGGTACATTGATTTTTTTACAGATTTTTGTGCCATTGCTTCTATTTCACTGGCCTTCTTTCTGAACACTCTAATCCTATTTAACAATTACTGTAATATGCAAGTTAAGAGTAGTTTTGCGTAAATACAGACTCGTAAAGATTAACCTCATCCATAAAGCCCTGCTCTCAAAAGTTTAATTGACGGCAGTATTTCCACTGCCGTCAGTTAATACAGGGCACTGTGGACAACATTACTCTTCTTCGTTCAACCTAATGACTCAAAGCTTTCAGTGTACAGGGCCAATTGCGTCACAGGCACTGAGTCAATCGCATGTACCATTTGACCATTGACCATTGCATAGTCACAGGAGCCATGCTAGGACACATTCCCATGTTCAGAGAGACAATGGTGGGGGGGGGGACTGTTCCTCTACGTCACTGGCCACCTTGCTGGCCGCCATGTTGCATGGAGAGCGACAAAAATATCACAATGAAGGTGTAATTAAAATAAAAGATGCAATATTTTTTAATGTTTCATATATCTATTTCGATGACAAGGGGATAATGTTAGTATTTGGTTGCATTTAAAATCCCCGCTAATATTGTGACACAAACTGGTGCTAATATTGTGACACAAACTCATTGGCTGAAGTCGAATACGATGCGCAATAACTTCCCCATACCCTTCCACAACGCTTGGCCTGCCCACTATGCGGCCACAGACACGTCGTTTACCTTCTCTGACGTCTCTACTCTGCGACGAGGGCGGCATATTTCCCTATAAATGTGTAGATGCGACGGACAGAGAATGGGGAATGCTAGTGCACAGCGACGCCAGTCGGAGGAATAGGGAGATATCGAAAATGACCGTTACCGCTTAATTTACGGCCTCCAGTGTAGCTGTCAGTCTCAACGTGATTCCTCACGATATATAGGTTTCTGTTGTTGCCTGGTGCTCCCTTACTGGTTTTGGTCGCATATCTGCTATAAATAATTGTCTAGACATATTTACACTAACGATTATTGAAAATGATGTTTGTTACATCCATTTTCATATTCATTTTAAAAATATCTTATACTGTATATGTCAAAATGTTAGTCAAGCAAATTCGGTGATTTTATTTATGTATCTCACACTTTTTGGTCTTGTGGTCAAATTTCCTTTTTTTCTTTTCCTTTCTACTCCAGATTTGCGTTTGCCAGGTTGTCTAACACCACCTGCGCTCTTTATGTGAACAGTTGCAGGGGCAAACTCCATCAAATATTTATATATAGAAGCGAAAGCAGACTGAAACCTGACCTTTCACAATCTGCAGTCCATTACTCCGAGGAAATGCGCAAGGTCCTGATGTGTTGCAAATAAGTATGAGCGTCACGCGATTTTATTTTCGCTCGCTTTGCCACGGTTTCATTTCTCGGATCCATTTTAAGGGTAGCATGTCGAGAATTGACAGTCTGCACCTCCGAGCATTCTTTTCTGAACGAAAGCTTCTCGAGAACTATGAAAGTCAGGCATTCACATTCTTGTGCTAGTATTTGCCTTCCTGATTATATCATCACTCATGGACACTCCGTCACAGGGTTTCAAAAATAGTAGCAATTTGTGCTTCCACTAAACCGAATAAGACGTGGTCCCCCTAAACCGTTAAGTTTGAGGAATGGTCTCTTTCGGTAGCTCTGAGCCCTCGAACTTCAGCAGCCACACTGAAATAATTTGACTGCACTAAGGTACGTGAATACGACCGGCCTGTACGGTCGAGATCACTAAGTCATCACTGGTAATCTCAGCAAGAAGGCCTGCGAGTTCGAATTCGACTTGGGTTTAGAAGTTAACCTGCTTTCCCAAACACCATGCATCACCTATTCAACAACATCTCAGAATTCCTAGGAATATGGCATAGGAGCCCGATACTTATGAGGGGCCTCTTGCTAGCGCCTGCCCTCCCGTCAGTAAGTCTGTGAAGCTGGCGAGACCAGGATTACGGACACGACATCGAAGTACGTTTTAAAACAACTTTTCTAGAAACATCGTTATTTTAAACATCGATTTATTGCAGTCGATGCTTTTTAAATCGATGTTTAATGCGCTCTGTTTTATTTTTCGATGTTTTCTTTGTGAATGAAAAATTCTTGTCACATTTTGTAATCGTTAATATACGAACTAACTGATGATACTACTTCAGTTCATGTGTTCCGACGAAGGGATCACTGTTTGCAGTACATCGAGTAGACTTTCGCTTGAGAAATGACCCTCATTGCCTTGGTATTTCCTACGCCTTTCCGCGTGTTTTGAACGTTGAAAAGTGGTCAAAGTATGTGCCGCAGGTGTGGAGTCTCCCCGATGCTCGCCTCCGAACCATTCTACGGTGAATTGAACTCTCTGATCCTTTGAGATGACTCTCACTGCTCTAACTCTGTCTCAGTTTTTTTTCTTTCTTTCTTATTCTTATTTAGTTTGCTTAGTTATAAATTAATGAACAAGGCCGCAGTCAAATTCAATTCCCACCCACACAAAAATTAATGTTAGAGGCATCTAATTAAGTTTTAAAAACGTCGATGGTTTTGAGGCGCTTTGAAGCGTCTTTTAAAACCTAGAAGCTTTGATGTCGCATTCCTAACCAGGATGCGTTTCTTACGGACTTACGGCCAGAGCGGAGCACTATGTTCCTCCACCGGCTAATTCCCAGCTGGCATGTCTGAGCCGACAGTCTACGCTAGTACGGAATAGCATTTCTACGAACTCGGATGCAATCTGACCCTACCCAAAGGAAATTGTGTTGAGATGCATGGTGATGATGACTTGAGAAATTGAGAGAGTAATAGTCAAGGTTATGGAGATGATGTTGGATTTATTATTCGTCTGCTACTATACAGGGTGGACCACCTGAGTTGTCCATAGCAGATAACATGAAAACGGTTCGAGGTATCGAGATGCTATTTGCGCCGTGTTGTTGCAGATGATGGGGCAAACAACATATTTCGTTTTCTTGTTTGTAACATATGTAACTTTAGAGATATTGACACAACTTTGTTTTTTTAAATGGAAGTATATATTTTTTTCCAACATTCTGAAGGTCTTTAAAAATGCAATGCAATGATATAAATATTGTTAATATTTGAAAAGTATTTGTTGCAAAACCAGTTTTCAAGATATTTGCTATGGGCAACTTAGGTGGTCCACCCTGTAGTCATTTGTTCCGTAAGAGTATATCGGTGGAAGTGGCAATGTTCCTCCCCTGCTGTAACCGGCGCCGACCTATGCGATCGCCGCCGGTGACCTACGGCGACCGGCGTCAGCTTGTTTCCTCTAGGTATATCCGGCGCGGGCTCAGCCAACGCCCCCGAAATAGCACCGCCCCAGCCGGGACAAGCCCTAAGCTCCCGCCTGGTCTTACGTGTGTGGTGGTGTAGCGCATGTAAGTGTTTGTGCAACGGGAGCGGAGGAGGAAACATCGCGCGCTGTTTCTTAGTTAAGGTACAGCATACGGCCTGTTACTAGAGAGGTTTTGCAAGACGGTAAATCCAATGTCGTAGTTCGTAATCGTTGTCGTCAATCAGAAATATCGTTTCTCCAGAAAAATAGGTTTTTGCAAGTCGTACAATCGAAAACATACGTAAAACTAGGAACTAGTTGGAACTGAAAACCTCTAACAGTACCTAAAACTTTTACTGAACATCCGTGAATCTTCTAACTCCATTTGTGTTTGTATGAGGAGAGAAATATGTGTAATTCATGAAATATTATCATTGTATCATACGAATATGTAAAACACATATCTTTGTCTCCAAAGTAGGTCTAAAGTATAGCTTCGTAAACCCGTAATTTGACTACATGTTTATATTCTTTGTATTAATAACGGGAATTTGTTGCAATTATATTGCCCTGTAGATAACAATGGATCCGTGGCAATCAATGTAGCCGCAATGTACACATAACCTCCAAATTCTAAATTAATACGCTAGTTTATTCCTGAAGTATATGAATTAACTTGAGTAAAAATTTACCATGAAGATTCTGCCGTATTATATCGGTACAACGGATATTGTAATTTTCATTATTTCCATTCTTAGTGTGTATAAGTGTCGAATTCGTGTTTAGTGGTGGCGGCGAAAACTACGTAAAGTGTAAGCTATGATGACATTTGTCGTAGACGACAAAACATGGAGAATGACGGGACCCGTCTATTGAAAGCCCGTCATTGGATGCCGGCGCATGCGCAGAACAATTCTCTCCAGAATTGTCGTGTTACGTCTTTCAAATTCACGACTTGCAAAAACTCTCTATTGATAGGAGAAATCACAGCAAACATCCGTTCTGAGAAGCCGGCCTCCAAAAGTTTTCTCCAGATAGTGGTATAATTCGACCCAGCTGTATAGATATAGTGTTGGACCCTTCACCGTCAGTACTAGAAACTTAGATATAGAGGACCTTCAGGTCAGACACACTACCATGGCAACAGCTGGTACTCTGAGCCATCTCAGCCGGTAGAAGATAGTGGAATGAGACACTGCCGCGCACCCAACTTGTCAATCCCAAGTTCCACATTCATCGAACGGGAAAGAAACACCGATCCCAGAAGTAGAACGCTGTCTAACCGCTTCATCATGAGTCACACACTCAACATTCTCAATCACAGATCAATAGAGTGCACTCCACAACATGTTGCATTCATCCGCACGCTTTAGCCAATTGTGCTGGGTCGGCACCGTGTCTGAGATCGCTAAGACAGTAGTGCCGTAGTGATCTGCGACCGTGGGGTCGAGAGTTCGAGTCCGGCCTCGGGCATGGTAGTATGTGTTCGTCCTTTCACCCCTTATCATCACCACATCGTTTCATCCTCATACCATAACGTTACATCCAATAGTGGTCGCTAATGACCTAGTTGATGCGACTTTAAATAACACACACACATACAAAAGTCACATGCTCAACATTCTCAATCACAGATCAATAGAGTGCACTCCACAACATGTTGCATTCATCAGCACGCTTTAACCAATTGCGCTGGGGTCGACCCCGTGGCTGAGATAGCTAAGGCAGTGGTGCCGTAGTATTCTTGGACCGTGGGGTCGCGGGTTCGAGTCCCGCATCGGGTATGGTTGTTTGTGTTCGTCCTTTCACCCCTATCATTACCATATCCTTTCATCTTCATACCACAACTTTCCATCCAATAGTGGTCGCTAATGACCTAGCAGTTGATGCGACCTTAATAACAAAAAAACTGTGCTGGGGGTGAAGGGGGCGGGACTGACTTGACGGGCTGGAAGCCGGACCACTTGGGCACGACGCCCTCGATGTACACGAGCCCCAGCGCCGGCACGCGGATGCACGCGCGCCCGCCCACGTGCTCGAAGCCCGAGCTGTCCATGCTGCGGCCGCCGTCGGTGGAGCCAGTGGCGGTGCTGGAGCCGGCCGCCATGCTGGACACGGCGCTGGCGCCCGGGTGCGACGCCGCGCTCACGTGCGCGCGCGCCAGCGAGTCGCTGGCCACGGCGACGGCCGCGCTCGCGGCGGACGACTCCGCCAGCCCCACCGCGCACTGGGCAAGTGCACGAACATTGCACGTGCCATGGGGCACCACTCACGCCACTCACAAGCGGCGCTATTTAGAACAGACCCGCTAAAACAAATCGCTGGCTCAGTGTTGCAAGGTTGTAGATAGAACAGTGCTGCTTTCGAGAAAAAGGCCTTTGAAGTTTTGAGCATCCGTATATCATTTATGTATCAAGTCTTCATATATTTTGGTTTTAATGATTAAACTCAGGTGAAAATAGAAATGAAATGTAGCATTGGTTTCCAAATTATATCATATTTCAGTATCATTACGTTTTTACATTTGTAATATTTAAAATATGGATTATTTGAAGCAACAAAGTTGTATGTAGAACATTACACTTTCAAAAATAGGAGGTATCTATGTGTTATACGAAATAGATGTAGAAAAGGTTCAAATATCTAGAGGGAAAATTCAAAAATATCACTATGACTTTACACCCAAGGAACACCCAAAAATTAAAGTATTCGTTTAAAACAACTGATCTCTGCCGTTTTTTGATCATATTATAAATTAGATCTTGCTTCAAAGAACTCTGTAACATTAATAACCCATTTTTGCAATTTTCCTGACATACACCCTTGTAACATTAGGCTAACGAGATAATAACATCCCTAATTTGAAGTAAGCTGACGAGAGCGCCAATTTTATGCTTGCCATGGGCGCTTGTGTTCCTAGATACGCGTCTGCTGCAAGTGACTCTTGTGTTGTCGGGGTGGGGTAAGTCGACACGACTAACAGAGTGTAACGTAAAAAACAACGCTTCTTTTCTGGATGAAGTGCCGTCGGAGACGAATTGTACGGAGACGTTACCAATATTCGTATATTGTATTTGCCTAGCCAAACCTTCAATAATGATGAAAACAATTATATACGATCCATAGAGACTGATAAATTGCCTAGACGAATTTGACGAAAAAATACTCGACAATATGAAAATTTTGATTTTTGTTTACATCTTCGTTCTCACGTTACGAATAAGAACATACTAAATAATTGAAATAATGCAGCTGCGGTATTATAAAGAGCCAAAGTCACTTAAATTACGTTAATGTTATAACTCTCCTACTGATCGTACGTTGATAAAGTTTATTATAAAAAAAAGAAAATATTGTAATCTAAACGATCAGTTTTATGACATTTTTAAGTTAATACTTTTCATTTAGTTTTTTTTAATTTTCCTTTACTACCCCTTAAGTTACGAAAGGTTGTTAAATAAGGGAAGATTGCGTTCAATCAGTGACCCATTTGTTAAGGAATTGCTACGACATTCACCTGGTATTGATAGGAGAAACCACGGATAACTATCGATCAGAACAGCCGACGGCTACAATTATCCTCCTCCAATCAGTGGCTGAATTCGACCTAGCGATACAGTTAGTATCGAAAATCAAAACCTCACCATCGGAACTCAAAACCTAGAATCTCCTCTGTCTCAGCAGTGACAATGCTGACTCGGGAGGAAACTCAGCCGACCTTGGAAAAAGATATTAATTAAAGAAATTAGTAATCAGTAGCGCCTTTTAATGTAGTTAAATTGGTAGCGCGTTAACAAATAAAAGCCATGATCATGTCTTGGCATTGGCCAATCCCCACGGTATTGTTTAGTTACGGTTTCGTGATTTCGGACCTTCCCAACGAGTTACAAATTCATAGTACCAATAACGTCGCTATCTTTGAAACAGTAGTCATTCTCCGCCATGTTAAAATATGTCAAACTTTTCGGGGGAAAAAAACCCTTTGCTGGTTGGCAATATTTTTGCAGGTTCATGTAGTAAATATACTAAGACATTACAAATAATGCGTGATAGTGTATGTACTGTTGTAGCACCATTAGTTTTAGAATAGATTTCATTTAAGGCAAAAAATATCTTTCATCAATATTGAAGCTTTGCAATGTTAACTTTTTGCAGTTTTCGAAAATATAGAGTTCACCGGAAATGGGACTAGCACAATTTTTTATCGCTCTGTGATACATACGAGGAGTATATTAAAAGGAACAATTTGTAGCTCTATTTTATAAAATAAATGTTTCAAATTTTTCTACATTTCACGAATTATACCAAAACTATCTATATTTTCGAAAAATAGTACATGACGCTATTTGAAGATCTGTTTTTGAAGAGCAGATTTTATTAAGGAAAAAATCTCTATCTTCAGTATTGTAGTTGTTGGAAGATGCCGAAAAAAATTGAAAATTTGCAGTTTTTGAGAATTAAAAAAATTAACGAAAACGAGACATGTGTCATTCTTTTAACCGCCTTTTACGCTATTCGAGGATCAAGTTTGATCCAAAAATTTGAAGCCATTTTTGAGAAAATTTTGAAAATATTTTGAAGCTTTATAGAAAGTACCCCAAAATTGAAATATCCATTTCAAACTCGCAGGACCTCGAGTTTCTTTAAAATGTTCGGGGAGAATCAATTTTTGAGAAAATCGCGTGAACGGTTCAGGCGCTAGTGTTGACCACAGACTGACGGGCAGAAGGATGAACGGATAGGCAGACGTTTCGCTAGCAATCGATTTTTCGGTTTCTAAACATGGAGTCTGAGTAATGTATTAAAGAAAGATTCACTGCATGTAGGAATAACATGCTCGAGACAGGGCTAATACAGCTGCATGGTGATAATCATGGTTAGACACCTTAAATCATGGCGGCCATATTTCACAAATATCATGTTAGGAGCGCTGAAACAAGGCTGTTTACCTCTACGTATCTCCAGCTAGTTGGGCCACCCGCAATCTGCGTTTGGAGAAATTATAATACCAAATTCTAAATGTGCGGAGTGAACTTCCATATGTACAACTTTTTCGATATCAGTGAATTGTTTAGGAGTGACAATTGTGAACAACAATGTACAATGTGGCTTGTACAATGTAATTGTTGTTCACAATTTTTACAAAAGACAAAACAAAACAACGTTTTTTCAACGAATTATTGCGAATGGTTAATACTGCGAGATTATAAACAAAACGTAAAATATTATTGAGCTGTGTCGTTTACAAGATTTGTAATTGCCTCTCGTCTATCGGAGGCGAGGTAATTGCATTAAATATTTTTTTCAACGAATTATTTTGAATGTTATTGTGTTATTATAAACAAAAGGGAAAAAAATCATTTAGATGTATTGTTTACATGGCCATATGTAATTGCCTCATCTTTCGGAGGCGAGATAATTTCATTAAACTGCATTCAGCCATTTACTTGCATAATAGGTTGTCCTTTCTTTCAGTAAAGTATCAATGACTCTTTGGAAATAGTGAACAAAAGCCGCCAATGACAAGTATAGTGACCTCTTGATAATGAAACTTCTGCTATTTCTTAATAAGAAACTGCCGGGGATCAGAGTGAATGAGTCAATGTGAGTGATGAATAAGAGAGTGAGAATGAATGAGTGTGATTGAATGACTGAGAATGATTGAGTGAATGTGAATGATTGAGTGAGTGTGAATGATTGAGTGAGCGTGAATGATTGAGTGAGCGTGAATGAATGAGTGAGCGTGAATGAATGAGTGAGCGTGAATGAATGAGTGAGCGTGAATGAATGAGTGAGCCTGAATGAATGAGTGAGCGTGAATGAATGAGTGAGCGTGAATGAATGAATGAGTGAGCGTGAATGAATGAATGAATGAGCGTGAATGAATGAATGAATGAATGAGTGAGCGTGAATGAATGAATGAATGAATGAGTGAGCGTGAATGAATGAATGAATGAGTGAGCGTGAATGAATGAATGAGTGAGTGAGCGTGAATGAATGAATGAATGAGTGAGCGTGAATGAATGAATGAATGAGTGAGCGTGAATGAATGAATGAAGGAATGTTCACATTAAAACACATTTTCACATTAAAAAAGTAGGGAAAATCCAATCCTCCCAAAAATGAATTCTGCGCTTATAACCGCCGAATTTTACCAAAAAATAACCGAAAATCGAATATTGTTGAAACAACCGCTAAGCGTACCGTGCCGGTGGAGTGGTGGGAGGCAGCAAGCGGCGCGCCCGCGATGGGGGGCAGCGGAGTCTGCTTGGGCGGAAACGCCGGGGACGGCTTGCTCGGGAGGACCACCGGGGGCGGGGGTGGCTTGGAGGGGGAGGGTTTGCATTCCATGGGCTTGGGCAACTGCGAGGGCTTGGGCGGCGCGGGCTTGGACGGCACTTTGTTGAGGGTCGGCGCCTTCTGAGACGGCTGCGAGCCCGCTCCACGCAGAGGCACCAGCCGCGACAAGAACGAGCCCAGTACCCCGCCGCCATGGTTCGCCATTTCACCCTGCAGGTCAGCCATTTCTCGCTTAGTACTTCAGATATATTTATTTATTTGTTTATTTATTTTTGTTGAGAATTCTAGTGATGAGTTGATGAGTAGTTGATAGCAATATTGATGAAGTGAATGACGATGGAGCAGAGGTGGAACAATTGGCAGCGGAAACTGGAAAACCCTGAGTAAATACGCTGAGATTACTTCACCACAAATTTCTCATGAGTTGATCGGAGATTGATCCCGGGTTTCAGCAGTAGAAGGTGAAGGCACTAGCCTTCACGTCGCGATTCTCATCACCCCTGGTACATTCATTCTAATATACTCGTATTGCAAAGGGCATACATGAATATTTTTGCATCTCGTTACTCTCATTCTAGGCGTCCTTTTTTAAATAACCGGGCACAAAAAACGTCGTAAAATTTACGAAAGCTTTTCAGAGACACCATAGATTCAAAATGTAACTTGGGAACTTGATTGTTTAATGTTCGTTTATTGTTTAATTTTAGTTTTTAAAAAATAGTTATTTATGCAACTAGTTGATAATGTTAAGCTTTATTGCATTAGGACATCTGAAAGACTAGTTCTTCAGTCTGTTATGCGCACATATGTCTGCAGTGTCCTGTTTTATTTCGATCATTAACGGGACGGCTAGAGATTATATCAACACAGGAATGTTTATGTGGGCTCGTTTTTGTTCGTCATTAGCCTACTTCTAAAAAGTAGTAATATTATAGGCGTGAAAATCGATATTCATCCTCTGATAAATCAATGTGTTCTAAATCTCTTAAAAAAATGTGTGATTCGAAGAATATGAGTTTCTGGGTCCACCCATTCTAACACGGTAACCACAACAAAATTAAAATATATACTAAAATAATAGTTTTATTTTTTAAACTAGAGTGATTCAAAAGAAAACTGATCTTTATCAGGAGGAAATAGATTCCATCACAGCAAAGACCAATTTTTTCGGACATTTTTAAACAAGAAATGTAAACTTTAAATCTGAAAAAGTTTTATATCTCATCTATTTATTGTGTAGGGTCAATTCCGTCAGACACAAAAAAGATAGCGAAATTCCAATAATTGCGTAGAATATTAATCCCTTGAATGTGGTCTGAGCTATCGTTTCACAATCTGTAGTTGAAATTGATACTGAAATAGAGATAGTAATTGTTTTATTCTTTATGAATTGTATGGTATAAACATAATGCGATTTAGAATTGTTACATACGTGGCTGTTTATTGTTTGATATAAACGAGAAGTTGTTAGTGTCAGTTTATAGTTCACAATTTTATCAACCAATCAGGGGCTAATTATGCTGTTGTGGTGCACCAATGATCGGCGTGTTGCCTAAAGCACCCCTCCTTCTCCAATACTCGCTGGCATCAACGACACGTTAAAACCTTATAACAGCAAGTAAACGTGTTTAGAAATTAAATTTGTTCAGCCAGTCGTCACCGCAATCGGGATACGAACCCGCATCTCCCGTTTTACATCTTTATTCGATACTCAATTCTCAGCATCCTGTCGCCTTATTGGAGAGACAATTACAACGAAAATGCGTTCCGCAATGTTTGTATTGTGTTGCTTTAGCCCAGTGGTGTCAAGGTCTCCTACTGGTGGCAGTGGCACGCCTCGCTGCACTGTGCCATGCCACTATAGCTTCTATTAGAGGAAACTATTATTAACCCCGCCGTTTTACAATAGGGATGGCGTTGTCTCTTGCGGCGGGGTAATGAACAGCGTGGAGGGGCGATTTCGTACTGGCACTCGTGCCACGGACTCCCGCTCGTGGCATCGACCTTGACAACACTGCTTTAGCCAAATAAAAGGATGTTGATGAAAGACAGTGTAACGGTCGGCGCGCTACTTCATTTACCGGAGGCGATCCGCGCGTGGGCGAGGCGTCGCCCGCGGGCTCCGAGCGCCCGCCTCCGGGCGGCGGCGCCACAGGGGGCGGCTTGACCGGCGCGGGGGCAACGTTGGGGCGGGTGCCGCGCGGGACGGGCGTGGGCGCGCCTGCCGTGACGGGGACGCGGGTGACGCGGGCCGCCGCCCCCGCGCCGGTCTCGCCCGCCGGCGAATCCGCGCAGCTCACGCAGCGACGGCGCTTGCGCGCGGCGTCGTTCGTACCGGCGGCGACGGCGGCGTTGACGGCGGCCGCGGCGGCGGCAGCGGCGGCGGCGGCGACGGCGGCGACAGCGTCGGGTGGTTTACGCTCAACGGGCGGAGGCCCGGCGCCCGAGGCCCGATGCGGGCCCGGCATCGTCGCCTCGCTGCCCCCCGCACACCCCGCGTGCGTTGCCGGGGGACGGCCCGCGCGCCGGTGCACGCCGCAACCGTATTGTCAGCGCTCTCTACTCGGCCGATGGCACTGCTTTTACCTAGTACATGGTTGGGCACCGATTTTGAATATTCCATAACTCGCCGAATTTCAAACTACTTCTGACTTATGGAATTTTCACTTCATTCAGCGATTTCGTTAAAATCGAAATATTATGCACATATAAATGCGAAATACACATAATAAATACGAAATATTATCCATAATACATCCTTCTTACCTAGTGGTATTATTGTGAATCTTTGAACGTCTTGAAATCAATGTTTCTCCGCAAAATTCATTGTAATATTTTGTCGAAGCTGAAGAAAGTGACACCCAAATAATACTATTTTTAGTAAAATGTTAAAATATGTTCACACTGTGCATATTTTGCCAGTAAAAAATCGTGCAGATGTTCCAAAGGCAGCCGATATACTCGTATAGAGTGAATCACTTTTTTTCTGCGAAATTAACAGCTCCCCTCAAGGAAAACCATTCTCAAGCAAAATGTCAATATTGAAGTTGGGTGTGTTGCACAGGGGACAAGACCTGCAACGTTCAGAGAGAAATGCGAAAATATAACCAAACGGATATTTCTGACATTCCACTATTTTTCTTAAAATTAAAAAAGGAACATTTCCTTCGCACTAATTGCCCAGGCGATCATTGTCGATGACCTGATAATGCTGCTCTGCAGAGATCGCTGATAACCTATAAATTGACCGGGGTAGCCAACCCGAGGAAAAGCTGGAAAACTTTCCGTAGGCGGAGAATCATTGGGTGGAGAGGGGGGGGCCAAGGCCGTCTAGAAGAGTATATTAGAAGGCCTGAGCCAATGTGAATGTCACGTGATCTGACGTCACAATCGGTGGCTGAACATTTTTCGTTTTCGCATAAGCCCTTGTCAACGAGCTAGAATATTTTAGCTAATTAGCCGTTGTAGGATACGCTTAGATGCGAACGGATGTTCTAACAATTCAGCAATAATTGCATGCTCGGTTTTCTGCATAAAAATAATTCCTTCGTTCATTATCTTCAAGTAAGCAAGGTATGTCTACTTCTAGTATTGAGTGATACGAGGATGTGGAGCAATTATCAATTATTTTGTCTAAAACATGTTGTAATATGTTTTGTTGCTTGCACTTGGATGTTTGGTTATACTATTATACCCTGCGTTTTTTTTCAGTGAATCCTTGAAAACTGTCCTTAAAGGAAGGCATTTTGAAAATTAGGCAGGCGAGATACATGAAAAAATGTCAAGCAAGTGGAATGTGCTGTGCTATTGATCGAATTATGATGGATCGACGGAACGCGTTTCAACTTTCAAATTTCCAAACAATCCTGCTCTGTGGCAGAAGTGGATGAAAACATAAATAGGAAAGATTTTGTTCCCTCAAAAAACTTGTGTGTGTTAAACCCTTCGATTCAAAATTATTCTCTACCAGAATAAGGCAGTAAGAAGAGATGGTGTCGAAATATTTTTTAAAGGAACGTATCCGACCATAGTGAAAGATGCATACCCTTCTATCTCAGTGAACAGCCTCACCACTTGACGAATACTCACCAAGTGTTTCAGAAATAGATATCTGAAAATTTTGAAATTTAGTTCCTGAAGCATGAAAATCAAAGAACTTTATTGAAGGACTTTGTACAAGATATAGATCCGATTAATGGAAAACACAGTTTTGAGTTGTGGACAAATTCTGCCCACATTAATAGAACATAGTGCTTTGTGTATGTCGAACATTTTATTAAATAAACACTGTACATTAGGAATGTTCAGTGATAAATAGAACGGTTTCAAGAATGTAAGACGCAAGATCACAAAAGTGAGTGCAAAATAAAGACATTAAAGTTAATTTAAAGAGTCCAAACAATTGTAATATATTTCCAAAGAGATTGGTGTCTTTTGAATAATCTCATAAAGTCTTACATAATCTGCTGGAGTATCTTCTGAATAAAATATTGCTTTTCATCCTTTTTCTTCTTCCTTTTTAGCAGCTTGAATTTTATTAACTTACCTATTAATATTTTACTGTTCCTTACAATGTTAACAAATATTATTAATAATTATTAATACGGCCATCAGAGAAATATCTGGTAATGCATTCTACTAGCTGTACTACTAACTTCCACATTAAATTAAAGTAGACAATTTGAAAGAAATAGAGAAGGAAAAGTATAAATAGAATTATCATGAAGGTACTTAACTTCTTATGAGTATCAGTTATAGCAGCAAAATTGTTTTATGATTCTACAAAATTTTATATTATAAGTAAGGTAGTATGTACAAACGTTTGAGCCTTCTTAATATGTTAATTTACGTGTACGAAAATTGTACAATATCGTAATGCCTTAATACAAATAACTCTCTAAAATAAATTCCTAGCTCAAAAAGCGTCAAAAAGGCTTAATATTTCCTCGTGTTATTTTAAACAAGTATGGGTTTCCGTGCGATTTTAAGAACTACATCTCTGTTTAAAACGTGGACAGCATGCATTTCCTGCCAGCCACCCTTCGTGACGTCATTCGAAGCAGGAGCAGGCCTTCTATTCTAGACGGCCTTGGGGGGGCACGGGCCCGCCTCCGTGAGCGATGCGCGTATTCCGTGATGGGCGTTGAATCCAGAGGGCTTTGAATCCAATTACCATGCCAATCCCAGGGGCGACGTCCGCAGCGCCCCTGACGGCGTGCGTTGTTCAAATTGTAACGTCCAGTTCAGTTGAGAAGTTTATGTTCTGACGCTTATGTACTTGCAGCGAAACGTTTTCACAATTCAAGATCGTGACGCAAGTTTAGAATTACGAGTAGAGCTTATCGTTGCGCACAACTTTGAACAGTTTTCGTTATACTGGGTGGAGCATTACATTCGTACTCTGCACGTGACATGAAGCATGCATCTGACTTACATGGGTGTTTAATCTGAAAGGAATTAGTGTTTCGTCTCGCTGAGTTCAGTAGAAAAAAGGGAGAATGGAAAAAGGAAATGAAAAAGAAAGATATGGAAAAAGAGAGAAAGAGAAAAAGAGGAGACAAAGAGAAAAGAGAAAAAGAAAAAGAAGAGAGAAAAGAAAAAGAAGTGAGAAAGAAAAAGAATAATGAAAGAGAACGAGAGAGAGAGAAAGAAACAAAGAAGAGACAATATTGAAATCCAAAATTCTACTATATAAATCAAATTTAAAAAAAAGATAATGCAGCCAACCACTCTGCCCATACTGCGCTTGTGCCAATTTAATCACTTCAGGCCAGCGAGTGATATGTGATAAAAGAAAGAATAAGAGTATCAGGGTGAAAGAAAGCAGACACAGATTGTATTCTCCCCTCCCCATTTGGCATTATAGATTTTTAGTTTGTAATTTAAAAAAATGAAATAAAAGTTTGCAAATTGTGTATGCAAATCATTTACCTGCAAAAGAAACTTTGGAAATAAATTTCTCTTGAATTTTAAGAAAACAAATAGTGTTTTCATATAATCATTCTCCAATTGGAGGATTGATGAAGTATTTGGGAGTACCATAATTCCAGAGAAATTTGTCAAGGTAAGTGAAATCATTTCCGAACAATTCTACATCTTAAACGGTGACCTAGCTGTCTCAATTTACTTTGGCATGAATAATAAGTCACGTGTCTAAATTACTTTGTTATAAATAATTAGTCACGTGTCTAAATCGACGATAAATAATGTTGGTATAAAGTAGAACAGTGATTTTCAAAGTGAAAGCCGCGCAGATTCATGAGGAATGCGAATGTTTCTGTGTTATTTCTTAACAAAGGTTACTCTTTTAATAGTTTAGAATCGTTGTTTACTATCATCATCCGAATTACTCTTTTGTGTCTATAGTAAATTATTCCGGAGCACTCTTATATGCTTATACAAGACCTAGGTAAATCCATTCTATATTGATCTCTTTTTAGTATCTTGAGTACAGAAAGCGTATATGCATGAATGTACGAAAATGTTGCGTTTGTGTTTGATAATATTGGAGAAATACGTAGTATTAGTGAATTCCTTGTTACGCTTGAAGAGTTTGATACTCATGATTAATTGAGATCTTGCTTACCTATTATTTTAATGTAGCATATCAACTTATTATTAAATTATGAGAAAAATGTCACTTTCGTAATGTTCTCCAAAATATTAGCTCGTGACTGTGACTTGTCAGGTGACTATGCCTGAAGTTAGTAAGACAACCTCACTGTCGCTTGCTCCGAAAATAGATTCACCGCTATCCAAAAATACATTTTTGCTCAAATTTATCATCCCGATAACAGGCCGTCACAGGTAAAACCGTACGTGGATGTACTCATTTATAAAAGGCTAGCAAATTTAGAGTCGGCGAGACCCTAAATTTAGAGAACGTTATATTTCACTCGATGTTTCATTATACAAGGGGGTTGCTGGCGGAAGACGAGGGGGAGTCGCGGTGCCCTTTGGAGCCACGTGTGTGTTTCCGCCCCTGCTTCCTTACCTCCTCCCTAATCATGCCCGTTTCGCTATTTATACCGCAGTCTTTGTCGCGCGCGCCTGTGACCTTGTCCCATTGTCGATCCCAAGGGACGGTCGATGGGACGTTGCTTAGCTACCTCGTGTTGGATAAACAGCAGTTGCGCGCCGCGCCGCACTGTTTGGCTCGTTAGAGCTCAGGGGGTAGTCGCTGAGGCGGGAACACCACGCAGCACAGCGGGTGGCGACTGGTCGTTCTGAAAGGGGGAGCATCCAGAAAGGCTAGCGAAAGGAATTCGCAAAGGCATACCTCACTGTCTCTTGTGTGTCACTTCTACTAGTTGAAGACAATGCGCGTTTCCGAGATATTTATTTCCGTAAAACTATTGGGCAGGAAATGAAACGAATTGTATCTCTAGTGCAAAATGGATGACATTTTATATATAACCCCGCCATGCACCACTTTCTCACATTGCACACCGCCCCGCCCCGCTCCACCCTCCCTAATCTGTCCCCCTCTCTCCCCTTTCTGTTACCGCTCCTTGCTGTTACCGCTCCAAATCAGTCCTCTCTTGCCCGACCTCTCCCCGTCCCGCACAACGCACAAAACCTCCCTGAAATGCTCTTGACCATCCTGGATCGCCAAGGACCGCTCCTCGAATGCGATCTTACCCGCCGCGACCCGACCCGTTGCGACCTGCCGCGACCCGACCCGTTGCGACCCGCCGCGACCCGACCCGTTGCGACCCGCCGCGACCCGACCCGTTGCGACCCGCCGCGACCCACTGCGACGCGACCCGTTGCAACCCGCCGCGACCCGCCGCGACCCGACCCGTTGCGACCCGCCGCGACCCGACCCATTGCGACCCGCCGCGACCATCCCCTGCCCGCAGCACGTCCCTCCTAAACGTCTACAAGTATTGCAGATTGCATTCAACAAAAGCTTTATTCCACTTCTACAGAACACGAATTTCGGTAACAAAATTTCTTCCTGGTAAAATAATTCTTTAGAGAAACATATTCCAAATGTATCTCACTTCATTTTCGGTCTGTGTTATATCAATCAAACGAAGAGTCAGTGAGTTTCTTTTCTTATAATATACAATTTTCCTCTTAAGGGACACAGGACTGTTTGTTCAAATAGAAAAGTAATTTCAGTTCTGCGTCTGAGCTTGCGGTTGCTGCTCAGTGTATGCACAGCTCGCAAATTCATTGGACTCGTGATGCAGAGGCGGGGTATGAGTTTTCGGGGTTCAGAAATGTTTGGCGTGGTAAGATAATAAATCACCGTCTGGGATAGCCTAGGTCAACCTCGACAGCCTATTGCTAATCCACAATTGAATCTTGATGGCCGGGAGATCATTAGCTCCAGTTCCAAAGGAGGTAGGATTTTCGGCTCCGTATTAAGCTAGCCATTGTAGTGTCTAGATAAGAATTTTAGATACCAGTTTATCTGTGCTCTCGTTTCAATGGTTTCCTCCGATTAATTCCAGCCGCAGCAGTCTTGTAAATAAGAGCATCGTGTCGGGCGCTTTCTTCTTCTCATATCCTGTTTCATCCCTATCGTAATGCTGTTGCCTAGTGCTGTGCGCATTCTTGAATGTACCTTACCCTGACACAGATGGACTCTCTCACATCGTCAGGGAAAGGTGGGCAGCTGTTTGTTCTCGCCGAAAAGATAAAATAAATTAAAAGGTAAAATTAAAGCATGAAAAGATAAAATTAAGGCATTTAACCAAATAACTTTCCGATTTCAGTTAATATAATAATTTGGTTTCGGTTTGTTTAAAGCAAAACGTTTTTGATATCATTTCCGGTTTCAATTTTGAAACTGTTGCAAAGGTTTTCCTATTATTTTTATTAAATAATTTCGAAATAACTGATAACGCTCTGAGCATCGAAGTTTGAGAGGTTTACTTTCCCAATTACTATAATTTAAATCAAAGAAATAATAGCAAAATGCTTGCTCACTGAAAACTGAGTGCTCTACTATTTCATTTAGAACTCACTTTCCTAAATGTAACAAGTTACTGAAAGTATGAAGATCTTCACAAACCGAAACTTTATTTGGTTGCACTTCCAGAAATGTATACAATGAGAGAAAGATTTCTGCTTTTACTTTTATTTTAAACGCTTTTTATGTTTGAGTTTTAGGAGTTTACAGAAATTGCCGTTAAAAGTCTTGTGTGCCAGGCTCTGTACTAAGATTGGTTTACATGTAGGAACACTGTTACTGTGTTTTCTTTGAGTGAAATCCTCGAGCAACTGCTTTAGCTAATCGTAGAAATTGACGGGTTTGAAACAAAATTGAACAGATGATACGGCTTTTGTTGAGAATATAAATTTGTTGAGCCGAATTAATAATAATTTTTAAAAATTTTGATTCAATGGGAAAGAGAATAACAGGTCTTTAGTTGTTACCGAATCTAGGATCTTAGTTACGTTTAAAAAAACTTTATGTAATAAAATGCATGTGCAATTTACTGTTGTATTCTTTATACACTTAAGCCATCGTGTTATCGAGCGACCTTATTTCTACTTCGAATACTTTACGCACTGTATAAAATGCTTCGAAAAGTAAAAAAAAATAATTTTTTCTCTACCTGTTGGTAAAGAATTTAGCAGCTAAAATTTTCACAATTTGTTTTTGTAACATTACAAGTAAAATTTTGAAGAAATTTATAGTGTTCGAATTCGTTAGTGTCCCTTCTAAGTTCCGATTACAACAGCCACTCGTCTGCAAAACACAGTAGCTTTGGCTTTCTATTAATATTTTAACAGCTTTTGTATCTTTCATCTTATATTACCAAATGAGATGCCACGCGGAGCACGGTATTTCGATCTAAATTGTCACACGTTTATAAGAATATAAAGTCAGATATGATGAGTGAACGTTGCCCTGAAAAAGTGCAGGTCTATGTGGAATCGTGTTCTTTATTTTGAGATAAACTTGAAATTTCTTGTTAATATTAAACACGAAAAACTATTATTATTTCTTTAGTGCTTCATTTGAGTATTTACACAATATGATGAGCTAGGCTGGAAAGTTTTCTTCTTTTAATTTACTACAACATGAAGCGGAGTAAGTAAGTACATTTTATTATTTCCAAACGTAGTTTATTTTAATCATGAAAAGTTCAGACATCTACTTTTGAAATGAGATACTACGAAGAAATTACAAGTGATTAATTATGAAAATACTTTGAAAAAGAACATCAGTAGTTTTTAGGAACGGATCCAAGGAGAAACGTTGAATTGAAAAATGGAAAATAATGGACTTACAAGTCACTAGTTAATTTACAATTTTCTCACCTTCGAAAAGTTGCTCTAACTGCCTGATGTGGAATTATCACATTTTTATAAATTATATAAAAATAAATGTTTAAATGTTGAAGTGCTCCTTTTCCATATGTAGCTCTGGGCACTCTTCAAACGGTAACGTTTATGAACACTGACTACATCTCGGATTGTGCAGGTTCAAGGTAATCTGAACCGATCGATTTACTTCGCAGGCGACGGATAATTTTGTTTGTCTTCAAGCACAATGAATATTCTCCAAAGCGCTTTCATCCACAACACTTACCTTGATTTAACAACGGAGCAATTTCATGCAGTCATTTCGGGCGGACTGGCCTTATTCTTTCACGGATGCCAGCTGGGAACTATTTACGTCTTTCCCCGTTGCTTTCGCGCTGAAGCCGTGCAAAATTTTCCAGACACACGTATACAATCGCCTTTATTGAAGAAACTGATGATATAAAGGGGTGGAAATTCTAGATGACTTGACGTTTTCAATGCTGTCGCGGAGGTCACATCCTTGACCTTTCACGTTTGCGTCGCCGTCAAAACCTCTCATTCTCTGCAGACAGTTCGTCATGAACACTAACTTTTCAAATCGTTCTCCTTTGTTGAATATATTGATACCCTGTAACACGTATTATGCTTCTACTATTGACCTAATTGTTGAATGCAGGGACGCGCAATTTCATGCAATTCAGGTATTAATAAATGTAAGATGCGAGTAAATCACTTACACCAGAAATCAGTACCAAGTACATCCTTTTCTCATTTTTGCAAAATGATAAAACAAATGATAATACAAAGCTCAGCCATGTGACTTTTCAGTTGTTAAAGGCAAGTAATTCCAAAGGTGTTACGAAGGGGGTGACTACATAAACTTACCTTAAACAAGAGAATTAAAGGAATAAGAGTTATAAAGAGAAGTGCCTATTTGTTGAATATTGACTCGAGGTTGTTAATTCATTAATTTCTACCTGCTTGATTGCGGAGGAAGATATACAGGGTGTCCCACCAACTATGGACCACCCTCATAACTTTTAAATGGTTCAGGATATCGAAATGCAGTTTTCGCTGAATAATGCAGAATCATGGGGCAAGTAACTTGCCGTAGAGAAATTGTCTATAATATTTTTAGTTTTTTGTTAAATTTAATCATCTTTGATTTTTTAAAAAAAATTTTCTCATCAATACCTCACTACTGCAAGTATCTTAATAATCTGCAAAAAGAGCAGTATGTAAAGTGAGATGAGTTGGAATTTCTGAGATGTAAATTTTGAAGAGAACCTGTGACAAAGGGAGAACCTTGAGGACCCCCTGTTGAACTTATTCGTGAGAGACGGCTGAATCAACTTGAATGAAGATCATTCTTTCTTTTATGAAATTTGAGAGAACATTGAGTAAGTACTTCGGGATGTCTAGTTTTCTCAATTTGTATTTTAAGCTTTCTTACCCTGTCAGTACTTGCGAGAGCTCGAGGAATACTGGTAGTAAGTGATGACTTGCTTGAAATGCTTCGTGAATATTTTCAGTAAGATCTGAGAATTCGTGAGTTGGAGAGAAGCCAAATTGGAAGGGAGGAATAAGATTGTTATGAAATAGAACTGTACGGGACCTCTTTAATAACAGTTTTCCAGGCGTTTTGGTCAATGTGAAATAAAACTGATTGATCTGTGGCTAGTAGAATTGACAAGATTTTTTGAGGTAGTAGGAATATTCGAGTATATTATGAAGGAAAGTTTCCAAGAACTGGGAAAATACCCTGTCAAATGTGTGTGTGACAAAATTATGTGTATATATATCTATATCTATCTATCTATCTGTAATGATATATATATATATATATATATATATATATATATATATATATATCATTATATATCATTATATATGGGCTGCATGAGTTCTGCGCGTCACAGCGCCACCGGCCTGTTCCAAATTTATTTATTTACGTCAAAAACAGTTTGAAACTGTGTGTGACGAGCTATGGGGAGAAGTGAAATTTGTGCACGTTTTCATAATTCTGTGATCCCTGAGCTAAACCATATTCTTGTCGAATTTTGAATAGATAAAAAGAGCGTTTTTTTCAAGTTTTGTTGACAAAATATTCGCTCCTATATAATAAAATATATTTTCAAAGGTAAATTAGCTATAAATTTCTGCCCTTAACCCTCATCATGTTCTTCATGAAAGAATAATACTTTTTGCCGCGATAATATGGAAAACGATAATTTGAATAACTATATTCCCCACTGAAATTCAGAAGACGTGCACAAAGAATGAAGTTACATTGATGTCCCGAAGCAAAACAAGGGATCATCTCAGCATTTACTCAAAGGATCAGGGAAACTGGACGAAAAACCTCATCGAGATGGGGGCCATCAACCCAGAAACTGTGGTACAATACTTGTTACAGGTTTTTTAGAATTATACAGTCCAAATGATAAATAATTACATTTACTATCATTGTTAAAATTAATGTTACTTTCCTTTTTGATGCTCGGTATAGTCTTCAATTGTATAGAAACAGTTATGCAGCAGAAAAGATTTTACTTGGGACTTATATTTTTCTATCGAATTTAATCGTTTAATGTCATCTGGCAAAGTGTTGTAGAGTAATGTACATGAATTGTATGTGAATTTTTTGTAGTGAGCTGTTGGTACTGCCACCTGTTGAATATGATTACTACGTCGTGTGTTATACTTATAGACATCGGCGTTTGATGAAAATATATTCCCGCCCTTAGGTAAGTCATTTTTGACAAAAACTACTGATTCATAATCAGGAGACAAGGTAATGGTAAAATTCCTAGATTAATAAAGAGAGACTTACAAGAATCACGTGGGTTGGATTTGCTTATTATTCGTACAATTCTTTTTTGAAATCTGAAAGTCTGGGAGCTATAAGATGTGTTTCTCCAGAATATTATGTCATATCTCAGGTGGGAATGAACATTCGCAAAATATACACAACGAGCAGTATGAAGGCTGACGGAATTTGAAAGAATTCTGAACGTGTAGCATAGTGAACTTAATTTTGTGTTCAATTCATTTAAGTGGGCATTCCATTTGAGATTTGACTGAATTCATAGACCTAAAAATTTTGTTACTTTAACATCAGTCAATGGCACACCGTTCATTTTCAATGCAGTACAGGATTGTTTATTTGAAATGGAAAACTGCATTGAAACAGTTATGGAAACAAATATGGCCTCCAGGTGCCGTGATCAGGCGTTGTGCTCATAAGCCTGGTATCACTTGCTGGTATGACATCGGGTATGACATGCTGGTGAAGCATATCGCAATAACGCTAGCGAGTCACAATGCACGTCTTTGGTCCTTGAGCGCCAGCCTCTTCGAAAAGGAATGGGCCAATGATGAACGTCGCCGTAAAACCACACCAAACGGTGACACGTTCACCATGCAGAGGAACTTCATGCACATTGCCTGACGATGAAGATCCCCACTCTCGGCAACTCTGTGGGTTCACCTTACCCGTCAGAGAAAAATGTGCCTCATCTGTCTACAGGATAGTCCAAGGCCAGACGTCGTCAACTTCAATCCTTGCAAGAAAGTGGAGAGCGAAGTCCGGTGGTGCAAGCTCCTGTACGATATAGATCTTGTATGGATACAATTTGAAAATGGCTCAAAGCATCTTCCGTACTGTGGCCCAAGGGATGTTTAACTGTCGGGACATGGCACGTGCACTGCTTGACGCTCGGGAATTGCGCTCAACGTCGGCTAGTGCAACAGTGGTTTCATTAACCACTTGTTTCATTAACCACCATTATCCGCCGGCCGTCGGCCTCTTCCCGAAGCGACACCCAATTCCCCAGATGATTTGAACTTCATGTTCCGCAAAGCAGTGGGAGAAAGAGGACCCTTCCGTAATTCTTTCGGCCGGTGATATTCTCGAAGTGAGAATCAGCAATACTGTTGTTTTGGTAGAAGAGTTTCACCAATGATGCCCTGCTTCGTTTGTCGAAACCCATGTGGACCCCTCAACAAATGTACGACGACTGGTCCAATGTGTGCGTCTATTCAGCACTATGCCTGATCATGGCACCTGGTGGCCATATTTAGAACTGGTCGGTGCAACTGCAACGCGTAGAAATCATGCACCTCATACTCTGAGTAATAATACTAGCAAGTTTGGTACTCGTACTATAATTCGTTTTCTTGTTATAACGTTTTCTGCAGGGAAAGTTTAATTATAACCACCTGTAAATTTGACCGCTAGGTCACCGAACAAAACCCTTAAATGGTATTCGAGTAATCTGCGTCCGTCCGTCCACCTGTGTGTGGGTGCGTCCGTCCACCACTCACAATTAGCCCTCCATTACTCGCAACTATATTTGTTTCGCGATTACTCGCCTGTTCGATTTTATATAACCACTGTTTATGTTGTATTTATTGTTTTATTATGAATGAAATTCGTACATTAATATTCCGAGATATTCGTTATTGAATTCGAAAACTTGTATAGATGTCATAATGCATTAAGACGACATACAGGCTCATAATTTGTGTTTATAAATACTCAAATCAATATCAAAGTCATGAAATGAAGTATTACATAAAGCAAATTTATTTAAAAAATAGAAGATAGTTAATGCAATAAGCAATATAATTTCCTCACGTTGAAATATACAGGGGCATTTATGAACTTCAATAAGCTTTCTCAGAACTACATTCTTTGCTAATAAATAGTCTTTCATGTGTGCTCTTTGCATAGGGGTTTGGAGCAAATATTACAACAATGGTGGATGAACTTAGTTTACCTCTTGGGACAATAAGATAATCTTTTCTCTATTGGTTGTTCCCCGACAAAACCTTTTTCTCTAAAAAATAAACGAAAGTAAGCAACAGAAACTACAGCGAATGAATGCGGACGATATTCTTGCTAAATCTATGAAACTTGCCTTTGATATACGATGTAAAAACACGATAGTTGAGTCACTAAGCTTTTCTGACGAAAGCACTGAAGACACAAAACAGTAAAAAACTGGGAAGAGAGCGGAGGCGATAATCCTATTGAAATATAACGATTGCTAGCGCATAAGAAAATATCTAACATTACGCGCCGCAATAATCAGCGACTTCTCATATTGTTTCCTTTTGCAGATCTGATAAGAACTATGAACGGATGCAGAATTAAATCGTGCGGTAAGGCATTGGTCGAGGGCTATCTCCATGTGTTTAAAGATGTCAATGCTATTGAAATAAATCCACAATTATTTGACTTTTCTAACAGCGAGTAACGGCGGGTTAGACTTCTTTCCGACCTACATTCGAGACAAATCAGGTGTCATTTGATGCCTATTAGTCTCCGGGTGGGGAACTGACGATTTGTTTTCGAATCCGTCTAGAAGATTTCAAGAAATTTTCAAAAACGTGTTTTTGCATTTTAGCGCTGCGATCTAGCAACGGACGCGCGAACTACGTGTCCCAGTGCCATGCTGTGGTGCAGTTGTGGAGACAGCTGATATAACGCCAATCTGACGACCCACGTACCTAGGCAATGAAAGTCAGATCGCTAGAGATTCCATCGGCAAAGAAGAAATCAAATGAGCTTCAGTAATACAAGCGACGTTTTTATTAAATATTACAAATTTATGAGATATTAATAAGAGAATGAGAGCATGACTTTCTGGTATAATACTGTTGCTGTTCCAGTTAATTCCAGAAGATTATCAGAAATTAAAGGCGAGAAACTCTGACTCACTGTTAAAAATATTATTAAATGATGTGGTTATGAATTTGATGCTTGATGGCATATACGTCTGGATTAATTGATTCGTGAAATTAGTAATTTGCTTAGTTAAGTAATCGGCAAAGTTGAAGTTGCTATTATTATTTTTATTGTTATTGTTGTTGTTTTGATTGGAGAGGTATGCGGATGTAAAAGGGCAAGAATGTGATTGTATTTGAAGTGTAGGATTCGAAAAGTGGGTGGAAGAGAAGGAAAATCAGCTGATTGAAGGTTGAATTTTTTTGTTAGTGGACGCATTTTTTATTAGTATTTCCCGAATTGGTTGATTTGGATTCCATGACTGTAGTACAGAGAGTACAAACATGTTTACCACACATTTGCTCTGTGGCCTTCTGGATTGCAATTCGCAAGTTTTGTTCAGTAAATTAGATTTTTTAGAAGAAAGAATACAATTTGCGCAGCAAATTATTTTTAAAATGAATTTTCTGCGCTGATCGATACAGAGGTTTTCAAAGAAACTGTTCGATCTCTCAATTAGACGTCAGCTCTCTTACACTCCACTCTTCAGAATTCTAGAAGAAATAGTACAAATTCACTAATCTCTCCATTTATGTAACCGAGAGCTTAGCATAATTTACCTAACTGTGTTTTCGTAACAGTACATAACTAATTTCCTAGAAACTGGGAAATGTTTGGTATTGCGGAAATGTAACCAGTGAATAAAAAAGAAATTTATTTTTCGTACTTTTACGCATCGACATGAACAGACTTCCATAATTCATGAGTATGCGACCTCTGTGCTTAAATCGACGTTCCCAAGGGCCTGAGTGAATTCGTTCGATAATCTTGGGTTGCTAACTCTTCACTTTAGATCGAAAGCAATTGGGTCAAATGATTGGATGGGAAGTCAATTGCTTGATACTGAGTGGCAATCGCTAACAAGTTTGAATCGGTCGTTCATCGAATTAACACTCTATTTCATGTTATTACTGTTTGTCTGATTTGCAAAGTCTCTTAGAGATTGGATCCAGAAGCCAATTAGAAGTTGTGGAACTTGAGCTTCTTCTAATTGTGCAGCTTTGAAACAAGTTATTTTCAACGGTGGCGATTCCTCACTCTGGAACTAGGGCGTTGAAAGAATTATATAAACGAAATCTTGCTTTGCTTCTTTGACATGTTCCATAGACAGCCAATATTAAAACAACTTTATTTGTTGAAATTAATTAATATTTAGTTAACATACACAATAAAAATGTTAATTATTTAAAACAACTATTGTTGCCTTTTAATATTGGCTTTCCATAATCCTACGGAACATGTCAAATAAGTAATGATGGAAATAACAGGCAATAATTGGGTCATTTTTATAAAATCCTGGTTTATTTTAAATTATGGTATTGGAAAAATGAGGAAAAGATAGTCTCAAAATAACAAAAGGGTTGTTGTAGATTATTTTTTTAAATTATTTTCAATTGTTTATTTATTTGACGTCAAAACAGTTAAAACTGTGTGTGACGTTCTTTAAGAAGGGTGTTGTAGATTCCATAGGAAAGATTGGAATAATACATTTTAAAAAATTTAAAATGTATTATTCCAAGGTTTCCATTTGTTTAGGATATGCATATTGTTTCCAGTTGTTTCGGATATATTTATTCCAAATATTCCAATTTTTTAGGAGATGCTTGAAGTTTTTTCCTTATTCAGTTGTCGTTTTAAAAATTAAGTTCGAAAATATAATTAGGTTACGTTATGATCGCCCATTATCAATTACTCGTTCCTTTTCTTCGTACGAAAGGGAGGAAAAGCAATCATTTAAAAACTTTTGTACCATTTTTAAACAATTCATATAAAAAAAAACATTGATTTCACCCTCTGACCGGGAGGTCCTAGGTTCGAGTCCTGACTGCGGCAGGATTTTCGACACTATCTTGTCAGCTAGGTCGAATTCAGTCGCTGTCTGGAGGAGAATTCTAGCGGCCGGCTGCTCTGATCGGTAGTTTTCCGTGGTTTCTCCAATCAACACCAGGCGAATGCCGGAGCAGTACCCTAACAAACGGGCCACGGACCGCGCGCGATCTTTCCTTCCTCTTCCTTGTCCTATCCTCTCCTCTTACACACACACTTACACTAACATGCACTATACTACCACACATGCCGGGAGACCGGTCGGGAGCTTACAGCTTGTCCCGGCTGGGGCGGTGGCCCGCTGGTGGGAGATACCTGGTTGAGGGGAAAACCCTGCTAGTCGACGGTAGGTCGGCGCCAGATCTCGCCATCCAGCGGGGAACAGATCATCGCATCTTCGTACGAAAGGGAGGAAAAGCAATCATTTAAAAACTTTTGTACCATTTTTAAACAATTCATATAAAAAAAACATTGATTTCACCCTCTGACCGGGAGGTCCTAGGTTCGAGTCCTGACTGCGGCAGGATTTTCGACACTATCTTGTCAGCTAGGTCGAATTCAGTCGCTGTCTGGAGGAGAATTCTAGCGGCCGGCTGCTCTGATCGGTAGTTTTCCGTGGTTTCTCCAATCAACACCAGGCGAATGCCGGAGCAGTACCCTAACAAACGGGCCACGGACCGCGCGCGATCTTTCCTTCCTCTTCCTTGTCCTATCCTCTCCTCTTACACACACGCTTACACTAACATGCACTATACTACCACACATGCCGGGAGACCGGTCGGGAGCTTACAGCTTGTCCCGGCTGGGGCGGTGGCCCGCTGGTGGGAGATACCTGGTTGAGGGGAAAACCCTGCTAGTCGACGGTAGGTCGGCGCCAGATCTCGCCATCCAGCGGGGAACAGATCATAGCCCCCTCCCGAGAAAAAAACACGCACTACACTTACGGGACTAATGACCTAAGTAGTTGACGCGCCCGGAAACACGAATCAATCAATCATTATTTTCATGGGTGTCGCTAAAGGCTGCATCGCGCAACATCCCAATCACGGACGCTCGCTCACTAACAGACCGTTAAATTGAGATCACGAAGTCTACAGGAAGGAGATTCAATTGCGGTGTCGGAGGCATGGTGGGGGTATGTACGAAAAACGTTGGAAGCTACTTGGAAAATAATGAAACAAAACTAACTCCTTCCTACTTCAGCGACATCACGCGGTGCATGAAGGAACTTACGAAGGCGCCGGTCAGTTGCATAATGACGCATAATGTTGCATAATGTTGCATAATGACGCATAATATTGCATAATGTTGGCTTGTTGGCGCTCGACACTGCTGGAGCGGTCTTTGGGCGTGCCGCAATCGGAGACAATAAGATGGAAAAGAAGTAGTAACGGTGCAGTATTATAGTGCTAGCCGACTTGGAACCAAATCGGGTTCATCGTTATCTTCATCTAGAAGATTGTAAGCTGTTAATACCTGTAGGATTGTAAGCGTAATGACCTGCCAAGAGAGCTGCAGTTAATTGCAGCTCTCTTGACAGGTCTTTACGGAGTTTGTGCCGTATTTATGTGAAAAATGTATAACAATTGATTATTAATTATGATTTACATTATTGTCAATAGCGTCATTATTGTTAATAGTCGTAAATAAATATTGCTTCCCTCGGAAACGCTTGGATTTGCTGCCATTGGCTGCTTTGACAGGTTCCTTCGTAGTTGTTTCATTCGCCGCGTGATGTGGCTGAAGCGCAAAAAGTTTACTTTTTTTTTTTTATTTTTCAAGTACCTGCCGACGTTTTCGGTACCTTCCCCCACCACCGCAGTTGAGTTTCCTTCCTGTAGACTTCGTGTTGGAGACATTCGCCAACGGACTGACCTACGCTCCCACATTGCTTGCGTTGCGTAGACGCTCTGGTGTCGATCTATGACGCCGATCGCACGGAAGACCGAATAAATGAAAAAATATAAATAAATTCAAATGAAAAAAATCCTTGGACGTTGACACACGACTTGCACACCCAAAGAAAACGCCACGAATTTTCAAATTTATGCATTTAGTGTAGTGATTGATAACGGGAATTTGAAGGGTCTTCACCAGTAGGTACCAACATCTTCATTACACATTTCCTTTTGTAAATTGTCTTCGACCAATACGTCCATCAGTACGGTTCATCATCAGATTGGTTGCAATGGCATCCATTGCATTTTGTTCTTTGAAATGCCTTAGTTCGGTATCGTCAAATACAGCTGAGCTAATGAAGTTGCATGTGATTGCACTCTTCCAAGCGAACAGCGACGGTTCAGGTTTGGGATCAACACCTTGTGCAATACAGGTTGCTACAGCGGAAACGTAGGTGTAGAAAAAAAATGTTCTACTGAGCATGTGATACAATTTTAATTGGATGTGCTTCCTCTATAACAATCGGCTGTCGCCGGGAATCTCTCCATTTATTTATTTATTTATCTACGTCAAAAACAGTTAAAAACTGTGTGTGACGAGCTATGGGAAGAAGTGAAATTTGTGCACGTTTTCATAATTCTGTGATCTCTATCCTATACCATATATTAGTCGAATTTTGAATACAGAAAAAAGAGCGTTTTTTTAGTTTTGTTGAAAAAATATTCGCTCCTATATAATAAAATCAATTTTCAAAGGTAAATTAGCTATAAATTTGTGCGCTTAACCCTCATCATTTTTTACATGAAAGAATAATACTTTTCGCCGAGACAATATGGAAAACGATAAGTTCAATAACTATATTTCCCACTGAAATTCAGAAGACGTGCACAAATAATGGAGTTACATTTACGTCCAGAAGCAAAACAAGGGACCATCTCAGCATTTGTTCAAAGGATCAGGGAAACTGGACGAAAAATCTGATCGAGATGGGGGCCATCAACCCAGAAGCTGCGGTATAAGCTGTGGTATCTCTTCGATCGTTTAACGTTGTGTCGCCACGCGTTCGTGATGCAGGATGAAGCAGGATGATACAAATGATGCAGGAGCGCACGATCGCGCAACACGTGGGGCGTCAATCGTGTTGGATCAATCGACCGTTGCCCCTTCCCCTGTGTCTCGCGAAACAAGTTTCTCCTTGAAGTTGATTTACAACCCGAATTATCTATTCATACTTATACATTATACTATAAATACAGGATGAGTCACGTAACTATAGCACCTCCTGAAATTTCTGAACAGTTGAAGTTATTTTAAAGCAGTTTTCACGGAAGTGAATGTGTCAATGAAGTCAATGGTGTATTATTTTCTCTTTTATCACTTGTATTTTACGAGATATTTGAGGTAACTTTGTTTTCTCAAGTGGGACTGTACATATTTTTTCAGTCTATCATGACAATCGTAAAAAGACGAATCCAGTGATACATACATTGTCAAATGTTAGATAAGCATTTTTGAGAGTAATTTTGATTTTTTGCGACTAGTGTTTGGCGGATATTTTCAATGTAACAGTCCACCCCCTTAAGGTCGCGGTTTGCTGGTGGAGCGCTCCACCAGCAAACGCGCGCTCGGGGAAGGGAAGGGATTTTAGTACTTGAAGATACGAAATATATTCCAAATATTCACGAAACTGTTGCATTTTTCCTGAACTCTGCTTTCCATCCTTCCCGATTTTCAGATATTTTGTATTACTTAGAGATTGAAAATACGGATTTGTGATAAGTAGTATGTATTGAAATAAGATTGTTTGTATCCCTAAATTATTATTATATGCTTATTAACATTGAAATTGTTTGCTCAAAATATGTAATATTTTTGTACAGTTTTAATTATTTATTCTACCTGTTCTTTGTTTCAAGATCTCATTAATATCTTGTGATATGAAACCCCATTAAATGGAGTTGAAGTTATAAACAATTTTATTACAAAACATACTTAGTAAGACAAATCCTTATTTTCCATCCTTGAGTCCCTTCCATCAAAGGAAGACAAAATCTGAAAATGCGGAAGGATGGAAAGTAGAGTTCAGGAAAAAAAACTGCAACAGTTTTGTGAATATTTGGAATATGTTTCGTATCTTCAAATACTAAGATCCCTTCCCTTCCCTTCCCCAGGCGCGCGTGTGCTGGTGGAGCGCTGTGTGACCTTGTGTGGTGGACTATTAAAAATATCCGTTAAACCCTAGTCGCAAAAATCAAAATTCCTAAAAAAGATGCTCGTCTAACATATGGCATATGTATATAATATATTTCATCTAACATATAACATATGTATATAATTGGATTTGTCTTTTTACGCTCGTCATGATAGACAGCATGCATAGTTCCATTTGAAAAAACAAACTTACGTCAAAAACTCGTAAAATACATGTGATAAAATAGAATACTATATGAATAATGAATAATAATGAATGCATGTATCAATTAGCCCCTTTCCCTCACGCACTTCCCCCACGCCCCTTTCCCCCACGCACTTCTATGAAAACTATATTGCAATAACTTCAACCGTCGAAAAGTTACAGAAGGTGGGAAAGTGTGACTCACCTGTATCTATATTTGCGCAGAAGCAAAAAGTCAGGCATGTTCGTTAACAAATAAGAAGGAAGCACTAACGATTGTGTTGTGTTGCCTCTTCTCGGCTCAATGGCGATGTTGCCAGCCTCACTCCCGGCTCTAAGGAAAAGAAAAACAAAGTGAGAAAGTAGGAAGAAATAACGGATAAGAACGGTTGCGCACATATTGTGATCTGTATTTTCAATAATTACGGAACACTAGCTTAGCGTAGTGGAAAGAATTGAAACCTCAACTGCAGCCTCTTTACTGTTTTGCAAACTTAAGCTACTCTTTGAAGTTGGCCTTAAAAATTTTATCCTACATCATAATTTGGAGGTCATTAATTGTAATGCACAAATTCTTTGTGACTTACATTTTGTTTTTGATCATTATCATTTAGATAACCTGTGAAATATGTTTTGGACAGACGGACGAGCAGGACAACTGATCTGAGATTCATTACACACTAAGACAAAATTTATTTATTTAAAATTATTTTTTATTGTTTTCATCGTACGAATAATCAGGTGAAACGAAAAATATTGAATTACACCTTAGGTTTTCAACAATCTTGAATCGATGTAACTGGACGTAGTGAACTAAGTAACTATTTAAAATGTATTTCTAAACCGATAAACATGTTTAACAGTCTAGATCGGGGATGGTGAAACTAAGACACTTGTGCCAGCGCGTGACACGCAAACACGCCCTCCTGAACAAATTAACTAATGCGTTTTTTCTCCGCACAATATTTGTACTTTCCTCTTTGCCCTGCTGGAACTCTCTTTGGTCACGAACTTTATAAAATCGACTGTAAGAAGTCGACCTCTTACTGACCTTAATGCAGCTGCTTTGAACGCATTTTAAACAAATTTTGAATCTGTTATATCTTGGATAGTAATATTCAGCAACAAATTTTATATCAGTTAAATAATACATTGAATACAAAACTGCGTACAAATCAGTAAACAGATTTGTATTTTAAGTATGTACACCCGTTGAAGGGCTGGCTTTATTACTTTTCATTTTATGTCGAGTAAGCTATGTGTAAAGTTTGGAAAATGCCAAACCATTTTATTTTCATTTACTTAAAAAAAACATTGGGAACTTTATTTTTGAGTTTCTGTACTCTGATAACTACGCTTAAAGAAGTATTATTAGCTAATTATGTGTAATTATTATAACTTAAAAAATATATTAAATTCACATAAAAATAGTTTTGTGACTCGTTAGCCAATAAGAGGTGGCACGCTGTAAATCTGAAAGAAATAAAACAAACATGAGGCGCACTATTCATAAAGGGTTTGCCTTCCCTGGTTTAGACATATCGAAGGCCAACATGCTTTCGTGGATAATAGTACGCCGCAGATAAATTGGATTATTTCGTCGCACGCGGCGGGTGCCTGCGGATATAGGCGGTGCAGCGCCAAGGCCGCTTCACGACGCAGGTGATGGATCGCCTGCCACTGCCAGTGCAGCGGGGCCGTGCTACGCGTTGTTGGAGCTGCCGACGACAGACAAGAACCTAGACGCACGTGCATTTTCTTACCAGACGCGACGTGACCTATTTTATTGTTGGTATGTAAACTATCAATTTTTACGTTCGTGTGTAAACTACAAATTTAACTTTTTTCAGTCTTCTAAATTTGTCTATATATAAAAATTAACAATGTTCCGACTATGCGACAATGCGACATCGATAACAAAACATCGATGTATACCTAGCATCCATGTTAAAAATACGTCGACCAAAAACCATCAATGTTTTTGAACATCGATGTTTTAATGTTTAGTAACATCTAACATTAAATTCGTGCCCAAAAAAATTTAATTTGGCAATGGAAAATCTTATTTTATGATTCAAATTTAAGGGAAAACAAAGTCAAACAAACGCCTGTCCATGAGCGAAATGCGAGGAAAGGCAAAGGGTATATCGGGGGTCATGGTCTTCTCAGGAAAAGAATAACGGGCTCTTCAAAGAAGGTGGTACATATCGCGTTCGTGTGTTTCGAAAACAGACAGTGGTACTATGCCCTATCAATTCTTATTTCATATTTTCACTTTTACATAATTGTGATTATGGGAATTTTTCATCTACAAACAAAATATCGTAAACGTTCAAAACATCGAGAATAAAACTTCTTTTTTTTTTAAAATTCAGTTTATAAAAACGAAATTATAATTAATAAAATGCGCGTAATTTTGTTTTTTAATAGTTTCAAATGCATAATCCTGAACAAAGATTTCATTTTTATAAAAGGAAATAACGAATATTGAATCTTAAAGCCGTTCAAAGTTCATTACTGAACAAATGAAATTGTAATGGTGGAAGAAAAATCATAACGCCTACAGAAAACGGCTGTATAAATATAGAACAAGTCTTCACAAAGCGTTTTGCAAGAGCCATTCGTGGATAATATTACATATAATAATAGCCTGAGTTTTCTAATTTTTATTTAATTCACTTTATTTAATAGCGATATAGTTTTTTAGTTGGTGTTTTGTTCTGAATAATTCAAAACTTTAATAATTTTACGTTTGCCAGTTCTAGTTTGGATGTGAGTAAAAATGACTAATCTTTATTGTAATTTCCACAACTTACGCTGTGTCAAAAATTGTACATATTGAAACGACTGAGAAAGAGAGAGAAAGGGAGTAGATAAGGGAGAGGAGTGGAGAGGAAGGGACAGCGAAAAAGGGAGAAAGAGAAAGGGAGTGAGAGGGAGAGACAAAAAGGAGAAAGAGCGAGAAAGAAAGAAAAAGAAAGTGCTCTTATGAATAATGAAAGGAAAGAGAGAGAACGAAGGTATCATTTTTCCTGCGATTATTCATCGTGAGGGATCGTTAGTCGTTTCTTGAAATTACCTATCTAGTTCTTTTTCCTTTTCTTTTCGTTAATGACTGAAAGAAACGTAATATTCTAATGCAACATTGATCTGCTTAATGCCATGTTATCGTCGTAAGATCTATTCTTTAATGCAGATGGATATGACCTACATATGAACTGCAGAATAATAAAGGTTGGAGTAAGTCAAGGCAGAGGAGTGAAAAGTGACCCCAGAGTCCTTGAGCTGCAACGCCGACTTTGTACAAGAGCCTCTGAAAACAGTCTATCTCTGGCCATCAACTAAAAAACCCAGAAGCGTAAGCATCTTCCTCGATAAACGTCCTGTAACTACTGTGTACTTTGGAAACTATCTCGCCTAGTGAAATTGAGCCAACCCAGCGCTCGGCGAGTCGGATCGGGCCCCTTTGCGTGGTAAGCGCTCGTTCCAGGCACCAGGCCGTCGTCCTTGTGGGGACGCACCTGGCCTTCCTTCGCTGCTGCGAGGACGCTTTTGGCGAACTGTCAAAGCGGACACACATTAAAAAGTAATCCCACCCGCTCACATGGGGACAGCTCCCTATTTTTACTTTCTCGCTACCGATTATGCAGTAGAGAGAAAGTTAATACTTTGCGAAAAAATAACGAATTTTCGACAGAAAAACTCTTACAACAGGGCCCTGGCAGCGGAAAAGTGGATAGATCTAGTAGCTAAATTTAGAAAAAAAAATCTTCTTACATGTGGTGTAGCCAGAATCCGTGTTTTGTAGGTCCTTGATACCGAAAAATCGATTGACGGCAAAACGTTTGTCTGTCCATTCATCCGTCCGTCTATGATCAACGCTAGAAGCTAAACCGTTCAGCCGATTTTCTCCAAAATTAATGTACTCCAATCGATCTGACTGATGGCGCGGCTTCTTGAATTAGAAACAGATATTTTAATTTTGAAAGATAATTTATATGAAGCTCCTGGGACATTTTACAAATTTTCAAAAAAAAAATGGCTCCATCGTTTTTTATTAAATTTTGATGTTGGATAATATGAAGGATGTTTAGGAGAATGGTGTAGGTCGCATGATCGTTGAAAACTACGTTCCTCATGTTCGTTGCAAAAGTTGAAAATATTTTAGGCGACTTTCTACGACGACAATTATTAAGATGGTAATTTTGTCCTTAATAAAATCTTTACCGTAAAGATAGATTTTTAAATAAGGTCATGTACAATTTTTCGAAAATTTGAGTCCTTTTTATTATTGAGTCCTATTTATTTTATTATTGTAGTTATTTCGATATTTTTAATTATTTTAAATATTTACGTTATTTTTAATTATCACTGTTATAATGTTTGCAACAAAGTATGTAGAAATCTTGAGGCCGACATAAGGTGGTATATGTATAAGATATCTGTATAGTAAGTGGCAGATTTATTTATCGTGCAATATTATATTTTAAAACGTTGACAGAAAGTTTACAATACAAGCTTAATGTTGTAAATGCAAGCTAATTAAACACTTTGAAATGTTTAAAATTTGGAGGAATCGAGGAGAATATGGGTTCACTTGATAAGTAACGCGTAGGAGAGCGGGCAAGACGATTGTTTGGTTTTACGAAGTAAACTCGATTGGATATAGGGTATGAAAGTTAACGATATTGTAATTACTTATAAGTTTCGAAGTGAAATGTATAACCCTCAATTATTGACGACTATTCCCTAAATTAAGATATTCACTAGTGAAAAATAAAGAATGATCAAAATAAAAATTGAGTGCCAAGTAGAGAAAAATGACTTTATTGGACCAAAAACAATCATTTTTAACGAAATGAAAATTATAAAATTGTAAGAAAGATTTGTGAAAACGTATAGCTCTTTAATGTTCGAAATTTAACTCTAAAAACGTATGTGCATGGAGTTAAATAGTATAAGCTTTTTAAAATCATATTTCAATTAAACATTTTCGGTGGTAAGCTTGATCTTATATTTAAAAGAAGCATCTCGCTGTTTTTTTATTTCAACCTTGATATTTCAGAACTGAGATGAAATGGAATTAAATTGCTATTCGCAAGGTTCAATGACTGATTCGTTTTCCCTTTTCTAAAAGCACAATATTTGTATTTTTTCTAGGAGATACGTATAAATTATTTTCAGGTCTTATACCTAAACGTGTTCTGGTGCACTAATCGATTCTCTGCGCCGCGAGGAGAATAGACGCGGAAAAAGACAGGCGCAAACACACAAACGAGGACATTTGATAGTTTGAGTGACAGGCATTTCGTACGTTGAATAACTGGCATTCCGTAAGTTTAAGTTCTTAATAATGACCCCCTTTTAAAATCTTACATTTTTTTGTGGTTTTGCTTTTGTGAAGCGGCAGCTTTGAAATTTCTTCAAGAACATTATTGTGCACAAAGCAAGAAACTGTCATAATAACCATGCGATGAATGTTTGGGAATTGTGAAGAATTGTGAAGAAGTTGGATTTACAAAATATATGAAGACCTCGGGGCAATAACATGCGGTGCCACAATACATAAGTTCTGAGAAAAAAGAGAGTAAAGGTTTAGACATTGCATAACTCACATTGGAATAAAAAGCATTAATTTATGAATTACATTGCCGTATTGCGACGAATCTTTAAAATAAAAACCCAGCATCTAGATACATCTATGGGGCGTAGAAAAACACTAATATCTCAATTTCATCAGAAATGTGGAGTATGGTATTGCCCCAAAGTCTTCATATAATGGTATTAGGATTGACAATTTGCTAAAGAATAGACATCTGCCTTAAAATAATGTTGTCTGCGATGTATTTTATTAAGTATTTTGGTACAAAATTCTTTGGTATTTGCGTTGCCCAGTTTCTAGGTTTTATGATAATGGCGAAGCGGAAGGCGAGAGCCTCTTTACGTACTACTTGGAACGAATAGCATACCGGTAACTGCGCTTAGCGGCACACGAACGTCGTGCAACGGACGCCGTCAACGAGCGTCAAAAGTCTGTGCGTCGTTTCACAGGACACACACGATACGTCAGGACGCGCGTTATGCTCATAGAATTGAATGATCGTCAGTGTATAGTAAACCTTCATGCATGATGCGGAAGCATAAATTGTAGATTATATGCAAATGAAGTTAATAAAACGTGGAAAATTAAGTTGATTTAATCCGATAAATAATGAACGTTATTTGTATGCTGAATTCCACAAACGCTTAGGTCGAATGCCAGAAGACAGTGATGGATTTTTTCCACGTCGGTTTTCGATTGGAATGTGGATTAAAAAAGAAACAAACATATTTCCTCCGTACATGTTTTCTAAAATTTATTTTTCTAAATTGACGAGTTCCATGACTCGGTCATTCTATTCAATGTCTATTCTATTCATATTTCGATTGTTTTGCAATATGTGTTTTAAAGCTGACGTGCGTCAAGAAGAAACGCACATTGCCTAGCGTTTGACGTTCGTTGCCCGATATACTTTTATTTATAGTGGAGCCTGAAGGTCACGAACTGGAAGGAGAGGGGGACATTGTCACCCAATCGGTAACTCCAATACCAAACATTTTAATCGTAACTAAGCTCCAGTTTCGATAAGTGTCCCCCCTCTTCGTTCAGCTTGTGGCCTTGAGGCGCCACTATGTTTAAGTTGGAGTATAGGTAACGGAAGCTAATTTTAACGCATGTCTCACTGGCCTGTGTGCCACGGTACGCTTGTGTCCCTTCAAGCTGCGGATATATAATATAGAGTATTTACTTTTAATCCATTAACCTATGTACAGTCGAACCCCCGTCTATCGAAATTCTCTATAAATCGATATTTTTCTGTTCCTTCAAAATTCCATCCGAACTCATTTTCTGACCTATTCCTGTGAAATAAAAAAATAGAGTACATGCTATAAATTATTTATTTAAAATCAGTATTCTTTAATTTGGAAGGAGAGTATTACTGCTGAAAATATACCTTCTTTCTGGACGTTTAAATAATTGAATAAATGTTAACTCACTTTCTACATCCAGTTCCTATCTTCCTCATGAAGGTAAATTCACTCATGATATTCCCATACGAACTTGTCAGTCGTGGGAACGCGTTCGCCAAAGCGATCTAAAGGTCAGTGGCGTGCCCCTTCACGCGTCCCAGCCCTACGATGTTAGTTGCACAGTTCAGCGCAGATTCAGTTTGCTGCTACGCGCTTAAGAATATTGTTTGAAATGTCGAAACAAAAATAGCTCAAAATTACGCATTTTCAGAAACGCTCAAAGGCAATTTTCTCATAAATGGCTCCATTTTTTTAAAACTTTTGGAACGGATAGTGCTAATTGCACTCTTTTATATGACGTTAAGTTCAATTTTGGGTATTTTTTGTTTATGCAAAAATTACATAAATGTATTTTTTTTGAAAGATCTCTCACACCTTTAATATCCACATTTTCAGCAATTTGTAAACTTTATTGTATTAGTGCTTCAAATGAGTTCAAATGAAGTTTTTCGAAAACTCAAAAGTTTTTTGTGAAAAAGAGCTTCAAATTTCGCATTTTTAGTGGTGCTTAAATGCCATTTTTTTATAAAGGCCCCAAATTTTTCAAAGACAATTGCCATTTGGGACGAGATTTCATTTTTTAATATTCATAAAATAATATTTCTGTTCTATTATTAGGAAACCCAAACATAAATAAAATGTCAAAAAAATGTACTTTGGTCGGCGATAGATGGCAGCTGTCAAGAGTAGTGGCAAGTCCGAATAGCTTGCCGAGACCAAACAAAAAAGAAAACTATACGGGAAAGTCTGTGCCATTCTGTAGCACCACTAGTTCGGGATGAAGGACGCACAAAATTCTGTTATGAAAGGTATGGGCCCTTCGGTATGAAGGACAGTAATTCTGGCTACACCACGTGTTAGAGGATTTGTTTTCTGAATTTAGCAACTGAATTTATCAAATTTTTCGTTATCACGGTCTGGCAATGACTTTTTTTCTGCCGAAAATTCGCCATTTTTTCGCGCAGCATTTCATAACTTTCCTTATACTACGTATAAAGGAAAGCATACGGGAAAGTAAAAAGGAGTATAATGTTCACTTTTGCTGAAAGGGTTTCCTACATGCCTCATTCAGCCAGATACGACCTTAATGCGAGGAAACCCATCATTCCAGAAAAAAAAAGTGGGTTACAACGTTTTTGCCGGCAGGTATTCAATTGTGTGATTTATTATTTATAGGGAAAACCTTATTCAGTTTATAATATTGAAACAGTAGTCGCATCCTGTGGCGCGTCTCACGCCCCGCCCCCACCATGCTGCCCTCTGCCGGCGACGCGTACGCCTGGCGCGCGTGCGGGGCCGCCGTGACCTTGCGCCCGCCCCTCCCCCACCCCACCCCACCACAACCCCTCCCCCACCACACCCCCATCCCTCCACCACCCTCTCCCAACCTCCCCCGCCCCTCCCCCACCCTCCCCACCTCTCCCCTCCCCTCCCCCACCCTCCCCCACCCCTCCTCCACCCTCCCCCACCCTTCCCCCACCCATCGCCACCCTCCCCTCCCCCTCCCCCACCCTTGCTGTCGCGGAGTTGCCTTCGACTCCCGGGACGAGCTCGGCACGCGATCGTCTCCCCCCCTCCCCTCGCCGCACAGCCCTATCGTCAACGCTTGTAGACACTCGTACCAGCGACGGCGCTTTCACTACCTGCGTTTGCAAATGCTCGTGCCTAAGAATAGCTGGGCACCTAACGCAAATTAAAATTAGGTTCATTGGCGACCAACAGAAAGGACGCCCAATCTAGCGACATAATTGGTATTTTAGTGGAAGTTCATTTCGGGGATGGAGGAGCTTGCGCAGCAGACATATCATAGGGCTGGAATAAATAGCATCATTAGACAAAAATATCTTTCTGTGTTTTCATTGAATGGCTTTAGAAAGTAATTTATTTTTTAATCGCGATCTAGGAGGAATCAGCTGTCATTAAATTACTTTTCATAATCGAGTAACCTGTGTCCGCCTGCCCATCTTTACTTTGTCCATCTGTTCGTCTATCCCAGCATGTCCCAACTGGAGAAATGACGTCGGAGCCGAATTCACCTCCGTGAATAGACTCTCGAAGAAACAGGGCGAGCAAAGGAGGGAGAGAGGGTAGCCGGCGGTCGCCGGTAACGAAAACCTTGGCAGTGGGCCTTTGCCCGAGTTTCAGGCAACAAGTGGGAAATCGTCTACACTCGATAATTTTCTTTCGGTTAGGGAAGAAAGGTTTCCTATTGTAGATACTGGAACAATGGCGAAGTGTTTAGTGTGCTCGAAAGAACTGCAGTATATTAAAAGGTCCAGCCTACAGAAGCATTACAACGCTTTGCGACCCAGAAAAATCTGTGCGATAAAAATAAATTCTGAGAATTGACACAACCAGCTATCATAGGATGAGTAAAGAAATTTGCAGATCGAAGATTATGGATTGTTACTGTTAAATTGTACAATGTAAACTAAGTATGTAATTTCCATAAGTACAATTTTTGTGTGGAAAACAATTATGTAATTATAAAAACCCTTGAAAGACTAAATAAGTCGAACAAGGATAAATAAATTAAAAAAAAGATTATGGAAAAGATACTGAAAATGACGAATTACATTCTCAAACAAAACTGTACATCTAAAATAATAAAGCCTGTGATCCAAATTATCTTGCGTGAACCCTACCGGGTACCCATTTGTTATTTAATTGTTAACAATAAATATTGTTTCGGGACGAACTAATTCGTTACATTATATTTCATTGTATTATTGTTCTAAAATGTTAAAAAAATCGTTTCCAAAAATGTGATCTAAAAGAAGAATGGAACTGGAATTACAGGACTAGTTACGATAAAGAGTCAGATATTGCTTTGAGTTATGCAATAAGTATGTTCTATTCTATAATTCTTCATATTGTTATTATATCATAAAGATTCTAAATAATAATTACCATGTAAACTAGTGGTCCTGCAGAATGGCACAGACTTTCCTGTATTAGTTTTCTATTTTCTTTTATCTGGTCTAGCTATTCGGAATTACAACATACTCGTGTCAGTTGCCATCTATCGCCGTCTAAAGTACATTGTTTTGACCTTTTCTTGCGAGAAAATTTTGAAAATGTCCGGGGGACTTAGTGTAAAGTATCCCCAAGTTTTGAAGAAAGTTTTTCAAAATTTCAAAGCTTCTACTGGAGCGAGATTGACAGGTGTTTCTTCGATTTGGAAAAATTCCTGCGAGTGGTTTAGGCGCTAGTAGTGTTCACTGACGAACGGACAGTCGGATGTATAAACTGACGGGCGGAGGGGCAGACAGCCGGACGTTTTGCTTTCAATTGGTTTTTTCGGTATCAAGGATCCACAAAACAGGGATTTTGGCTACACCACGTGTTAGAGAATTTTTTCTCTTAATTTAACAACTGGATTTATCCACTTTTTCGATATCACGGCCCGGCAACGAATTTTTTTCTGCCAAAAATTCGCTGTTTTTTTGCGCAGCATTACATAACTTTCCCTGTACTACTTACATTACTCCGTATATACGTACGTATAAGGAAAAAACTTTATTAAGCCACCTGATTCACTGAAGTAATGTATCTTTCAGAACAACTATTTTGGGAGCGTTTGGTTGGTTGATAAATTGGTGATTATGAGTGCGTCAACTGTTCATTTGTCCCGTACGTGTAGTGCATGTTTTTTCCTGGAGAGGCGATGATCTTCCCTCGCTGCATGGTGCGATCCGGCGCCAACTTCCAGTCAGCTGGCGGAGTTTTCCCCAACCAGGTATCTCTAACCAAAGAGGCACCACTTCAACCGGGACAAGCTTTAAGCTTCCGAAAGGACTTCCGAGATGTGTGGTAGTGTAATCTATGCAAGTGTTAAGTTTGTGCAAGTAAGGGATGAGGAGAAAACAAGAAAGGAAGAGGAAAAATGGCGTGCGGTTCCCAGCCCATTTCTTAAGCTACTGCTCCGGCATTGACCAGAAATTAATCGTAGAAAACCTGGTAAATACCGAATAGAGCAGCTGGTCGCTAGATTTACCCTTCAGACAGCAGCCTTAATTCGACCTAGCTTCCTAGCCAGCGTCGAAAATCCTGCCAATGTCGGGGTTCGAAAATAGGACCTCTCGATCAGAAACAATGTAGTGACATCAGCTGATGCCCTGAGCCATGTCTCCTGGTGGGAGTATTCGGATTAGGTAGGACTCCAACAAGGTATACTGGGATGGATAGTGGCCCGAAAGAACATCCGACAAGAAGATTTTTATTTTTATTATTTAATTTTGATTTTTAATGGATAATTTTTCAGGAGGACAAAAATGCCAGGTCACTCTATTTTTAAAATTTCTTTATATTAAGAATGTGCTTAGATGAAATATTTAACACATGGAAGATCACTTGACTCACGCGCTTGAGAATTAGCGGATTTGAAATGCTGGCGCCGAAAATTTCTGCAATATAAATTATTTATAGGAATTGCAGGATGCACTTCCTTAAATTATTTTCATGAAACAAATGGGATTCAATTTTTAACTAAATATACAGTAACGTAGGCAACCGAACTATGTTTCTCAATCGAAGGGAGAAGCAGTTTTTGCATTCTCGATTTCTCATTCAAATATTATGTTTGACGACTGGTCTTTGAGCTACTAATTTTAAATCGATGGGTAATACAGTATCTCCAACGACCATTTTCCCCTTCGTGCCTTGCATATCTATGAGCTGCAGTTGAAGACATTCGATAGAAAATCTGAACACATTTCAGTCCTTGTATGTATCACTAGCTACAATTGTGGTCCAAGCTGTATGTTTTTACCACGTCTTCGTAATTTGTTTCCTAATCAAATGAAAGATTACTTCAGAATCTCGAAAAGGTCTATTATGCTAAGTGTTTAGATTTGACTGGAACAAGAAATCCATAAAAATGTCCAACCAAACCAACAACTACCGCTCTAGCTCTGAATAATCGACAAGATTAGTGACTCAACAAGGGCGCGCAGTTTCAACTGTACTCCACTCCCAAATGCGCCTCATGAGTTTTGAAGATGTTTAAGACTTCCTTGGTTTTATGAAAAAATGTCTAAGCAATCCAATATTTTATCACCTCTCATGACGCTTATTGCTTCTGTAAATGAAGCCCCTTTTTTCATTGCAATTTTTGAACGTTGTCAAATTTTTCAGTCACCTTAAGTTTTCACTTTACTACTTTAAATTATTTTGGGTTTGTTACTTGAAGGTTTACAAGACGACGAAAGAATCCGTGGTCTAACCCTCGCTGTTGCGGACTTTCAAGCAATTTATCTGACGCGTGATGTACATTTCGAGACCTCTCTCCGTCTCCAGCTTCGCTTGATTACGTAAACGCAAATACGTGTAGCTCACACACGATTTGCTACCGACTATACTCTCACTTCATTTGTATTTTTTTGCTCACACACAAGCAATGAGATAAAATGAAATAATTTTGCGGCTAACAAGTAATTTTGTTTTGTTGGAACTCCTTATGATAGTCTTTTTGAAGATTTTTGAACAGTTAAATGTTTCATATTTATAGAAACAGAAAGGACATTATAGTGGTACAATTTGTGTATACATGTCTGTCCTCTGCAACAATTTCTAAAAATAAATATAAGGGGCCTCGCGATTTTGCCCGGCGAATTCTGAATTCTATTCTTTAAGGTCGGGTGTCTCTAAATAGCCTCTTTCGTTCAATGTGGTTTTCTTTACATCGTGTTATTTGGAAGAAACCTTTATCTGAAGAATTGGCAGACGACAGTCAAGTGAGCACTTTGTATTCATGATTCCCTAGACCCTGCTCTGGAGCACGACATAAATCGCTTGTCGGTTGACGTGGACATTCCCTTCCGCGGGAAACCCCACGTCGGAGCAAACACCCTCTATTCCCGCGTCTCGTCGCCCACGCCTTCGCTTCGCCTCGACGCCGACGCCGCTATTCCCGTCTTCCCCTAGACGCCTTGCGAAGCACGCGCTGCCGAGCTAACATGTCTCACGCAATGTACACTGTGACCCACGTGCTCTATAATTGTAACTGCTGATTCACTGGGAAGGAATCTTCCACATATTTCTTGAAACAATTCTTCAATATGAGACCGTATTTTTAGAAATTTTGTTTTCGTTAAATGTGCGTTTCAAACATAGATGAATATACTTTTGGGTTTTTTATTTTATTTAATTTAAAGATTTTTACAAATATACTGAAGTGTATACATTTTAAAATGTTGAACGTAAAATGGTTTGTTATACCAATTTTTGGCCATTTAAAAACTTCCTGTGCTTTTTGAAACGTTGCCACCTCCTCCTTGGCCGAGACTTGTGACCCCAGATACCACTACTTGGGTTACCCACCAATCCAGCGCGCAGAATCGAGCCTGTATCTGTTATAGTACCACATTGTTTTTCATGGAGCGGCTTAGCTCGTTTACCCATCGCACTGGTCGGGTTTAGAGAAAGGGAGCTGGGAGACACCGAGTTGCGATGAACCCAGAGAGAATGAACCCGTGAGATCGTATTTCCATTGCGTCGCGCAGAACGAGTAATCAAAAGCACAGTGCTTGCCGCCAGTGAAGGGAAATGAGCTAGGGGAAGATTTCTGATTCGGGGTGACGAGTGGTATACTGGGAATTTACACTACGTTTCAACACCATTTTTAACTTTCATATCTCGTAGATTCGAATCCACAGCCTTGGTATAATGCGTTCTCTGGCACAAAGACGGAAGTTCCTGCGTCACAAGGCGGACCAAATGATGATGAACAGTTTCATTCATTTGAAATAAATCTTATGGAGTAATATTTCCCTGTTTGTGTAGGCGAGCGCTGTCTAAAATGAGGGGTGGCACTCAAAGTTTTACTTCCGTATATGTTACCAGCAAATAAATAAAATAAACAATCTGAATGGAATTATATATTTAATAGTATAATTAACAAATATGATTGATTTTATGTTGGATCATTTACAGGGTCACCGAGTAACACGGAGAGTCTCTTCCCACTTCTCCAAAGACTTTGGGAACGCGCCCTCTGGCTTCACGATGGTCGCCACTGAGAAGGTCGACCGTACGAGCAATGCCATCGCCTCTGGACCAAACCGATAATATACCAATTTTATCACAGGTGATACATTTCGACTTTCTCAACATTAGCGCAGATTTTTTTTCTCTCGCTCTTATTTATCGGTCTCTCACATATTATCTTCTTAGAAGTCAGTACTACGACAATAATTTAAACTTCTGGAAATATCTAAGTACAGTAGAAAAGAGATAATCCGAGGTAATTGGGGCTGATGGTACCTCGCTTTTCAAAATACTCAGATTACTCGGAAAGAGGAAAATACATAATGGACTTTTCAACTACAACGAATAATGAAGTCAAATTCAATGTGCTGATACTGTTAAAATTACTGATTCATACATACATACATAGATACATGAGCGCGAACCGGTCACAACAATGTGGCAGACAGATTCGCTCTGGCAGCGACCGCTGCTCACGTGACCTTCGACACAGTGTTGCAATCTGTCTTAATTATCACAGCTGCTTTGGTGGCTTGGTGCACATCAGGCCATCTTGGATTGCTCGGAATCTCGGATTAGCAAGGCTCGGATTACCGCGACTCTACTGTAATTGTTCTTCCGTACCACGTTATATCCCTTCAGTGACTGATTCCTTCAACGTGACTTCCCTTTCGTAATTTACTCGCCATCAACGGCTTTCGTTTAAAAGAGATATCCCGGCTGGTCGCCCTACTCTCTGTCTGAATCAGTCAAAAACTACTGATTGACAGTGATTATTCACTGATGGTGTCAGCTATAACCCTGCCACTGACATTCAGTGAATTGAACTGAACAAATCAGTGAAAATCGGGTGCACTGTTTGAACCAGTGAAACTTCACTGTTTGAATCAGTGAAATCTGTGAAAACAGCAGCACGTGAACGACTGACGATCAGTGAGCGATGGTGGCGCGGCACTTTTACCCCTGACGACCAGTGAAATTCTGGGGGGTCATTATGAACAGGTACGCATGTCCGCTGCCTGTCAGCGAAACTACCCATTTCGACTGAAGATATCAGTGACTTCGGCTGTCACTAATTGAATCAGCGACAATTTCACTGATTTAGATTCAGAGAGTAGCGATCGCGTGCTGCCCTGCGTGGGTGGACGCTGGCGCCTATTAGCCAAGTCGCGCGCCCGCACGTGCGAAGGCTCCTCCGCGGCGACGGCAGCGCTCCACTCGGCGCTAACTTTAGCGCGCCCTCCCGCGGCGAATCGCGCAACCTCTGGCCTTTGCGTGCGCCGCCGCCGCCGCAACGGAACTCAACTCCCTCCATCCCCACCGGTCCCCCTCCCTTACCCTCCCCTCCCCTCCCCCCACGCTCCAACTAATGACTCGGAGCTGTTGCTGCCACCGCCTTCGGCGCCATTTGCATATCTTCCGGCGGCCATCTTGCGGCTGACCGCTTCCGAGGTTCATGCACGCCAGACGAAGGCCGGACGGCCGTTTTCTCAGTCCAATCTAGCAGGCGAACTGTCTTCCGCGACGGAAATTTTTTCAGGATAAAGCTTTGTGTGGTATGCAGAGAAGGAAGATGATTTAGCGAGCGCGGTGTTTGATGGATGATTTCATTTGTTTTTTAATGTTTTACGTATCATTCAGTATCATGCTTTATTTACTTATCATGCTCTTAGGTGTCATTCACCAAACATCATAGGAGATATAACTTAACAATATCAACACCTATGATATATTTTCAGCGGACTGAATTTGTTTAATAGCATAGTCAACCCGGAAATGCTTATCCTTTGTTTGCTGCATTTATATTAATCTGAATTTTAAAAAAAAGTTAGATTGTATGAAAAGTAATCTTCCCATAAAGGACTAATACCGAAACTAGTATTAAAGTAGTAACAATTTCTAATTTAAAAACATTTATTTAAATCAATGTCGTCCATGTATCTGAGGAGTGACACTATAGAAGTCCTTCACTTTCGGGTTAAGTGTTAGTTGACCAGTTATAATGATAGTTTACAAGACAACCAGCATTTCAAGTAAAGCACCCTTTCTGGTCGTAAAATAGACACTTTCATGCAAATTGACACTTGTTGAGAGGTGTCACTTGTTTTGGACGCCGACAATATGTGAAGCGTCGAGAGATGTCCATTCCGTCTTAAAATATTTCATGGTTGGGTATTTTATAAGTTGTTAGGTTGTCATGGGGTCTTGTGGTAAAAAATGTGTAACCAGTAATAAGTTACAGTAATAAAATTGCTATTTAAGACTTCTCATATTTAAATTAAAGGAACTTTGTTTTCATTATGCGATACTACTAAAGTCTTGTATCTGGAAGAAATAGAAAGATGTAAAGATTTAATAGTCTGCCATAAATATTTTATTTCAATAAATACATTAAATATGGCACTGAAAATATGCATGAGGTCTATGCAGCAAAAAATGGCTTGAGGTTGGAGGTGGGGGTCATTGGTCCCTTGCTTTCAATCAGTTGCTATTGAAACTGATCGACGCAAGCTTGTCCTCTTCGCTCACTAAACGCAACTTTCGCAAATTGACGGGCTTCATATGAAACATTGGAAGAAAATGTATTGTAGATTATATTTTTAAATATTGGGGAAGAATAATTGGGAAGTGTTAATAAAAATAGTTAAGCCCAATTCCACTACTGGCAGCACATCATTTAACCCTTTTCGTTCATATCTAATTCAAATCACCGAATATTTGAACAAGTTTGTTTCATATATTAATATCTGATGTTATACAAGAAAATTGAGTCGGTAGGCTTAGCATGTTTGTATTAAATTAAACCCTTTTGGAAATAACTTTCTATGTGAGTATACGGAACGTAATGTGGGGTAAATCGATACTTACTCAAAGTTTTAACGCACCCTTAAGGTAGATCGAAAAGCAACTTATCTTTTAAGAGATATGTTAATTCATTGCTTAGTACAGAAAGTCACGCTACTTTACGTTGGGAACAAATGTATACTTCTGAGGTGCAGCGCAGAATAACTGAAGCGAATCAGAGAAATGTTGGAAGATGACGTGCCGTAAATCATGGGATACGCCATATGCGGCCCAGAACTATAACGGTAACTATTTACAACAAGCGACCAAAACATTTAGTCAGGTTATAGGAGTTATATATCTGACTTAAAATGGCTTAACATAAAATTGTTAATCGTTTAGGAACAACAAGAAAGTCTTTGATCCACATGATTAAATTGATCAGAATATTTATTTTATTTCAATAGTCAGTTTGATTTTATGTGTAATAGATTTTGCTCGTTTCTGACCATCTGTGCTACGGAGTGGAAGTCTCCCAAAGAGCTAAATCTCCAATAATGCAGTAGAAGGTCCAGTTAGGTCAAATGTAGAAGTCTTAGAAATACAACACGAGTCCGAAAACCGGGTTTTCCGGGCTTGGACGCATATGTTTTTAGAAATGCACGATTCTACCCCCCCCCCCACAGATCAACTTGTGTTGCAGGTTGCATATGCACATGCTGATTTCTTTATAACGAAATCTACAAATGCCTACATATTTCGCCTCAACTCTGTTTGATACAGGAATGAGAGGTAATTCCAATTACATTAGTAGCATATTTATGGGGTTGTGTATCGACGTATTATAAAGCTTATAAATGGTACAAAACTTTCCTATCTCTTTAGCCTATTGTATTCACAAAGAAAAATAATGTTTTGTTTTTATTCGTTCTACACTATGACAGATTTTTCCTTTTAGTTTACGTAAGCTGCGCATCATCTACGTTTCCTCATGGATCGCTAATACAACCCGATCATAATCGCCATAAGTGCTACGACATGGAAGTTGTTTTTAGCAAATATCTATCATACATAGGCACATATGAACAAGTAAATTGTTCCTTATTATACGTGATCTTTCCCATAGTCATTATAGAAGTGTTTCACATGTTTCTACTGAAATGGTAACTATTTACAACAAGCGACCAAAACATTTAGTCAGGTTATAGGAGTTATATATCTGACTTAAAACACATTTCTACTGTTACTGCTAGATTTCGAATATGTGTTGTACTCTTTTTAAGATACTGCCTAAAAGTTTTCAAAGTCATTTGAACATTTCATTATGTTACTTATATTTTATAATAAAATAATTAGAACATTAATTAAATAGTGAAGACTGGTAGTATCTTTAGATTGTAGAAGAGAGAATGTTAAAAATAAGGTTTACTCCAATTTTAAAAAATGTATGGATAGTGCTAAATGTTATATCCATAAATGAAAGTCGCACGCTAACTCAACAACAATTTATTGATTCCTTAATTACAATAGCTGCCAGCCATATTGGCAGTCCTTGGCAATCTCCAATTCCCTGATTATTTAGTGCTGAAAATCCCTGTATATTTAGTGCTCGTGTTGTCATTGTTTATTGGAGTATTTTATTAGTGTGCGAGTGGTCTTCTAATTTTAGCTTAGAAGCTTTTGTGTATATGAATGAAGTGATGTTAAAAGAAAATGCCTTATTGCATTGCACGTGTATGTAAATCTGGCTACAAGTCATGTCAAGGGTCAAAACAAAGACATTTATTTAATTATACAAAAGTCGAGGAAACATTTATGAAATGATGTAAAGCAAAAAACTCGAGAGGCGAATGAAAATTTCGATTTGTGATTCACATTTCCTCAATTATGATATTATTAAATGTAATATTTGTGATTGTCTAAAAGGATGTGAAAATCCTGAGAAGGAGATGAAACTCCAGACTGTAATCATCGTGACTAGTTCTTCTTAGTAAGTTAATACCGAAAATAGTTTGTAAGAAGTAAATTCATAATTTATAAGGAAACATTGGCACAAAACTCTGTAAATGTGCTACTAATGGATATGAAATTACTGCTTCGTTCTGTATCTACCAGATTTAAGAGGAAGACCATTGAAGTTTGCACATTATGACAAAACAGATAACTGCAGCGCACATTATAATCGCTCGGAAACGATGCGTTAAATCCAAGTTTGAAATCTCCCTAAAGCTGACGTGTATGTCGGCGCTGGATCTCACAATCCAGCTTGGGAAAGAATTACCGCCACCTCCAAGGTAAATGACATTCACTACTCTAACGGGACTAATGTCCTTAACAGTTGACGTACACGGAAAGGTCATTCAATCATACAATAGTATAACATTAAAAATCGTACTACATAAATAATATTCTGTCAAATGAACCACTAATACGAATATCGTTGAATAAAATATTAATGAGATTGTTTTGATTTATTATCTAATTGTTTCGATAATTTCCAAGTCGCAATGTTATGAGATGAACAGTGCAGGAAATTCAATCCTTTTTCAAATCGTGTGTAGACACACAAATTGTTTCAGTAGTTCCCCTTTCGCTGCTTCGGAGAAAGCGATAATGAGCTCTGACTAATCTGAGTTGCAAGAATTCTTGGAATCGTATTTCTGGTTGGCGAGGTATATTGAGACTGTGGAAGGGACGGAGCAATGAGTGACAGCTGGCAAGTGAAATTCGCCCAGATCACGCAGCGTCGAGCGCAGAGTTCGATCCTCCTCTTACCCTTCTGAGGACGCTCCAAACGCCCAACTTTGCAGTCGGAATTTGAGTGTCTTATCTTAATCGCTTCTTCGAACTCGTTCGCAAACCATACCACGATGAATAGACGAAACCCCGTACAATTTCATTCTTAGGAAGCGAGAGAGACCCAAATGCTGAAGTTATTGTTCGTGAATAATAATAATAATAATAATAATAATAATAATAATAATAATAAACAGAGATTTGCTGGCGAAGCGAAAGCAGTCGATAATTGAAGTGAAAAACACTGACGTCCTGATTTTCTTCGCTGTTCATTACACCATCGTATTGAACTAAAATATTTCTAGTTGTGGTAAACTTTTGGTTAAAAGATTAACTTTGTTTCTTTTCTTTATGAATGTAAATGAGAGGGAACAAAGCACAATACGATCACGGCAAAATCTTTGTATTACTTTCGTCAAACGGTTTGAATATGTTTGATCTCTTCTGGTTTGAAGCAATGACAAAACAATTGATAAATTGAGTCTATAGCTACTATTTTGCAAGAATCTATGTTTTACGAGCATTTGGATATCCAGTGTTTGAAGATATCCGTCATTTGCAATTTTTGAACGTTTATCATTTTAAATAAATTCTTAATAAAAGTAGCATTGTTGAATTGGAGACTGGGAATATTAGTTTACATAATAATGTGTAACGTTTATAAATTTAGAGAGGCATACTATTTTGTTTGGAAGTTATATGCCGTTCGGCAATAAAAATAACGATTAATTTTTTAGAACAGAGCTGACAGATGATTTACCTTGTTATCTTCTTTTTCATCGTGTGTTCTTCGGTTTAAAAGATAATAATTTCATGGTAGAACAGATGTGTTGTCAGAGGTAACGTATAGATGACTGACTTTTAGGATACCAAATACAAAGTAGACGCAAATCTTCAAAACATTACTCAGACTCTGCAAAGTAATTACCTAACAACAGTTGCTCTATGGAAGGGAGAGCAGGACTTTTAAATGTCTCAAACAAATGTCATTCATCTATACGGAGAACATCAATGGGAAGTGTGTGTCACGGCGGACCCCAGAATATAGAGATAGGATTGTAATGTGTTTACGGGATGGCCTGTCAGCAAGAAAACGGACATTATACGAGTCGACTGAACATAGTGACGGTTTCGAATTGATTTGTAAACATCCGATAAACGGTGAAATTTTAAACTGTCACCATTGGACGGCGCCCTCAAAGCCAACTGCCCCAAATGAGGGCACACGCCGACCTCCAATAAATGTGGTAATGTTAGTGAGGGTCCCATGTAAATTTTGCGCACCGGGTCTCCCATCATGTAGCTACGCCTCTATCCCTAAAAGTACAGAAATATTCTAAAAATAAAAGTCCTAAACGATGAAACGGTAACTTCTTACCTAAACGAAGGGATCTGGGATCAATCGTTGCTTCCTCCTTTACTTGGTACGCCAATTTTAACAGCAGACCGGTTGCGGAGAAATGAATATCTAGAAATTAGGTTTCTCCGCTTTGTGGTAGGATATTCTTTGCAAATGTAATGCCAGTTGCTTGTGGAACTACTGTTAACTGGTCTAGTATTCCAATTCACTCCTGCCGTATGAAGAATAAATTTTCTTGTCGTGTCGTTAACAACAAATTATTTAGACTTCTCCACCAAAAAATTCAAAAGTGAAGCAGAATTAATTTTGTTGTACTAGTTTTACAGTAGACAGTAAAAACCATTTACAGATCATTAAAATACACTTACTGTATACTGTGTATAGGGAAATACTGACATATTTCCCTGTACCTCAAGACTTGATATTCCACTGAGTTTTCAGGATTTCAGGACGGCCGAAGTACGCACAATTGAAACTACTCGTGCTTGATTTCTCGACCTCTGTTGATTAATATTATGGACTGATTATTGAGTGTAGGTCGTTAAACACCACCAGTTTAAACTGCCGACGTTTCGGCGTTTATTACGCCTTCATCAGGGCATTTTCGGGATCTCTCAGACCTATCTATGATTCTCGCATCTCGTCTTCCCCACATTTTCATTCTTACACTTGAAATGAATTACAAATGAAAGCCAAGAAGTGTAAGAATGAAAGTGTGGGGAAGATAAGATGCGAGAATTGTGGATAGGTCTGAGAGATCCGGAAAATGCCCTGAAGAAGGCTTAATAAAAGCCGAAACGTTGGCAGTTTGAACTGGTGGTGTTTAATGACCTACACTCAATAATAGGTCCATAATATTGAAACTACTGTATTTCCTTACAAGATACCACTCGCATCAGTTGAGGAGTGAGGAAGTGAGTGTATCGAACGGCGTCGATACCTCTGTGATTGGCACGCGAGGCCGGTCGCACGTGGCTGGCCCCGTTGCGCAGCCAATGAGAATCTGCCTGGGAGCGCTTTATGGCTTTGGGATTCGCGTGCGGTGACTCAACAGGAGGGCGCAGGCGGGCGCTGAACTCATCTCGCTTGCCCATGGAAGTGGGGCGAGAAAGCGGGTTTATGGGCAGCCCAGTGGGGTTTCCGATGCGGGGCCGCTGCGCCGGCCCTCCCGCTTTGGGGTTGGACTGAGGGTGCCACGTGATGTTGGCACATACGATATTTCCGATGTGTCAATGTTTTTATTTCTGGTATCGTCACTAGCGGCATCAATGCAGGGGGACTGAAAACTTTGAGATGTCGATGAAAATACTCCCATACCTTCTTTGCAAATGCTTTGAAAAAATCCTTTGTACGCCGTACGGTGCGTGAAATATTTTCCTGATGAATTTATTTTGGAGAATTTGTAATATATTAAAATGGGTTTTGGCAGCATTGGGCCAGATGGGGCAAGCATACGTAAGGGTAGGACGAATAACTGTGGTATATATTAATTTTGCTGAGTGAATGTTTATAGGTCATTTATAATTAATGAAGGAGTGTAATTTATAAATTTTAGTGTTAGTTTTATATATGTTTTTAATATGGGCATTCCATTTAAGTTTAGTGTCTAAGAGGAGTCCAAGATATTTAATAGGTGTGTTGGGGGATATCCAGGGTATACCTTGATTAATAATTAATATTTCTGCAGGGGTGATTGGTTTACAGAGTGTGAAGATTTTAGCTTGACATTTATTCATGTTAATTTTAATCTGCCATTTATAAGTCCAATTTGTATAAAGCAGGAGGTCGGATTGTAGTCTATTTTTGGCAGTTGTTAATTTTTTATGACTAATGAACGCAGTATCATCAGCAAAAAGGGCTAATTCTGAGTACGTAAAGTTGGGAATATCAGAGAGATAGATGTTAAAAAGTAGAGGAGATTGACAGGACCCCTGGGGCACGCTCGCGCTAATTGAAAGTAGTTGAGAAAAAGAGGAATTAATTTTGACACGAAAAATGCGATTAGAAAGAAAATTTTGAATTATTTTGAACAAATAAGTAGGAATTCCAATTTGGAAAAATTTATAACTAAGACCATGATGCCAAATTTTGTCGAATGCTTTTTCGATGTCCAGTAATAATACAATAGTATGCTGTTTTAGGTGAAAGGAGTTTTCAATATGTTCTGTCAGTCTTAAAAGTTGATGAGTAGTTGCATGCTGATGAGTGAAGCCAAATTGAGTGGGAGGAATAATTTTTTTAATTGTAGTGAAGTGTAATAATCTGTGATGTATAAGGGTTTCAAATATCTTGGAATGAGAGGAAAGTAAACTAATGGGTCGATAGTTCGATGGGTTTCTAGGATCTTTGTGTGGTTTACAAAAGAGAAGTATGATTGCTGTTTTCCAGGTAGTTGGAAAGTAATTAAATCTCAATGCGGAATTTAGAATAGAAGTAAAAGCAGCAATTGATCTTTTACCAAGTGACTTGAGTGTTTGATTATTGATAGTATCCAAATCCTGGAGATTTGCGAGTTTTTAGTGTTTTAATAATTGAATGAATTTCAGAAGGGGAAATATAATCAATATTTTGGGGAACATTGAAATTTGGAAGAGAGAGAAAATTGCTAACATTGTAAAAGTACATATCAGTAGTTGAATTAGGAGTAAACGTATTTTGGAAATGAAGACCTAGTAATTGAGTTTTGTCATAGTCATTTATTGCTGTAGTAGAATGTTGTTTAAGGATTGGAATAGATATTTTTTCTTTACAGATTCTTTTGAGGATTGACCAGAGCATTTTTGATTGGGGATGAATTTGTTTAATAAAATTTTTGTATTCATTAAATTTATGTTGTTCCAGTTTAGATTTTATAATCCTAGATATTTTGTTTAGTTTAGTTTTAATATCTCGACGCTTGGTTTGTTGCCAGAATCGTCTTAGGGAGTGCTTAGTTTTAATAAGGTTAATAATAGGTAAAGGTAGAGGTTTATAATTTACGAAATTAGTTTTTGGTATATATTTAGAACTTATGTGTAAATTATGATTTATTGCATTCGTGAAATAAGTGATGTACGAGTCTATGTCATGAGTTGATAATATATTTGGGGGGAATTGAATGCTGTTTTCAATATTGAATGTAAATTTATTCCAATTTACTTTTTGGAATATAGGAGAAGAGTTAGAATAGATGATATGAGAGTTAAAATAAATGTTTATAATGGATAATGATCCGAATCAAGCTCAGGTAATACGTTTTGAGTAATTGGAAGGTTTATGTTTTGTGTGATTAGTATATCTAAAATATCTGGGATGATATTTTCATTATATGAATAATATGTGGGTTCATTAGAGGATGGATTTGAAAATTACGATTAGCAATACATTTGTGTAATTTTATACCATTTGGATTATTATTAAGACATCCCCAGATTTGATTTTTACAATTTAGATCTCCGAGCAGTATGATATTGTCTGTTGTATTGTTAAATATGCTTTTAAAATGTCAGCGAGAAATTATACTTCGAAAGCTTATACGCAACTGTAAGGTGGTAATGGATTTGATTGATATTGATTATTATTGTAATGAATTCGAGGGAGGGAGTGATAGGTGTATTTATAAGAAAATGTTTGAGTTTGGAAGACATAATAATAGCTACGCCACCCGATGCTATATTGTCAATTCTGTCATATCTGTATATTTTATATCCATGTAAATAAAATTTTTCATTGGGGATGAGATGCGTTTCGCTGATACATGCTATTTGGATGTTGTGGGAATAAAGAAAATGTTCAAATAATTGATGTTGCCTTTTAATTCTATTGGGATTCCAATTGAGCAGTGTTATGCAGTTAGTTTTCTTAGACATTTTGTTTGTTCGGAAGTGATTCTATGATTTGTTGAATTTGTGGTATTAGTGAAGATATAACTTGCGTAACTATTGTGGTAATTAATTGTGAGATATTTAATGAAGAATTGTTAATGTTATTAATATTTTGAGATTTGCGAGATGTGTTGGAATATGTATTTGACCAGGCATTAGGTGGTTTCTGATGTGGGGGAAAGTCTGTGATGTGAAATGTGAAGGTTTTAGGCTGTGTATTTGTATTTTCCAAATTATGTATGGTCTCTTGTGAAGTATTATTGAATTTAGAAGTTTTGTTGTTAAGTGCTTGTTTAAAAAAAGGGCATCCTCTATAATTAGCAGTGTGATTCTCGTTACAGTTAACACAAATTGGAAGTGAATTTTGAAGTCTGTTGCAGAGAAAATAGTGAATATTCTGATTACATTTGACACATCTGGGAGTTAAACGACAGTTTGCCTGTGAGTGATCAAATCGTTGACAGTTTTTACATTGTATGGGTGAAGAACGTTGAATTCTTGGTTGAATATTCACTAAGCAATGAAATAAGGTTTTCAGATGAAGAATGTCTTTACCTTCTTTGGAGTTTTGTAGGTCTAAAGCACACATTTGAAGAGGTTTTCTGGATTTATCATAAAGTCTTCTAACACTGATTATGGGATATTGTAACCTAAATAGTTCATTATAAATGTCTATTTCTGAAATTGAAGAAGGAATGTTTTTAAGCATCACAGGGAAACACTTTTTTGATGGATCTTGATATGTATAAAATTGAATGTTGTTTGATTCACTAAATTTTCGAAAGTTCCTAAAGTCGTAAATAGATGTGAACTGTATTTTTATTTCATTTTTGCGAGACTTAGTGGTGTATTCATGTTGCACAATTTTTGATATATCTTGTATTAATAGCTGATAATTTTTTCCAATCACAGTAAACGGTGGAATTTTCACTTCAGAGTTAGAGAGTTCGTTATCAGGATCGGCAGTTTCGTTCAAGATGTCGTATCTGGAGTATGTTGGAATTGAATAGGTTGGTTTACATTGTTTTTGGCGTTTGGCTGAATTTGCTTCTTGCAGAGGAGGTTGATTATTTGTATTACCCGAGGTGTGTGTAAACATTGTGGAAGATTGGTTATTAGGTGGCATTTCTTCTAATCCGGGAGCAGCTTGAAGAACATTGACGGTAGTAGAAGATGTTGATTGCTGAGAATAATTTTGAGGTTGATGTATCACATCTTGAGACAATGACTTTTGACGTTTGGCTGGATTTGTTTCTTGTAGAGGAGGTTGGCTTCTATTTGTATTGCATGAAATGTCTGTGTAAATGAAGGGAGGATGGTTGCCCGTTTGCATTTCTATCAATCCGAGAGTAGCTTGAGCATTCGATGCTCAAGCATTCGATGTTGATTGAAGCATTCGATGTTGATTGAAGAGAAGTATTTTGCGATCGATATATTATATCTTGTGACAACAAATTTTGAGATGGAATATTTTCAGGTAAGTTTGAATTATTATTCTGCATTATTTGCAGGTCTTGTTGGAACATATAATTTCAATGCACAATACAGTCTCTCCGGAGGGGAACCTGTGAAACACGTACAGAGTGTGTTACAGCTGGATTTATTTATGTGTGCAATTTATTTGAACAAATTTATGATAAATGTCAAAGTTTCGTACCAGTGACAGGCTGGTTCGCTACTGTGGAGAATAGTCTCTGTCTTGTCAGTTGTTTCTTTTATTTTTTCATTCTGTGACATTCGGATCTGAATACCCTGGAAACTCTTCTCAAGATATTCTTTTCTACATCTTCAATATTTTTCTTTTTTCTCGTGATTATCCATATTTCTACTCCGCTCATTGCAATAGGTTCAACGATGGTCTTGTACATATTTGTTTTTGTTTTCCACTCAATCTTAAACCAAAGGATTGGATTTGTGGCTCTACCCATACACGGTGTGGTGTGTCATCTTTCCATGATCCTTCCTGGTTGATGATACTGCCTAAATAGGTTATTTTTGCATCTTTTAGTACCACTGCATGCGATATTCGAAGATCTACACTTGAAGTTACAATGATATGGTATTATACCTTCATGTTGATGTTCAGTTCTATACAGGCAATTCAATGAATTATTTTCTCATCATATACGCAATACGTTCATCATTTGACACGTTTACTGGCAATGGCGGCTGGTATTCGAACAAACTGGAGGTTGCAGCTCCATCAAATGACAGAAAGGTAATGGCGGAAATGTTTCCAAACTTCGGAACATTAATATATAATAAATTGTAAGAAGTTCTTTCACACTAATTAAAACATAAGTCTAATAAAAATCTATTTTGAAATATTACTAACATGTTTTTACGAGTAGTGTCCGTGTCAGGTATATTTACCTCCCACGCACGTACTTCTGGCTTAAATTTCCAATGTTTCACAAGCACTATTGTTTGGATTCGCTGTATGCAAATAAAATTATTATTTCGAAAACTTCACTACCGTGGTATGTATTGCAATAATGAAAGATCTTCTACACACATTCGTATTCGCAAGAACGCTCACCTGCTGGCCAGGCCAGCTACCGGCAGACTGGCTTCCGCGAGACACAAAGGTACTTCCATTCAAAACTTCAGACTGCCTTGGTCGCCGCACAGAGCTCCAGTGCGCTTGGCGACAAGTCTCCTCGTCCATTTGGTTGCGTCACCAAAGATCGTATGTTCCCCCGTCTTCACGAAAAGGGCCAAAGTGTAAATTGTCGGCCGAGTGGCCTAGATCGCTAAGCCAGTAATGCCGTAGTGATCTTGGACCGTGGGTTCGCGGGTTCGAGTCCCGCTTCGGGCATGGTTGTATGTGTTGGTCCTTTCACCCCCTATCATCACCACATCGTTTCACCCTCATATCATAACGTTACATCCAATAATTGTCGCTAATGACATTGTAGTTAACGCGACTTTGAGTAACAAAAAAATAGTGTAAACGCAGTAAATTCTGTAAAAGAGCTAAGAGGGCGGTGAAATAGCTGGGAGGCACCACACTCCGGAGAGAGCGCCAGTTGGACGTTCTTTGGTTTCAGAATGATTTCATATGTATCGATATTTCCAGAATATCTTGAAAATTCGATGTCATTAAAAGGAAAATGTATATTCCTAAGATATTGTAAGATCTTTTTCGATTGCATCTGGTGGCACCGTGCTCCTAATGCAAGAGCTGTCACTGATCGCTAGTTATCTACAAACAAATAGCATTTTTCTTTTATTTATATTATCATTCATTTACGTTTTTTCATCCAACATGCTAAAGCATCCTGTAAGTATATTCCAACTAAAATTAGGTAACAGGCAACATTATTTCTCGGGTTACGAACTTTAGTTAGAATTGAAATTGTTAAGATCGTTCTTCAATTTGTATAATTACTTTAGTATTCTTAAAAATGTTTTTGTATTCCAGCATTATAAACGACCTTTTCTGTTGCAAGAAATCGTTCATAATCGGGCGTTTTACGGCACAAATGATGGCATTTAGATTTTACGGCTCGAATTATTGCGTCGTTACACATTCAACCAATCGCAGCGAGAGAATCGGGGGGAGGGAGAGGTAATCGGAACAGCCAACCACCGTTTTCTCGCAAGGAAGTCAAGTACCCGAGACATTACAGGAAAGTTGTTTCGCAAAATTAAATTTGATTATTTTATAAATTTATAATGTTGTCGTACAAAAAATAGCGTGCGCAACTCGTTTATAATGTTGCTTTATTGCATTCGTACAAATTTGAAACCTCGCTCCTAACGTCGCTAGTTTTCAAAACATGTACTCCTACAATAAAGCTGAACATTATGAACTAATTGCATAAACTTCTATTTTATACTTCTTGTCCTTTTAATATTTTATTTACTACAAGCCCCTACTTAGCTCACAATTGTTGAGTACTTCAGGCATTCTACTGATAGATTCACTATAAGTCAAGTCTCTAAATTTTTCCCTAATATTAATATTCTATTGTATATTTTCATGCAATATTATCTCTTAATGTTTATTTGAATCAATCTGAGTATATTAGCGTTGTTTGTATTCGTGAATATGAATACACAAGTTCATTACTTATACGGAAAAGGAATTCATTGTTGTGTTTTTCCAGTGTAGCTGAAAATATTTAAACGGAAATAAAATTTAGTAAGTCGAGGATGAAGTAGAAAAGTAAGCTTGCTACGTGTTTAAATCACTCCGGTACAGGGGTGGAGATTCTCGTCATCCATACTAATATAAATAATTTTTAAATGATTGTAGCAAATACAAAATGATTGTAGCAAATCTTGTTCTTGCCTTCGAGGTCCACGACCTACAAAGGAGTAAATGTTTGTGACGCAATTTACACAAAATGCAAATCTACGATGTCCCAAAAAAACCATAAAAATCAAATGCGAAGCGAAACCAGGACATCCGTTTCCACGCGGGAACAACTGTCTGAGTCGGGGCATAAGGAGAAGTGGCTACCGGCCTTCCGCATGCGCCCCCTGCTCTGACCCCAAATGGCGGCCCACCTCGCTCCGCCCCGCCCCGCTCTTCTCCTCCCACCCCGCCCCATTCCTTTTCGCCCCTTGCATCCCCGCCCACCCCCTAGCCCGCCCACCCCCGCTGTGGCCGTGATGCGCCCAGGGCGGCCGGAGCCCTCGCGTGATGACACGTGACCGCCTCTTATCGCTTCGAGAACCTCCTTCTGTTCTTCTTCCTGCGGTGCACGAGCCCGCACGAGGAACGAGTGTGGGTTTTCCCTCTCGAGAGGCTCACGGAATGTGAAGACGGACTCTTGGAAAGGCTGGCGGAGTGGTTGCACCCGTGGTCTAGTTCTCGACGAGGTCTAATGGAAGGCGTTTGCGAAGTGTTAAGTTCTGGTTTTATTACCTTTTAGAATTAAATGAACGATACTTGAAATACATATCCTAAATAGATGAAACGCGAATTAAGCCATTTACGTGAATTAATTAAAAAAGGGAAGAGAAAAATTACGAAACGGAGGGACTCGTAGCGAAGTTGTCGTTACGGAAGGGATGTCGCAACGATTATAGAAGTCGTTAACGTAGCAATGTTTAGAAATTGATTATTTCAGTTTAACCTTGATGCAAGTCCATTCCTTAAGGTCCACAATACACTTGGTAATTGGTATTCACTAGGTATTATTGAAATTTACGTTGAAAAATTTTGGAACGTGTTTGCAATATTATTAAAACATTACTTAGAATCTATATAATTCCAAATACTCCGTTGTAATATAGTGTACTATTCTAATCAATATTTAAACCCATGCAGCCTTATTAATAAAATCTTGGTGGAACTTCGTTATATGACGCTTATGTTTATATTTAAAAGAATTAAAGTAAATATATACGTCTGTATTGCTTATTTTTTATTGACCTTAATGAAACAGACATGGTAATTTTATAAAAATTTATTTATTGTTAAATTTAAAGTTAAAAATGTAGCATTTTATCTATTATGTCAATAAATTTTGGACACTAGATTTTGAAAAAGACCCCAAACACGGTGGAAACGTTATGTATAACAATAAATTAATTGTTATAAAATTACCATCTCTGTTTCATAAAGGTCAATAAACCATTACAAAAAAATTAAAACTGATCATTGCCGCCTCAATCACAGGCGCAATTTCGTTTATTTCTGCATAAAAAACTACTACCTTGCTTCACCGGCGTCTCCACTTGCTATCACATAACACATTACAAGAAAATACTAACACTACTAAACTATTTATACTCTTTCATTGAGATCACAATACTACAACACATTTATACATAAAAATACAAAGAAAATTGATCCACACGTACGCGCATTCCTTCTTTATAGCCATTTTGCTTTTGAAATTTAATATATTTGTCTACTACTAGGAACATTCTTGGCCTTGTCATATTGTTATGTGAAAGACATTTAAATGTTCACTTCCCTGACGTCAGTCACCGCCGGTTCCACCAAAAAAACAAAACGTGCTTCGCTGATTTCAGGAATTGCCATCTTTCCATTTTAAAAATTCATACCAAATCCCTATTTGTACTTTAAAAGTACTGTCCTTCCACGTAACACTTAAAATAACTCATTACATTTGTGAACGGAAAATCAAATGTGGCTTCCATCCGCGATACAGCTCACACCACATCACATATCATTCTGTGTTCTGTTTCTCTCCCGTTCGAGTTCAAAAACCCATAGTCATCTCCCTCGTTCGTCAGTTAATTCTGGAATATAATGCATTTTTTCTTTAAATTTTGCTAGAAATCGATCCCGCTCGCTCCCATAATTAATTCAAATATTCTTTTGGTTACTTTTTCTATGTTTTATTATTTTTTTACTCCCGTTCAGCTTATTTGACACTGTTACATACATCAGAATTTTCGCTTCGTGGAGTTTTCCGAAATTTGTTATTCCTTTTGATTTTCTTCAAAAAATTAATGCTCTTATGCTTATTGACCACCCTAGCCCTCCCCCATCTTTTTTTATTTTTTCCGGTCTGTCTGCTGTCCCACAGTTTCTCAGTTCCGGGGCAATAAAGAAATAAACACTACTCTTTCCGAATTCCGTCATTTGTTTATGCAAAAATGTCGCTTTTGAGTAAAATAAATCGAAATTACTGTTTTTGACGAGCCTGTATGGATCGTCACACAAGTTTGTGCAATTTGCACGTTGAATGGAAAATTTTCTGAATGGAGTGGAATCTACTGTTTTTCAGTTACAGATGCCAAGGTGCATAATTGAACTGTGAAGGTTTTCAAAAAAAAATCCAATACGTTAATCAGCATCTTTATTATTGAATAATTCGCTGTAGAGCAGGTTTCAGCAACGTATATTGTTTTCTAACCATTGCTTTCGTCTTCAGCTCATCCTACCTTAGGAGGGTCTACTATTTATATTCGTTTACAATTTCTTCTCATTGTCTCTCCCACAGCCCTCTATTTACAAGCAGCTACTTGAAACATGCTTTAACAATCGATTCTGGGGACTTCCAAAACGGTTCCTCTGTCAAAATCATTGATTTTTTTCCAAGTCACATAATTTTCTCTGTATAACTTTTAAATGCGCAAATCAATCAATAAAATTGTTCTGTCTTTGATGGTAAATTTAATATAAAAATTGTTGATATTGTCAACATTATGTATAGGTAATTTTTATTTCTGAGTTGTTACAGACTTAACACCTTCTGGGTTTGAGAAGCGGTGTTCCGAAGTGACCATCTGTTTACTATGTGTTTTCCTTGGAGACGGTTACAACAAGACGAAATGCGCGACCTTTGCGTCTGTCACCCGAAGGCTAAAAGCCGCTCGCGACGCAAATGGCCTAGGCGTGCGTGTGGAAAATAGGTTCACAAAGGGACGAATCCGTCTCGGCGCCCCAGCGGCGTCCTTTCGTGTGGCGGAGACGACGGCCGTCCTCGCGGCGCGGCGCGGCGCGGCGAGGCGCACAGTGGCCTGAAATGCGCGCGTAGGGCCATTTTGAAATCGTATTTTATTTTAACTACCACGCATTGATTACAAAACAACGCACTATATATGCTACTACTTTTAATGCATTTCTTATTTGTGCATTTATAATCTATGGGCAATATATTTCACACAGCACACTTGTACCATGTTTTTTCACCTATACTGCCCATTTTAAGATGTACTAATTTTCCAAGAGGCACGCCGGAGTTGCTGTTAGGAATATTTTTATTGTTATTTATTGTATAATATATTTGTATTGTTATTAATTTTTAGTTCTGTATACTAAAGTCTACTTATTAATTCCTCCCATGTTTTTTATGGCCGTCAAAGTTTATTGCGTTAAAACACGTTGGAGTTTGGCAAATAATAGTTGAATATGACCCTTCAGTTCCCTACTATAGAATACCACTTTTAAAATTCAAATACATTTCAGATATTAAAAACAAACATAATTTATAGAAATTGAAACTTGACGGACTCAATAAATAGTAAGCAATAAAACTTAACTCTCGATTCACTGCTGGTGATCAAGAAATTTTATTTGGTCAAAATAACCGACAGTAAAGACGTATTTTAGATGCAAAGCATAAAATGGTACATTTGTTCGTTATTTTAAAATTGAGAATTAATATTTTTGCTCTTTCGCACGTTAGCGGCCTTGCGGTAATGGATCTGGACGGGCCGAAGCGGGTCGGGTCGAGTTGGATTTGGTCGGGACGAGGCAAGTCGGGTCGGGTCGTGTCTGGTCGAGTCGGATCGGGTCGGATCTAGTCGGGTCGGACCTGGTCGAGTCGGGTCGGGTCAGGTCGGGTCGGGTCGGGTCGAGTCGGGTCGGGTCGAGTCGGACCTGGTCGGGTCAGGGGAGCAGGCCGGGGGGCACGGGCCCGTTAGCGGCCGCGCGTGCGTTATCCATGCTGTTTGCCTTCGGGGCTGGGGGCTGGCGTGGGCGCGCACCGATGTTTACCGGCTGCATTAGACATGAAGGCCATCCCCCGGGACCGCAGAAGGTCGTCAGGTGCCCCCACGCGCTGATGACACTGAGCCGAAACGATGCAGATAATGCGCATAAAAAATAGGGGCGATTTAAAAATGTCTTCGCAAAACTTTACGTTTATTAAACTCTAAACCATTCGTAACACTAAAAAAATCTTCCTCCTGTTTAGATTTTGTTCCATTGTGAAGGGTATTTCACCCCTGAGCAATACTGCAATACTGAGAGCAGTGGGAGCAACATAGAAACTATCACAATGACTACAAACAAAATATACTACACGTCAATCGTGTGTATTCCTATTAGCGACTTATTTCGGACACTGTCTTTTAAGACAGAGCTAGTTCAATCAAACCACAATATTTTTTAGTTCATTTATTTATACATTACAGGTGAGTTTACATTTTCAATCTCATCTGGCATTCATGAACTGTTAAATAAATTGCCAAGTAATTCGTACCGAAGTTCGTATTAAAACAGACAGTTCTAAGCTTTTACTTCCTACCATTTTTGTCATTTGCATGTTTTGTAATGTTAACATCAACTTGATTCTTGGTAAATGAAATTCTAGGTACAATCATTTTTTATTAATGCTGTGAAGCGAGGAATTGTTTTATACCAGTATTTTCAAATGTTTCTAATATTTTTGAGTTCTATTGTGTTTCGGGATAGTTTTGTATCGTGATTCTAATGTGAAACACGTAAAGTTGAACCATATTAACTATTTTCTGAACTTTAATATTCCATGAAATCATTATTGAACATTTTTTTCACTTTGAAATTGTCGAACTTTTTGTCGATAAGATGAAATAATGAAGAATGAAAAAACGTCTATAGGATGAAATAATATAGATTCAATATGTTTATCGCTTCACATTGGTCCGTGCGTATTCATTTTTTACTAGCTTCCCTTCCAAAAAGACTGTTGATAACGAATAGGGGAAGTCTGACCTCCGAGACTCTCTCTCATTTTCGGTGCTGTTTCGGACCACTGCTCCCGCCGGCCTTCACCTTGGACCTTTGCCTGCGACGCGTCGCGCCGTGCCGTGGGCGGGGCGGAAAGACTACGTCACCCCTCACGACAGAAGCAAAGCAGGAAGACGAACTGAAGGCGCATAAACATCCCAGGAACCCGCTCATTTTTAATGCTTTAAGCCAGTGTCCTGAATTTTTTTTAAATGAATGTCGAAGGTTGTGGATTCTATAGGTTTGTTACGACTTGGGCAGGCTTTCAAGTCTATTGATTGTATACCGTCAGCGGTTATGATTTGGGTCCTGAAATAGGGCTGCCAGAAATATTCTTTTAAGCTGCTCAGTCATTAATTTCAAGATAAAATGTGTAGAATTCGAGTGCTTTCTTCGTAAAACAATCATTGTCTTGTTTGACACTTACTCCTTAATGCTTTTTTCACCCGGAACAAAAAGTAAACCCTACAATATCAGAACTTTTTGAAATATTTTCGTTCATTTTTTTCTCTGTCAACGATATCTCATGTCATATGAATAAATTAATTTTCAAATTTGTTTTAAAAATGATAATTATAAAATCACATTTTTATCTTAATCATCAGTCACTTGTTACTTTCTCGTATACAGAGTAATATATGTAGTATAGAGAAAGTTATGTAAAGCTGCGGAAAATCGATTTCGAAATTTCAACGAAAATACACGTTAAGGGGTCTGATACCGAAAAAGTGTGTTTTTTCAAAACGTCCTTCCGTCCGTGTGTCTGTCTTTTCGAAAACTCAAAACTTTTTGGGAAAAAGATCTTCAAATTTGGGATATACAGTAACGCTTAAACGTCATTTTGTTAAAAACGGCTCCAAATTTTTCAAAGAAAATTGACATTTATGAAGAGCTTTTACTCTTCTGTAATATTCTTAAAGTAATATTTAGGTTCTACAATTAGTAAACCGAATAATTGAGAAAATTTAAAAAAATGTACTTTGGGCGGAGATAGATAGCAGCTGGCAAAAGTATTTGGCAAGACAGAAAAGTTACGTCAGATCAAAGAAATTAGAAAACTAAGTAGTACGAGAAAGTCTGGGCCATTCTGTAGCCTCACCAGTTTTTAATTCGATTTCAAAACCTTTTGTTGTCAGGGAAGCATTCACCCTACACCCTGTCGCACATCTATGTGAGAGTTACGAGGATCTTTACCTGGAATTCTCATGACTTTAGTATCCCTATTTAAGAACTTTTCAATTCTTTGATAGAAGGAATAATATCGTCTTCAACTGGGAGTAACAGAACTTCTTTGTCGACCTCAAGTCCTCGTGTCGTAATTCGTTCGGAGAAGACGCAGGGATCTATAAATGTCGTAAGTGGAAAAAGTGCTACGTCATTGTTTTCTTTGTCGCGTTGAATGGGCGATTTGTTTTCCTTCGCATTGATTCTTCCCTAAATGTAATGCTGGAGGTTACTTTCTATATTTGGTTAGCAGAGAAGACGCCTTCCAGTTTTATGCTACACTTCTCATATTATCTTTCTCGCTAATACTTTCTAATTTGATTGGTTATTGCACCTCGATCACTCCTGTTTCCTTTCCGTACAGTATTATCCTTGCTGCTCTATTAAACAGGTGGAATTGTTTACATTCTGTTCATCTTTAAGTTATTGAACCTTTCATAAATTATTAGTTTCAAATACAATTAAATAGGTTCCATTAGAACAAAGTACATGTGTAATTTAACATCCGAAGCAGACACCTGTGCACTCGCCAAAATTAAACATAGAAGAACGGTTGTTTCAAGGTACCTATAACGTTTTCTTAAGAAACGTTTTGACAAATGTTTAGATTCTTGGATTTTTCATCGAAGTGCCCTCAGAGTTGTCCGCACCACAATCAGAAACCTAATGCCTTTCATTCACAAACGCCTGAAACAACCTGTCCACAAGCATCTCTGGACGCACAAATTAACCGTCATAACCTTTGTTGTCGCAACAACAAAAGACAGGCAATGGAAAAATAAGACTTACCCTAAAATATGAATCTCATAAATAATTTCAATGTAAGAGAATTCTCGGGGAATTTGTATTTCAGAGAATATGTAGTGTATTTGTTTCCCCAGTACATAGTATACACCGATTATAGTGAACTTCTGAAGACTAACGTTTTTGGTTCACTATATCCGATATCAAAATTAGATATAATTTCTCCACATTGATTAATTTTATTAATATAGAGATACTGTAAAATACATTAACACCACCAACTGAAAATTTCATTACCTTTATTTGACCTTGTCCACTCTCTACGAATCGTAATGCAATCTTAACACCCTATAATGCCTATTGCACCGTTGGAACACCGTCCCATTCTCTGCAGTGCCTTTTACACGCCTAGTAACATAGTACGGAATCCTTTCGGTAGCCGTAAGGCGCAATCAGCTAATGTAATCACAGTGTAAAATAGGTGTGTCAACTAGCCGCCTTTGGGGCAAATTTTCTGAAGCCAGTTTGAGGCTAGTTCCTCGCTTGTCCGCACGATCGGTTTGGGGCACGGTGTAAGATATACATCTTAAGATGACATCTTAAACTGTGGCTATTACACAGTTTTACAAAACATTTCCTACCCATTTTCGTAACAGTTCTCTCTAGACTTTACCAATTCCACCGCGAAACGACAAATCGCTGACTTCAAATTAGAAATCAGCTGGCCATAGAGCTGTCGAATGGATCACGACCAATCACGACCTTGCCCAAATGAGACCTAAAGATCACAGCGCTTCTCGCGTATGCGAGAACTGTGAGAACTAGCCTCACATAAGATTCAGTTTTTAGACTGGGGGTGAACACACTTACGTATCTTACACCGTGAATGAAATTGATCGGTGAATTAAAACATTCCGGGTCCGACTATTTCCGGGTCCAAACACTCCGGGTCTGACTATTCATTATAGCCGAGCTTCAGTGTTCACTTTCAGCGAATTTTCTTATATTTATTTGTAATGTAAGTGAAACAGGACCAGTGACATAGGTACACTATAACCGAGAGTTCACTACATCCGAGTTCAGTATAACCGGAGGCTACTGTATTTGAAACACTTGCAGAGCCAACTCTGACGTTTTTCGGAAGGATGGCAGCACAGGAGCAGCATTGAGGAAGTGGCTGAGTAGGTGGAGAACAAGGAACGGGATGACAAGGACAAAGGTAGATGGAGGAGGAGGAGGAGGAGGGAGCGGAGGCCGAGAGAGGAGAAGGTGAGAGTGGAGACCAAATGAGGAGAGTGAACGGAGGAGCAGAAAGAAGAGAAGAGGCCTGGAGAATGGCTAGGGAAGAAATATTGAAAGTGCAGGAAGGGGCGAGAGCTAAAGGTGAAGGAGAGGTGGTGGAAAGAGGAGGAAGGGAGGAGTGAAGGGTGGAAGATTCGGGGGAAGAGAAGCCGGAGGAATAGGCAGAGGAGAAAGGTGAAGGCGCAGTCGGAAGGGAGAAAAGCAGTAGGCGTGAAGGCGAGGTAGTGGAAAGAGGAGGAAGAGATAAGTGAAGGGTGGAAGATTCGGGGCAAGAGAACCCGGAGGAATGGGCAGAGGAGAAGGACGAGGATGCAGTCGGAAGAGACGAAAGCAGTAGGCGTGAAGGTGAGGTAGTGGAAAGAGGAGGAAGGGATAAGTGAAGGGTGGAAGATTCGGGGCAAGAGAACCCGGAGGAATGGGCAGAGGAGAAGGGCGAGGATGCAGTCGGAAGAGACGAAAGCAGTAGGCGTGAAGGCGAGGTAGTGGAAAGAGGAGGAAGGGAGTGAAGGGTGGAAGATTCGGGGCAAGAGAACCCGGAGGAATGGGCAGAGGAGAAGGGCGAGGATGCAGTCGGAAGAGACGAAAGCAGTAGGCGTGAAGGTGAGGTAGTGGAAAGAGGAGGATGGGATAACTGAAGGGTGGAAGATTCGGGGCAAGAGAACCCGGAAGAATGGGCAGAGGAGCAGGGCGAAGGCGCCGTGGGAATAGAGGAAAGCAGTAGGCGTGAAGGCGAAGTAGTGGAAAGAGGAGGAAGGGAGTGAAGGGTGGAAGATTCGGGGAAAGAGAAGCCGGAGGAATAGGCAGAGGAGAAGGGCGAAGGCGCGGTCGGAAGGGAGAAAGAAGTAGGCGTGAAGGCGAGGTAGTGGAAAGAGAAGGAAAGGAGGAGTGAAGGATGGAAGATTCGGGGAAAGAGAAGCCGAAGGAATGGGCAGAGGAGAAGGCGAAGGCGCGGTCGGAAGGAAGGAAGGCAGTAGGCGTCGCGCACATGCTGTCGCGATGGCGAATCCGCCGCCCATCGACCCCCTGCGCGGCGCCTAGCAACGGAGGGCAACACGCGCGGGCGGCCGACCGGCCGTGGGAGGGGACCCGGTGACCCATTATAGGGAGTCGCGCGGGCCCTTTCGGAGCTCGCGCCCGCACGACAAGGCAGTCGCTCGATTACCACCCCTCGGCCCCCCCCACGCAACTCCTGCAATTGAAAGTTGGAAACGTCTTCTTTCCGTGTACAATTGCCTAGGGACTGGGACACCAAGAATGACCTTGACTTCGTCGGTGATGATCAAGTGCTTGCCCCCTAGGCTTTGTACGGTCTGTTTTGTTCTGACTTCTTCGCCTTTTGCCTGGTTGAACACCGTTCTCGAGTGTGTGGTACGAGGAAAGTTTCGTCTATCTTCACAGATTGTGTGATGTACTCCCGATCAAATACATTTTATTTCATTTACACTTCAACTAAAATTACTTTTATTTCTCTCTTATTCTTATTTATTCGACTTTTAAGATTCTATAAACATTATTTTCTATATTTAGATGTTTTAGCATATAATTTGTAATCATACTTTTAACCCTCACAAATATTAACGTTTTATTCTGTAAGAGGTATTCCCGAAAATGTGATGTCCAAAAATGTTTGTGAAGAAAATGTCTTGGTTAGAACTGATTTTTTAAGTATTCATTTTATTTTTTAATGTTTAAACTTTTTGTTTTACTTCCGGGTTAATAAATTTGTTTTGAAAGTTGCAATGGTCCTCTAATTCGAAAATAGTACAATGCTGTTGCAGCAGCACTTCATTCGGTGAAACAATGCGTCTTCATAGCTAAAGCTTGCTGCGTGTGCTTCGAGTTTCAAAAAGGTTTCGTGGCCATAGAAATATCGATCAGTGTGCGTGTACACACACGATAATGGGACACGTAGTAGACCGTAGGAAGTATTTTAATGAAAGCCAGTCAGGCATTCAGCACGACTATGAGAATTCTTAACACTCAAGAAGGTTCTCTGTAGAAATAAACACATGATATTTATATCGTGCAAGGTAGTTCTAGTGCGTTTTGAAATTGATTGTATCTCTTTAAATTGACTTTGTTTAATTGTGTGCAGAAAAATAGTAAATTTAATAGAATTATTTTAGTTCTTTGTATTCATTGAAATTAAATGCATATTGTGTATAAAGTTAATAATCGCTCATGGGAATCCAAGTCGTTGAATTTGACAATGTAACAAGTAAACTAAGGTTCTCTGGCATCCCAGGTTGGGGACGAAATGGGGTAAGTTCCAATTTCTCATCTGTAAAATTCAACGATCTTAGATACTACATAAAAATAGCGTAGAAAAGCAAAAAACTAGTCTACAAGCAATTATAAAACAAAGCAGTGAAAGTTCACTCCAAACGACACACGTGATTTATAAGCCCAAAATGGCGCAGCAAAATACGCTTTTACTTCAGCATAAAATGAGAAAATCTTGAATGAGCCTTGGAAAGGAAACCTGAAAAATGTTGAAGGAGAACTGATGACTAATCCAGAGCTGCGAGCAGCGTGCCTGTTTGTCATTGTTAATTTTAAATTCAGTTTTTAATATTGTACTTAATATGTAATCGACAACGATATTTATCAATTCTGAAAAATTGTGAATTTACTTTCTATTATTAAAATATCCGAAATTGAAGCTAATTTTCAAAATGTGGGTTTCTGTGAAATATTAATTATTTTCTTTTTCTTTTAAGAAGGTTAAATCATGACGAAAGTTTACATTATGTGGTGGATCTTTCATGTGACACATAATTCAATAAATATCAAACTGACAAAAAAAGCTGGCAGTTGAAAAGTAAACTTTGTGTAGCTTGGCATTGTCGTATTTGATAAGCAAAAGTGAAATATAGTAATGATTAATTTTGCTGAATTTCTCGCTGAAAAACTATAGAAAATTTTCTTGAACTAGAGTATTATTTTTTAATGTACTCCTTGTGTTTTCCTTTTAATGGTTTGAGGAAAGGCATTATGTCAAATGCTGCAAAAAAAATTTCAAAGGTTTGATTTCTTCATACGAGTTTAAAGAACTGGATTTAGGATGTCTCCAGTCCTAATAAAGAAGTAGGATTCGTAGGAACAAGGGGGCAAAAAAAAAAAGATGTTGGTGAAAACGAGAAGAAAGAGGTGGAGGAGAACATAAGACAGTGGAAAAGTAGTAAGAGAAGATGGCAAATAAGAAGAAGATGGGAAACGAGAAGGAGAAGATGATGGAAAAGACGGAGGAGATGTAAAAGAAAAAATAGGAGATGCAAAAGGAGAAGAAGAAAATTAGGAAAAGAAGACGGAAATTAAGGTGGAAAACGAAGAGAAATCGGAAAAGGAGACGGAGTAGTTAGGAAAGAACGAAGAGAAGGAGTTGTGAAAGAAGAAAGAAATGTTAGAAAAAGGAGAAGGAGAAGTTAAGAAAGGAGAAAGAGAAGTAGAAGAAGAAGAGGTGAAGGAGAAGTAGAAGAGGAGGAGAGGTAGAAGAGGAAAAGGAGAAGTAGATTAGATTAGATTAGATTTATTTAAACTGCAATTGGGCATAACCCGGTGGCAGCTAATTGCAAAAACATAAATATACACAGTCTCTCAGTAAGTAGAAGAGGAGGAGTTAAGAAAGAAGATAGAGGAATAGAAGAGGAGAAGAAGATGGAAAAGGTGAAGAAGAAGAAGAAGAAGATGGGAAAGGAGAACAAAAAAGACGGAAAAGGTAAATGAGAAGAAGACGTAAAGGAGGAGGTGAAGAAACTGGAGGAAGCAAGACTGCGCGTAAGTTAACGCAGCGTGCACCACGCGAGCGAGCAAGCGGCGGCACCCGTGCGAGACACAGCACACGCGGCGGTGGCGGTGAGGGTGGCGCCGGGGCGGAGGGGCGGAGGCCCTCACCTGCGTGGCCTGGGGCGGATCAATGCGGCAGCGAGCGGGGACCGGAGGTGCGGTCGCGGGCGGCGAGGGCGGCGGCGGGGCCGGCGGCTGCGGCGGCGGTCACCACGGCCGGCCGTTGACCCCTGGCAGGCGCCGACGGCCTGCGGGCAGCCGCGAGGCGTCAGCAGCGGTTCACCACACGGGCTACCCCCCAGCGGGGGTGAGAGTGGAGCAGGGGGTTCGGAGGATATGCTATGAGGTCGTTTGCAGCGGAACGCACGGACAACCACACGACCGCGGGATGACGAACAAAGCGTTCCAGATATCTGAAAATACGTCTGGAATGAGGAAGGAAACGAGGACTGATGTCAGAGAATGGAGGACATGATGCGTGTTCGGGGGCGAAATCTCGGAGAACAGGAAAGCGAGATAAGCGGGGAGTCGGAGAAGGGGAAAGGGATTGTGGAGGGACGTGATTGTGGAGGGACGTGATTGCGGAGGGACGTGATTGCGGGGGGACGTGATTGCGGGGGGACGTGATTGCGGGGGGACGTGATTGCGGAGGGACGTGATTGCGGAGGGACGTGATTGCGGAGGGACGTGATTGCGGAGAGACGTGATTGCGGAGAGACGTGGATGCGGAGCGACGTGATGGTGGAGGAACCTGATGGCCTAAGATAATGTCAGAGAATGGCGGACATGATGCGTGTTCGGAAGCGGAATCTTGGAGAATACGAATGCGAGAGAAGCGGGAAATCAGAGAAGGGGAAAGTGATTGCGGAGGGACACAATGGCAGAGGGATGTGGTGGCAGAGGGATGTGATGGCAGAGGGATGTGATGGCAGAGGGATGTGATGGCAGAGGGATGTGATGGCAGAGGGATGTGATGGCAGAGGGATGTGATGGCAGAGGAACACGATGGCAGAGGGACGCGATGGCAGAGGGACGCGATGGCAGAGGGACGCGATGGCAGAGGGACGCGATGGCAGAGGGACGCGATGGCAGAGGGACGCGATGGCAGAGGGACGCGATGGAAGATGGACGCATTGCCAGAGGGACGCGATGGCAGAGGGACGTGACAGCAGAGGGACGCGATGGAAGAGGGACGCAATGGCAGAGGGACGCGAAGGCGGAGAAACGTGACGGCGGAGGAGGAGACGTAAGGAAGGGGGGGGACTGGACTTGCAAAGGAAGGCGATGGCGTGGGGGAAAGGCCGTGTAGGGCGGGGCTACGGAGCGGCGAGTCGGCCCGGGAGGGGCGGGGCACAGGCACGCGGAAGTGGGCCGCTGCGGTTTCTGGGTCGCCTCCATCGAGCGCCCTCTTCTCCTTCGCATCTGGCTTCCGTTTCCGCCGACGAAAGGCAGCTTTCGGGAGTGATTGTGCTGCAGAGAGCCGTTCAATGCGATTCAAGCTCACACGCCGGAACACGTTAGTCGTAGTTTTCATCAAATGAATAATTCCAGTTGTTTGCTTTTCATCAAAGGACTTTCGTTGTTACGCGAGTGAATGAAGGTACTATACTTACCAAAAGTCCATTATAAATTCAAATATAGAGAACAGAGCGCTGTCCTTTACCAGAAGAACCCTCAAACCGATAGTGGAAGAAATTTAATTTTTCTCTTCCCAATTAAAAAGAAAATTGCGTTGTAGGACATTGGGTACCGTGAAGATAAACACTTTCGCATAATTCGAAAGTTGTGTGTCTAGTTGTTCCTCCGAGACAATAACAGTTGTAAAGAAGGGAACCAAATACTTACATTTCTATTTCATTTCTTGATAGTTCAATTGACGCGTGTTGGCATTACGCTAAAACCAGAGAAACGACATTCCCTGTTTAAGGAGAAGCATAATTATTTGCACATGAATTCTAAAATCATGCATTTGTTCAACAAATTTTAGAACGGATTTCCTGGTTTTGTTAGGAATTACATACATTTAAGTGCTCATTCTTGGACAGCTTCCTTATTAGGGAGGACTTGGAATGTTTTGTTTCAGTCGTAACCCTGCCGGGGTTCTACTTTACGTTTAAAGCAGTTTATCACATTTAATTGATGTGTTATGATAACATAATTTGATTAAACATCATATTCTCAAATTGTTTGGTACTATTTCTTCATTACAGCACGCTCAATATTTTAATCTTGGTAAAACATCCTGTTCCTTGTTGAATTATTTCCAAATTTTCTAGAGATAAATGTCATCATCCGGAATTTTATTTTCTCTTACTTCTTTCCAACCTACTTATCTCTGCTACAATTTTCTAATTTTAAATTTTTACTTCGTAAATCCTCTTAAAGATTACTGTTAGTGTCCAACACGACTGTTCTTAAATTGTAAATTTCAATGCTCTGAAGGACATGTTGTGGAACAGAAAATAAAAAATAAAAAAAGATGTCATGATTATTTCAAGGTCCAAACATACCAACATTCTTATATCGTCCTAAGTAAAGCCTTTATTCCTAGAATAAACCTTCAATATCTCATTGTTTTTAATTTGGAGCCATTCAATTGCTACACGATGTGAGGAATCAAGAAAGCGAAAATATTTTTAAATGCGTACTCAGTGTTCTGTGAATGGAACATTGCTTCACGTCTCGTTCGAGGACGCGACAGATCGTCCTAGAATCCCTTTCTCTCTTCCCAGCTGTTGCCCCTGTCCTCTGCGAGGTTTATCTTTGGTTGGCGCAACAGTTGGGGAGCTATAGATTCCGAGAATGCTCTCGCAAATGGGAAGGGGAGGCGTTGCAGATAGGGGAGTGCGCTTGCTGCGATGAAATCATATCGAAGGCGAAATTCAATAAATGACAACGCCACCTTTCAGAAAGTGCTGCGGGAATATTTAGGGTGTTTGAATAAGGACTTAACAAGTTTGAAGGCTCGTATTGATTGATTCATTTAGCTTACCTACACGGTTTTGGTGTATTTAGCGAAGTATATCGAGTTTTACTTCGTAGTTTTACTTTGTAGTTTTAGTTAGTATTTGTTAAGATTCAAACTTTACTTAACCCGTACCCACAGACGGGAGTCAAATTGACTTCGCTCTCTTCTAAATTATTATTTTATTATTTTCCCACTTTTGCTATTTCCACCAGCACTTCAAACTAACTCTTCATTGTTGCGTATGCGGATTGTCAATTTTATACGCATTGATTTATCAAATTTATTTCCTGTTAAAAGTAGCTTCGCGCGTCACGGAGTCAGTTTCATTCCACATTTGTGAACACGTGACAACATTATTTTCTCTTTGACACTACCGAAGGCAGGCATGTACGTAATATTTTTTATGATATGCGAGTCATATTTATTGCATTAGTTTTCAATTTTTCGAGCATTATCCTTGGTATTATCCTGATATTTTTCTCGTTTAGCGCTAATGGAATCAGTAACAAAGCAGAATTTTATAAAAGTCTAGCTAAAGAACTAGTTACCATTATTACCTATTTACCACAATTAGAAAGGAGATTGTCCATCACATGTCTTCGACAAGACATCATAATTTCAATTTAAAAAATATATTAGGTAGAGAAGAGAAGCAAACTGCAAAAGAGGATAGAAAAATATCAACAAGAAAATGATGCCCTTCTTGTCCTAAGAAACTAAAGATGAAAACAAATACTATTTGTTGCTCTTGGTAACATACACTGTGTGAAAAATGTTTGTTAGCAATTTGTACCAATCGTAAAAGCAATAAACCATGAAAAGTATTAAATACTTTTCATAAAATTATTATGTACTTTTATAAAATATTGTTAAATGTGTTTAATCGTTATATTTGCATTGAATGTTTGATCAGAATAGCTCGGCTACAGAGACGCAATTAAAAAGCAAGCGCAAGATTATACATTTGAAATTCGCAATGAATCTGGCTTGTAAATCTTTGTCTTTTACTGTTTCGGGTGGTATATCTGGTAGCATCATTTTCGTCTCATGCTTGCATATCCTTGGAACGCTTACGTATGCTGACTTACGCACGTAAGGAATTTCATAAACAATGTGATGTAAGTTTGGGCGAAAATGAGTTGAAAGGAAGGTTGACTTTTTGATCACCCATTTTTAAAACTTATCCAAAAGTCATTGCACTTGCGTTACAGTTTTAGGACAGGCAGAGTCTAAGAAGTACCTTGAAGTTCGCCGCTAGCTTGTGTCGCATGAGATGACAGAGTGAAGTTTTTATTGATCTTGACTCGCAATAGTATTCCGCGACACGAAAGTTGTGATGGTGCACTTTCGAAGAGGCAGTCGCTCTGCTTGCACTGTAGTTATCTTCATTCAATCCTAGAGCTCTGTCGTGAATCCACAAATCAAAATGGGGTCATTTATAATAGAAGTTTGTGACTACGAGATATGTGACTACGCCATCAATTTTAAATGTATAAATAAATTGGAAGTTTTCTTGGTGATTATTCAAACTGTTGAAAGCCTTCGTTCATTGTTTGTGTTGTGGTAACGTTTTATCAATGCACAGATGAAAATATCTCGTAAGTTCGTTACGGCTTTGGGGAACATCAAGAAAAATATTGCGATCACTATTTACTAATTGAGATTTATAATGGTTCCCTCACTATTGTAATCATAAACCAAGAGGGTGGACAAATTGTTGAAACATTATTCACAGTTAAATAAATTATTAATTTTAGATTTTTCAACTGTATAAGAGAAGTTCCTATTTTTATCTTAGCTAAGAAAGGGTAACTTGTCAATCCTCTCCATTTCTCATTCATTAACTTCAATTGTTCGAAAGGTGTATCATCTTCACACTTCATTATTTAATTTGTCAGGGAATGGTTTTTTTATCAAGAGATTCGTCATCTCCCAGGATAAATGTTATTTATATCTCTGGTGAAAGCTGGGTTGCATAATGCCAGAGAATTTTGTCTTACGCACCGTTCTGCATCTGCAAATATGTCACTTATTGTGATTGTGAGTCTGTGTAAATCAGTCATGTTCTTGTTGACAATGTACCGGATGTACATTTTATCGTTCGTCGAAGATTCCAAGAATGCACCCAGTCCAAAGGATACCACTTTCAGCATATTTTTTAAGCGCAGCGATAGTTCCCGTACGTCAGCACGGGAGTGGAGTCAGTTCTTCGCTGGGCGAGCGAGCCCTCGACCCCCCGTGTGACGCGACCCGAATCTTCGGCGAACGATAAAATGTATTAAATAAACTTGTATTTTAAACTTTTGATGCATAATAAGACATATTTTTGTATTCCAGCATTATAAACGACCTTTTCTGTTGCAAGAAATCGTTCATAATCAGGCGTTTTATGGCACAAATGATGACGTATTAGATTTTACGGCTCGAATGATTGCGTCATCACACATTCAGCCAATCGCAGCGAGAGAATTAGGGGGAGGTAGAGGTAAACAGATCAGCCGACCACAGTTTTCTCGCACAGATGTCAAATACCCGAAACATCACAGGAAAGTTCTTCGCATATTTAAGTTTCATTCTCTTATAAATTTATAATACTGACTTACCAAAAAAAAAGCGTATGCAACTCGTTTATAATGTTGCTTTATTGCATTCGTACAAATTTAAAAACTCGCTCCTAACGTCGATCGTTTTCAAAATATGTACTCATGCAATGAAGCTTAACATTAAAAACTAAATTGCATAGACTACTATTAGACATTTTATTTTCAACTACATCACAGAGTAATGTTTTTTAAATGTTAGATAGATTGATTTATTACAGTTCGCTTTGAGCTAATGCTCGGTGGCAAACATAACAATTAGAATTAGAACAATTACAACCATATACAATTCGAATTACCATTATAATTAGAGGATATCCTAATTCTTATTATTTTCTAGTTATCCCTAAAGTGACTTCTAGTTTTACTAATACGTCACTTCACTACACTACACTGCACTGCACTCTCCTTCACTACACTACACTCGGTATAATGCACATGAGAAGACAGTGTAACGGGGCATGCACAAATTAATATAATTGGTGATCAAAGAGAAATTTTGATGTGCATTTATTTAGTCATAAAAATAATATATAGTATTAAAGAGGTGCTTGCCAATTTTACTAGTTAATGATACGACTGGATAAATAGGGATATGTTCATGATTGCACTAGTAATATGTTCAAGAAAACAAGGGAAGCTAGGAACGAATTTTCTTATTTACCACGATTGCAATTTTACCCCTTTAACCATGTGCTATGTTCAATATTTTTTGTTTCCATTTAAAAATAATTTAAATTTTGAGAAATTCAAGCAAATCTTTACCATCCGAGGCACACATTTGATGAAGTTATATTGCTTCTGAAAAAGACCTTTTTTGGTGGCCCTTGGATTGTGTTCATATGAACACCATAGTGGCTTAGAGGGTGAAGTAATTTTTGTAAATGTAAGAATATAGCACATATTCCTAATGAAATATTAGAAGAAGCTGATAAAACTAGGAAAACTTTACTTCCCAAGAAAAGTTAAGACGGGTAAGAGAGAGAATACAAGATGTACAAATATTAGAAAGTAAAAAAAAGTCTTCTCTCTCAGTTCGCCAGCGTAATTGTTAGAACGGGTATACGCAACTGAAGTTTATATTTTTACATTTGTAATATGCTAAGGCCAAATGTTGTATATGTAAAACATTTAATTTATTCATGTTAAATATTTTAAGTTGCTTCATTAATATGCTAGTGTCAAACCAACGTTTACTTCATCAATTTTGTATTATTCTTCATTGTTTATGATGTAGGTCTGTAATCTGTGATATATATTTTTGTTCATGTTTCATGGCCGACTGGAAATACCTTGGCCACGTCTGTGTTATAGTGGCTTAAACCATTTTGATCCTTTTTTTGAATTCTGATTGGTACGAGGGGCATTCAATAATGGCAGAGACAAATTAGTCTGGAGAAATAAACGTTTATTTTTACAAAACAGGACTTTTTCTACTTTTCAATAAAACCACAACCAACATTTACGGATTTGTCCCAGCGGATTTCCAGCGTTTTTATAGCCGTTGCAAAGACCTCTTTATCTTGGTGTATTCCCACAAAATGTTTTGACATCCTCGTTACCCTGTTAACTTATTCCCACGTAATACCTTCTTCCAAACTCAAATGGATGTTGCTGTCAGATGGCGCTAAATAGGGGCTGTGAGGGTGTCAAAGAATACAAAAAAAACTTTAACAATTTTACAAAACTCTTGCAATGCTATGAAAACACAAAATGAAAGGTCCACATTGACTAAGCGATGCTACCTGACTAATACAGTAAGAAAAATTAAATTAATGTAAACATTGCAGAATGTATTGAAGGTTACGAGGCACACATGCCTAGATTTTTTAAACCAGACTACTCTCATAGTACCACAGCTCCTCCTATTGACACAGCTGTCTAGTAGAGGGTCTCAATGCAAATAGGAAAAAATGCCTTTCGCCCAAGGAATGCTTCACGCCCAAGTCGAGCGCACTCCCCGTTCCGCTGTGGCCCAACTCTATCAGCATTCACTCCCGCCAACCACCCAGCTCTGACACCGCCCCCAGTTTTACCCCGGGCGGATCGCAGAGGGCGGTTAGCCGGCCAGCCGGAGGAGGGGCGGACCGTGGCGGGGGGAGATACGGGCGGCGACGGCGGTGGTGGTGGTAACGGGGCCGGCAACGTCGGCGGCGGCGGCGGTGACGGTGGTGATGTCGACGTGACGTCATCGGTGTCGGCGGCGGAAGAAAGTGCCCCATGCGTATAGGCGCGGGGGAACAATGATTAATTAATGTCTTAATTAATTAATTAATTAATTTTTTTAAAAGTGGGACGCGCGAACTTTGGAGTTGGCGCCCCCATAACACACTGGTGTAGCATGGAACTCCCATAATTTTGGCGGGAGTACCACAAAGAGTGCCCAGGTGGGCGGAAGTCGCAGGAACTTGTCCGCGCCGACGAAAATGTGCTAACAGAGGGGGATGAGGCAGTACCTCCCAACCCATTTGTTAATGGTTTCACAGATTTGTTGAGGACGTGCATTGTCTTGTTGGAGAATCACCCCTTCCGTCTGAGATCCACGACGTTTCTCTCTCATGGCTGGCTTCACCTTGTTTAAAATCATGTCTGAGTAGTGTTGGCTGTTTATTGTACGCTGTTCTTCGAGATCATCACAAAAAGTCGCACCTACGACGTCCCAAAACACCGTTGACGTCACCGTTAACAACAAGGACTTTTCCTGCTGATGCCGCCAGAACGATGTTCGTCTGTCACCGAGTCTCGACCACTTTTGAACCACGTTTGAATATTACCGTGGTTCATTCAACTTTTATCATTCAAGTCGGTCATTCTAGAGTATATATTAGCTGTTTTTTCACCTTCATCAAGTAAAGAAAGAAAAGTTGTTCAACCAATCTGGAATTTTCGAGTGGACTTGCCATCGTTCAACTTAATTTTGAGGTTATGAACATAACAATGATGATCCTGCAGATGGTCAGGGCTCATTCCAATGATGCCAACTTAACGTTCTAAAATAATCAAACTTGTCCTACCAACAGTTTTTTCTCCAGACCAATTTGTCTCTTTAATTATTCAATGACACTCACAATTGTGGACGAGTTTTAATTGTACGCGTGCCGTTAGCATAGTGATAATCAACGATTTTTCTTGGAATTACTCAGCATATTTAGTTAACTAAACCAAAAAAATATTTAATAGGCACAAGACAGTCTTGAACGTGATCAATCGCACTGTCTGATCAGTTATTTCACGCCATTGTTTAATTTGTTGGAAAGTAAAATATAGGTAACGTGGGAATGAGGAACGGACTACTCAATTGCTTCAAGAATGAAATATAGTTCAGAATAAAGGGTGAATCTAACAAGTCTTCAACAACCTTTTTCAATATTGTCAGTAGTTAACCCAATCAGTACTGAAGACCAGGTCAAGAGGAGTGCATAGAAGTAGCTCTTTGTTTATATTTTATATTGCAAATATTAGATGCACTTAAATATGAAGATACGTAAATACGAGAAAAATTCTTGTTTAATTCTTTCTCACCAACCAAATATCAGTATAGCGATCAGTGACACTTGAATAAAAATAGTGGAAAGCAGAAACGGTTAAGAACCTACAGTGCGGTGATTTTACTATCGATTGTGCCAAGACATCTCGTAGGATTCACGGTTGAGAGGATAAAAAGTGTGTTCTGGCTTACGACATTCATCGTCAATTTTTAAAACTCTTGGTGAGAAAAGTTTTCGAGTGTGATTGCGCGGCCGCCCGACAGAGTGCGTGCGAAGCGGTGCGTGGCGCACGCGAGCCAGCTCGCGACGGGGGAGGCGAATCGAATCTTCTTGGAGGTCGCGCCAACCGCCACTTTTGCCGCATTTCCCGACGCACTATATCAACACTAATTGCCGTTCATTAGGAGGGGAAGAGCCGTCGGCCGGGAGAACACGGCAGCTGGCCGCATCGATTGTGACCGGTAATTAGCAAGTGATGTAAGAGCTCTGAACATGCTGGAGGTGGCTGACAGCAAAATTATACACTGTTATTGAATCTATTTGCAGAGTTGTGCTATCATTGCGAAGTGGATATTTGCAAGTTGGTGTTTTAAAGGGCATGTTTATTCAGAAAGGTGAAATGGAAGAAACTAATAATGATCCAGCTATTGAGTTCTCTCAGTAAATGTAATTGAATTACTTCTGGCAATTTGGCTTAAGTTTATATTTGCAGGCAATACCGTTTATATTTTTCATCACATTCCCGAAAAAATGTATAGGACTATTATTACTACCAGTACCGTTAAAAGGGAACTGAAAATGCTTTCCCTTTCGGTCGTTCGTAATTAAATAACATCCGTACTTAAAAATCACGATATCGTACGTCAATAGAATACTTCGTAGATTTCCTGTGCGTTGCTTGCCTTACAGTGGGTTTCAAAGTTTGGAAAATATAGAACAAGCAATCTAGACAAAATGTATCTGATTATTTTGACTGACGTGTAATCTTATTCTCAATAACGTGAAGTCTTCCATATTTTTCCGTTTTCTTTTATCTGCATTTCTTTTTGCTTTCTTTCATTCTAATGAAATATTTACTTCCAAATAATATATTGCATATTATTCCATATAATGTGTATTATAAATAATTTGATACAATATAATGTATCAAATGTTTTAATATTATTTTTACGTTCTCGTATTCGTACGAGTAATATATGTAATAGAAAAAAAAGTTATACAAAATTGCACAAAATCGATTTTGAGATTTCAACAGAAATACACTTTCAGGCCCCTGATACTGAGATAGTAATTTTTTTCAAGAAGTCCGTCCATATACTGTCTGTTCGTACGAGTAATAGAGTGACAGGGCTCCTGTGTCACTTTCAACATTTTCCTCAGAAAGTCTCCATATTTCCTTTTAAATTTCTTTCCAGAATAAAGTGAAATAAATATAGATTGATATGTAGATAGGGTGGGCACGTGCATTAGTTCGAATTGTTATTGTGAAATGGGCTCGTATTGTGATAAAATTGTGATAAGGACTACAGTTTCACTAATATACATTAATTTCAATTTTAACAGTATATATTTTAAATAAGCTATGCCTACCTACAGAAACAACTTCATTGAGATTTTAATGCAAGGGAGCCAGATAACAGAAATGAGTCAGATGAAGAAAACTGGGCAATATGAAAATCATCTTACTATCATCATCATTGTGTCCCTCATTGAAAGGGACATATTATTAAATGTAAGTAAATATTGTATGTTTATTTCTTAAACCATACTTTCCTTTTATTTAGTATGTGCGGATATGAATGAAGTATAGAAATAGTAATGTAATGCTGGAACTAATTGATGTGGAGATTTTTATTTCATTGAACATGTTGATGGGTTCTGATACCGAATTTTGTTTTCTTTTTCAAAACTTCTGACTTTCCGTTCGTGAACATCACTAGCCAGCTCCTAAACCATAGTGTATAGAACTTTATAAAAAAATAATATTTCCCTACTGATCTGGCTCGAAAAAACCCTGCAAATTTAAAATTAATATTTTTTTTCGAATGCTTTATATGAAGTGTCAGTGATTTTTTAAAAATATTTTCACAAAAATTGGATCAAAAACTTTTATCTAAACAGTTACTACAATAGAGCAAAATGGCTCGTAAAAGTATGTGAAAGCCAGTTGACATATCTGAATTTTCGAAAGTTACAAAACCTTATAATATTTTGAATGCTCTCCTGCAGTATTTTTATTGAAATTTGACATTTTATGCCCCATGAAATTTATCCTTGAACATCTTTAAATTTTGTCATGCGTAGTTTTCCAAGATATGTTTACGCGTAAGTTTAAATGAAATCGGGTCAATTAACAAATACATAAAGAATATTTTTTTAAAGAACGATTGCATATTCTACTACGTACCTATGCATACGGAATAACGTACGTAGTATAAGAGGAAGAGAATAATGTTTTGGACTGACGGGGAACGTTGTGTATTTGAAGATCTGAATCACTTACTGAGAACAATGGTGCAAGCCCCAATGTTTATTTTGCTCATTTGAAGATACGCTCAAAATTATTCTATGTATCTATATATGCCGACGTATACGTATGCTGAAATTTTGTATGTAACATTATTAGAGTTAATAAATATGTTGAAATTATTATATAACTTGCAAATTTATGCATATTTTAAGTACGAACTTACAATTAAATGACTAGTGAACTAAACAATAAAAAATCCTAATCACTAGCCGAAAATGTAAATAAATACCAGAGAATATGTATGTAATATACCTTAATGTAATTTGTCTCTTTTAGTAATCTCATGGTGCAAGTAATGGTGCAAGCGCCGTAAAGGGCCAAGTGATTCTACAGGTAAATATGTAAAAGCACTTATACGAGAAAGTCTATGCCATTCTGTAAAACCCCCTTGTTTAACTTTCCAGAAGCGTTCTACACAGCCGACATGTCGTATATTGACTGCAAATCCATCACGCTATTCTAGTAAAAACACAACAGTCGAAACTCGTGATTGGACGAGTCACGACTAACTAGGCAGAACCACGCCAGAAATAAGCACATCGTTTTTCTCACAGGATTGATTACGACCGTTAAACATACCATTTCCGTTTCTTTTTTTCTCGCTTATGGTGTTTTGTCTCTAATCTCCTTTCTTCACATGTAGTTCCAGTGCGAAACAATTTCACCTGAATAATTTGGGTGCTAGTGTTCTTCACAGACGGATAAACGGTCGGGGGTTAAAAAAATAACACTTTTTTGGTATCAGAGACACCACAACGTGTATTTTCTTTAAAATTTCGAAATCGATTTTCCTCGACATTACATCATTTTCTCTGTTCTACGTATATTACTCGTTAGTATATACGCACGTTTTACGAGGAGGAATAGAAGAAGAAAAAAGTCAAAGTGAGGCATACTTCCTAACATTAGGCATCGGGAACATAAATAGGCTTGAAAGTACTCGTACAAATGAAATTCTTCTAAAACAATTCTAGAAACACAGTAGTTAAATGTTGTTATTAACAGTCAACGTCGTAAAAATAAAACGGTATTTTGCCAACCTTCCGGGTTGTCATGATAAACAAATACTCAGGCCACATCGGATAATCTGTAAACTTGTGATATGAATCATCATAATCTCTTTTTACTTTGAATTTTAAAGGCTTCCGTTCGTGTGAATCGGCCATTTTCTCCACGTAGCCAGCGACGTCTGTGGTCCTGAGCGGGTGCCCGCCCGCCCGCCCGCCCGAACGGCCGCCCGCCCGCCCGAACGGCCGCCCGCCCGCCCGCCCGCTCGCCCGCCCGCCCGCCCGCTCGCCCGCCCGCTCGCCCGCCCGCCTGCTCGCCCGCCCGCCCGCCCGCTCGCTCGCTCGCCCGCCCGCTCGCTCGCTCGCCCGCCCGCTCGCCCGCCCGCCCGCTCGCCCGCCCGCCCGCTCGCCCGCCCGCTCGCTCGCTCGCCCGCCCGCCCAGCTCCGCCCGCCGAGCTCCGCCCGCCCAGCTCCGCCCGCCCAGCTCCGCCCGCCCAGCTCCGCCCGCCCAGCTCCGCCCGCCCAGCTCCGCCCGCCCTTCCTTGCGCCCGCCCGCCCGCCATTCCCACCCGCCCTTCCCGCCCGCCCGCCATTCCCACCCGCCCTTCCCGCCCGCCCGCCCGCCCTTCCGTCCCGCCCGCCCTTCCGTCCCGCCCGCCCTTCCGTCCCGCCCGCCCATCCTTCCCGCCCGCCCTTCCTTCCCGCCCGCCCTTCCTTCCCGCCCGCCCTTCCTTCCCGCCCGCCTTCCGCGGGGGCGCGCACAGGCTTCGTGCGGCGCATTGATATTCGGGAGGCCGCGTGCCGGGTCGCGCGCCCGCCTTCGCGCCGACACGCACCCCGCCCTGGCCGACTCCACATATAAATAGCCAACAGCGCGCGCTCTCCCTGCCTCTCCCCTCCTCGCCCGCTCCACCCCTCTCTGAGGGCTACAGGGGGCGCTGTTCATGGCCCCCCGCGGCGGTGGATCACGCACAAAGGGCGCAGTTTTGGAATTTCATGAAGGATGAAGTAGGCTTCTGCGGTAGGAGTCATGTGAATGATCTTGGCTGTCCGGGTGACGCCGCGTCGAAGGCTGTGTTGCCGACGTTTCGACTATCTCATCGTGGTCTCCCTCAGGGCTGGTCTGCTCCTAAGGGCTGGTCTGCCAGCCCTGAGGAAGATCACGATAACCACGATAAGGTCTAAACGTCGGCAACACAGCCTTCAACGCGACGTCACCCGGACATCCAAGACCATTTTCATGAAGGATGTGGTCAATAAGCAAGGTGGCAACATGTCAGACAGTTCGGTTTCCAACTCGGGGTACCAAGGTAAACATTTCGGTCGATTCTAGTGGAATTTGTGATGAACTAATTGGGTTCGCGGTAGGTTTTCTAGTTTTTGCTGTTCCTTGTGTATCTTGTTCTCTAATTGCTCCACAATTTTTCAAATCACATCTTTATTACCGTTCCATCAAAACCATTCATCTCGGATATGTCTGAAAATGCTGAGCTATGTGGGTCTAACAATTATGTGTCTGGAGAGAGGAGTAGGTAGTGTCTGCAATGTTTATTTTGCTCATACGCAGTTACGCTCAAAATTATTCTATGTACAAACTATGTATACGTATGCTGAAATTTTGTATGTAACATTATTAGAGTTAATAAGTATGTTGAAATAATTTTCTAACTTGCAAATTTATGCATATTTTAAGTACGAACTTATAATTAAATGACCAGTGAACTAAAAAATAAAAAAATAATCTATAGCCGAAAATTTAAATAAATACCACAGAATATGTACGTGATATACCTTAATATAATTTGTATGACTCTTTTAGTAATCGTATAAATTTCAAACATTTGCTTTTAATAGTTTAAGAGATGAGCGTATCTAACATCTGAAAACTAGAAATTGAGAAAATTGACTTCAAATTTAATGATGTACCACCATTCCTCCATAGTTACACTCACAAACTACAATGCAAACAACTTAAATTTTTTGAACAAAGAAATAATTTATCCACGCGCATATACAGTGTTACCAAATCTTAAGGACTTTAACATAAAGTTGAATAATGGGAGTGCTTTTACTGAATACCGAGAAAGAAATAACAGAGGAAAACTGCAGAGATAAAAAACTATGGAAAGGCATGGCCACTGCGTGTTACAGGGCCAACGTTGTCACAAACATATTTTTGAATCAAATTCAAATCAAAAGTGTGGTGTTATGAATGATTTCTAAGACAAAACCTTGAGAAAAGGAAAATTTGCTTTCTGACCTGCAATGGCTAATACTAGTTCCCTTTAGTATGTGCCTGTTCTGTGTGGGACGACGTTGCAACCAGCTACATCCAAATGCTATTGCTCTCCAAAACAATATTGTGAGAAAGGCCGTCAATTCGCCTTGGTTGATTCCAAATACGCAAATTCATTGCAAATGAAACATGGAAGTGTATTACATCACTTTCATCAAAAAAGTCTCATCCCCTTTGTTATTCAATTTTCAATCTGGGACCTTGTTATGCAAAATGTTAGTCAATGAATAGCTACGTATCGAGCAGGGGGAGTATTACGTGAGTAATACAGTATTAAAGAAGTGATGTATTACGTCATTGGCTTCATAAAACTTGAATGAAATTGTAGGACGATGACGAATGTTCTCCTAGTATTCTCTCTTCTTACGTAAACTCGTATGTTTTCCAAAGAGTCATACAGTGTTTCTTTTTGTGTAGTAGTGTGTAGTTATTTAACAGGAAGAACCTACATCATTTTCAATATTTGTTATTTAATAACTTATTTACTAGTATGTTTTAGGCGAAAGGGGTATTGACCAAAATTTGAGAGGTGCTTCATGTTGGCGGTGGACGTTTTTTGGAATTTGAACTATGGAAGCAGTGCTTCGTTATGAAACGGAGCTAAGAGGCCCTGTGGAATATTGACATGATAAGTCAAATTGCCATGTAATCGCTACGCGAGAGATATGTCAAAACGTAGAATTTTTACAAGATCGATCCCTTGCGAAACGTTAAATTATTTCGCTACTCTCAACTTTTATAACAGAACATAATGATCTTTTGACAAAATGTTAATTTAATTAAGGATAATGAATATCAAATATTAGGGACTATGAAACGTGGGCGAACTAATTTTTAAGCCAAGAAATAGACTACATACTCGCATATGTAGTCATTTCTGAGCTTAAATTTATAATACGATCAATTAATTCAAATTAGAAAAATAAAATAAAGTTTTGTCTGAGTTTATTTACTATTAATTTTCATAACGAAAAAGTAATTTTTGACCTGAAATATTATCCACAAAATAGAATATGATCCATTGCATCAAGTTCAATATTTGTCAATGTGTACAAAATGTCTGAAGAAATCTAGGTATTTAAATGATCAGTATCGACAGTAATATTTTTCCTGGAATAATACAACGATTCGCGAGAAGTAAGGCCTTTTAAAAGAACAGGTCAAAAGCCTTTTGTCTTCAGATCTGTTGTTACAAATATTTTTAGACAATGTTGATATAGTTGCTCTCCTATATACAATGTTGGTCTGTTGTTGCTGCCTGTGGACTGCGATTTTCTTCGGTCGGATCCCGGTTTGCAAACGCTTTTGTCCAGGGACTTTCCAGCCGTGTTTTTTGGCAAGCTCTCTATCCTAATCTCGCGATCGCTTCTCCAACGATTGCGTGGATAGCCTGCAAATGCGAGGCTCGTAAAAGTTTCTTGAGCGTGGTGCGTTGCGTTGCATGACTGTCGGTGCTCGGGGCCTTGTGCATGTCGGAGAAGGCCGAGACTGAATGTGCGGGAGAGCGGAGAAGGCATTCTGCAGCAACTACAGTATACTGGGAAACCATTACGATCCCGGACGGCGTCGTGCTCGTTGCGAGAAAATATTCACACTGCAATAGCAACGACTTTTTCAGTTAAACGAAAAAGGGTTAACGCGTGTTCAGCAAAAGTAATGTATCTACATATTCAGTGTCGTTTGAATCGAACATTTCTCAGGTATTTAGTGTGGATATTAGTTTAGTATTAACAAATTAAATTGATAATTCTCTCCGTTTTATTAAATATTGTTGTATATAATAATATGATATAAAGTAAATAGTTCAAATTGTCCCCAGGCTGCTGCTTTGGACGATTCTTTTTTATTTTTGTAAGTATTAAATCTTCATTTCTTAATACTGTAGTTGCTTTAAGAAATCTTAATGACTATTTATTTTCTGTTTTATTTCTTGTTTAATTCTTGTTTCATTTTAAAACGATTTGAGGCCGATAAGAAAAACGGAAACACTTTTCGAAACACGAGTTGTTTCTTGCGCGTTTCCTTTTTCACAACAGTCTAGGGGTGGTTATGTAACCCGCCGTACTCTCGAACATGTACAGTCTGCCTATACCAAGGCGCGGAAGTTATTAAATATCACAAGACTTGAACTGATGCTACGAGGGATGGCTCGAGCTCCGGCTGTCGAGTAGAGAGATAAAAGAACGCACGCAATATACGCATATTTTCGTTCCGTGCCTCTGTTGTCGTACGCGTTCCAGGATTCTACAAGCCCGGGGCGTATATCGATCAGCTACCATTTTTGTAAGTCAATAAGAAAAACAAAACAAAACCACCCCGACATTTCTACGAAAGTCATTGATTTTTGTCGTGTACAGAAAGATAATTAGCTTAAAAAATAATCTATGTTACGATTATTAATGTATCAAGAAAGTTGGATGTAATTGGTAAAAGTAACTTTTCTTATTTCAGAAAGAAAAATAAGATTGAAAGATAATATGAAGGATATTGATAATACAATAATTTATATTTACAATTAAACGAAGTGTTCATATTTTAATGTGAAATTTCAATATACTAATTTGAAACAAAGCGAACTGTTATTAATGTGATTCTTAATATATTTTCGTTGCTAGTAGGAAGATATGCCTCAATAATACTAAAAATATGAATAACACACGGACATATAATTCAGAACATTCTATTTAATATCAGTACCAAATAACTTCATTATATTCATTCGTTACCGTACTGTGGAAGGCATCATTGCCAAAGCGAGCTTATAATTCTCATGTTTAAATGCATTATACTGCTATCAGAGGAGGATTAACTCTATTGCAAGTGTTTAGAGTACATAATTTCCTTGTTTTGGGTTACGAGGCGTTGCTTATAGAGTTGACTCTAACGAAAGCAAGTGTTAGCAACAAGTAATTATCACTGCTACAATTGTGGGCCAAACAGTAACCGTTCTCCGGGCTGCGTGTGCGTTGGCCGTGTGTCTTCCGCAGGCGTCGTGTAAGACAGTGCTCTGCAGCAGGGGCCGATCCAAGGAGCAGGGTCCCCATTCCATTTAGGACCATTCTCCAGACGAAATTATTTAGTTTTATTAGAAGAAAACCTTTCTGTATACGAATACTACGGTAAAACCTGTCTAAGCCGTCTCCTGAAAACCATTCCTCTTAGAGAGTTGGCAAGGATTCACTAATTAACGTAAAGCAAAAGTTTAAGCTGGAGACTAAAGTTTGTGTAATATTTTCCTGAGAGGCATTGATAGAAATAGACTAACAGTAAAAGTACAATGGACATGTAAAAACTTGAAAAAGTTCAATCCGTGCTACACCATTTGAAAAATACTGCCCGACATTAAATATGATACTTAGCCTTGTTATAATCACGTACAGTTTTGTAATAACCATTCTGTTTCATCTCTTAGACAATATCCAAGCTTTTGAAGCACATTTCGATGTATACCACGGTCTCGTTCTGACGTTTCTGAACGGCAAGTGAAATTTACTTATTCCATTAGACAGGTTTTACTGTGCACTATTTTAAACTGATTAAATATTTTAAAACTAGTTTTTGTTACCGAGTTTCATATTTAAAACAAACGATTTCATTCAGCAACTCAAAGAAAAAGGGTATTTCCCATCCTTCACGGAGCACTACTGGACGGGCCCCCACGCTGCAGGTCCTAGAGTGCGAGTTGAGTGCGCTGGCTACCCGAGCGAGTAGGGGCGGGGCGGGGGCGGGGCGGTGCAGTGCGTGGGGTTGCCTGCGGTTACCTGCGGGGCAGGAGCGGCAGGTGGTTCCCGAACAGCCACAGGCGCCTCTCACCCAACCATTTCTCCATGCGGCGGCCGACGGGAGCCTTCCGGGTGCGGTGGCGGCGGTGGCGGTGGCGGCGGCCGGGTCGACGGAGGCGGTGAGGTGCGGTCGCGGCGCCGGGCGGCCGAACACTAGCGCGCGCGGCGGCGGCGGCCACCGCTCCCCCTCCCCTCCACGCGTCGCGACGCCTGCGACGCCGCCCGCGCGTGCGCGACGCCCACCCCTCACGCCGACACCGCCGCACTGTGGCCGGATGAGGTGAAAGCAGGACGAAACGTAGCGTCGCCTCGAGGACTCTCGGATCGGAAAAGGTAGCTCAGCGCATCAACTGATGTCAAGGCACGGCCGCTGACCGGGAGGTTCTACGGCTCTAGTCACGACAGGGCCAGGATATTCGACAGGGCCAGGATTTTCGACAGGGCCAGGCTTTTCGACAGGGCCAGGATTTTCGACAGGGCCAGGCTTTTCGACAGGGCCAGGCTTTTCGACAGGGTCAGGATTTTCGACAGGGCCAGGATTTTCGACAGGGCCAGGATTTTCGACAGGGCCAGGCTATTCGACAGGGCCAGGCTTTCCGACAGGACCAGGCTTTTCGACAGGGCCAGGATTTTCGACAGGGCCAGGATTTTCGACAGAAAACCCGCTAGTCGACGGTAGGTCGACGCCAGATCTCGCCATCCAGCGGGGAAAACATCATCGCCACCTCCTGAGAAAAGCACGCTTTATACTTACGGGACTAATGACCTAAGTAGTTGACGCGCCCGGAAACACGAATCAATCAATCAATCAACATATTAAATGTTTTAGTTGTGGCCCTTGAGCCCTTGTAAGTTGGACATCCCTGGACAATAAAAAAATAACTCATTTCGCGCACTTAATATGAAAACATCTATTTTATGTGGAATAAGTCATCCTCTCTGACATTTGTCCCAAATGACGCTTGCTAGCAGATGAACAGATATTGTACGGAAGGAGATCGTTATCTATTTTTTATGGAATAATGCTAAATATTTACAGTATTACAAAATTAATTTTCAGGAGTTAAAATGAGCCATAAACAAGTTTCATATAACTTGAATATCGGAAGCAAATGAAGTTGCGAGGTGCACTTCTGTACAAAACAGTTTTTTGTGATATAGCAGTTCACTGAAAAAAGTCGTTATGCCCTCGATTATGGAAAATGATCTCGTTAGTAGCTGACCTCGCCTGAGACTCGTTAGACAGACTCGCCTTAGTACTCTCGGTTTGGAGGGTCGCGGATCCGGGCCCAAATCCTGCCTCGAGTGAGGATGTTTGTGTGTTGTGGCAAGGTGGATCTCTCCGAACTACCATGCATCAGTTTTCAACCCTCCTTATATTCATTGCCGCGGCTGACGTTACATCCGGGCTGTGTGTTCCCATGCAAGGCAGTGATGTCGTGTTTTGTGGAATGGCATTCCTTCTACCGCTTGTTATCCCCGCAGGAGGTAATGGCGACCGCTTAGACGGTCGCGGATCCTGGTGGACACTTCAAAACGACCACCCGGACCCTGAGCTTCACGGCGGAACTCGTGTCATTCGTCACAAGGTGGGGGCAGCGAGTAGGTGGCTAGCCACCGACCCTTGGGCGGAATCGGGCGTGGGGTTTCGCCAGCCAGCATCCTCTGAGCAGCAAACCAGCCTCCCCCAAACCCACATATAAAAGTCCTGACGAGGAGCATGAACCTCCCTGTCAGAATTGCCTAGGTTCCTGAGATACGTCGATAGCTCCAAGGTGGAGGTCAATAACTGAGAGCTTCAGGTTGATAGCTTGAGGAGATGGGTTGGAGGCCCCGATCGCCTTTGGTCTTGATCCGGGGCTTCCTCTTGGGCACTTGGCTTCGTCGTGGCAGTGGCCCGACACTCTGGGCAAAGTGGAGGGACTTTTCCCGGCGCATGTGAGTAGCGCATTTTCTTGACTCCGGTACTAGCCTGAATAGTTAGCTCTCAGCTGGCAGAGCAGCCAGACTTAGGCATTGATTGCATGGTTGCCCCTTGAAATTCTTGTAATGCTTTTAGTATAATATTAAATACATTAATAATACGGATTGTTAAATATTTCAATCTAAAATGCTCTGCTTAATTACTTTCCCTACTACGGTAAGTTGAAGAGGGAGTTGATAAGAGAAGCTGAGCGACGTACAAGCCCAAGAATCGTAGCGTCACCTGTGCACCTACCGTGAGCAGTCTCCCTTCCTCTTATACAGAACAAAGCGAGATATGTTCACGTGCTACGCTTGTCCGACTGTATTTATAATGACTGAAGCGTTTTCACAAGCCACATCGGCACGATGGCTGGGGAGCCTGTAGGTACTACCATGATGGAATAATTAAAGTCATCCTCGTCAACGTAATGGATTCATTCAGTGAGCCAGCTTTCGATAACTTTGTCGTCATCATCAGTCTACAAATAATATAAATAAAACAAAATAAAACAATATCAGAAGATAAGATGTATTTATTTCGTATTTTATTTACGTTATTTTCAGTCTGTTGATGCCTGCAAAGCTTTCAAAAACAGGCTATCTGAATAACTTCATTAAGATGACGAAGATTACTTCAATTAGTCCATCACTTAATTACGTGATGGACATGGAACGTTACTTGAAACCGTGTTTTCAAAGCACTAAGAAGTAATTAACCCAACTTTAACCTCCAGCACTGACTGAAGTAGCTCAGCGCATAAGCTGATATTACAGTAGTGCTTTATGACCAAGAGGTCTTAGAATTTGAGACCCGACGGCAGGAGGATTTTCACGTTAGGTATGCACCTAGGTCGAGTTCGGCCACTGTCTGAAAAATTCTATCGGCCGTCTTCTCTGACCGGTCGATTTCCTTGGCTTTTCCGATCAACACCAGGCAAATGCCAGAGCAATGTTCTAACAAACGGGCCACGGACCACGCACGATCTTTCTTTCCTCTTCCTTGCCCTATTACACACACCTTGACCTTACACAGACTTACACTTACGTGCACTACACTACCACATATATCGGGAGACCAGTCGGGAGCTTAGAGCTTGCCCCGGCTGGGGCGGTGCTTCGCTGCTGGGAGATACCTTGATGGGGAAACCCCCGTAAACAGACATGTAGATCAGCGCCAGATCTCACCATCCAGCGGGGAAAGAGCATCTCCCATGATATAAACACGCACTTTTTACAAGGCTAGTGACCATGGCGGTTGACGTATCGGGAAACACGAAAAAATCCATCTATTCATTGTCGCGACCGATAAACGACCACCAGCGATCGCTGAGTGTGTCTTTGGCACAACTGAAGTGATCAAAATAAGGCACTTGTTTCTAGAAACCACCTTTAATTCATTCCATTTATCAATTAACATTTTAAAACATTTTTGATTATTAATTATACTTACATGAAAATATACGCGACTATATCAGCACATGTCCTACAAATCATTTGGTCATGCTCTTAATTTAAATACTTTTCATATTTTTTGTACGAATGTTTGGTTAGTCTATTATTACGAGAATTTTTAAGTGTATTGCTTTTCACCAATATCTAATGAATCAGTTGCTTATTTCCTGGATTTAAATTCTTCAACATTCTTACCTCGTTTGAAGGCGATCCAGAAGGTCGCACTGTATCTCTGAGGTACAAAAATTTTAAAGATATCAAAGATATCACTAATGACTAAACCGTATCAGTAGTTTCTACGAAATTTGGGAGGAAGACACTGCGATACTTGATTCCTGATACGCACTCTGAAGTGCGTATAACTGGCAGATACAGCGCCAGTAATGGAGGAATAAAAACCTCCTTTATATTTGCTTTAGCCCCTAGAGAACTAGTTAGAGAACAAATTAATCAATAAATTTTGTGAATTGATCTTTTTTCAGTGTGTGAGTTGAAAGTTAGACACAAATCAAGGCTTACAAAGGCTTGACTGATATCATCCAAATCCTATGTTGAGTACTTTCTTGAGTAGCTGATTGTATGAAACCAAAACAAAGACTGAAAAATGATTTTTCGGTTCTCTGCACTCCACGAGAGAAGCAAATAAACTAAGACGAGAACAGTTTTCTCGTCATATTAAATGACTTAAAAAATTACAAAACAAACCTGAGAGCCCCAAATCTTGACCTGATACCCGAATTTGCAAAAATAAATAAATAAATAAACAAAAGGACTAATGTTCCGTTTTTGTTCTTTTTTATATTAACTTACCACGTACGTAACAATCAGAATGATTTAGACAGTTTAGTGGCATATTTACGTACTTACACACAAACCAAAGTTACTTATAAAGAACTTTAGCGCTGTAAACATTTCAGGAGTTTATGAGGAATGGGTGAGCAATGCACCAGTCAGATAGGAACTGTATAGGTCTTGCCATCAGGACAGGTGGAAACCGTGTATCTACAAGATTTGTCAGGACAATGGCTCTCCCCTCTGGTCAAACACGGATATTTATGCTACATGCACATATAATTATTTTTTTCATCTATATCTATATCTATATCTATACTAATATATAAAGACAGAACTGCACTGACTTACAACGCGATAATCTCTGAATCTACTGAACCAATACTGATGAAACTTTTATACTAGCTTCCTTTAAAGGTCTGGAGTAACATAGGCTATGATTTACAACCATAAACCTTAACATATTCACAAAATAATTACTTTTATGGACATTTTTCGACTAGCATTACATCGTAGATTCAAGAATGCATCAATGTTAATAGTTTAGCTTTGCGCCACCTGAGGCGCACTCTTCGTGAAAACTGAGGATGTCTGATAGCTACTGTTCATTTCATCAACAGCCAGAATTATTACGAAATTCGCTGGGGTTTGAATACGGCTATTTACACATGTCCGTGAATGTTAGTTCAGAACGTTTGTGTATCGTTTGAAAGACAGCCGTAACAACAGTGGTAAGGAATTTCAATGTAGATGTATTAAGTAATAATATACAGTATAATGTTGAGTTAGGTTGAGAGAGTAAAAAGTACAATAATATACAATGTAGTTGAGTAAGGTTGAGGAAGTAAAAAGTACAGAATGTATAGTATTGTACAATGTACATAACAGAGATATCGTATATTTTATAACCTCTTATTTATAAAATTATAAAATAACCTCTTATTTACAGAAATTTGTGAATTCTAAATTGTTGAAAACAATGGTGAAGCGGAAGACGCATTTGTCAAAAATACTAAAAGTGCGAAAAGATGGGCAGAATATAAAAGTTCAGAATCGGCTACACAAAGGCAAGAGCAACTTACTGAAGACGACAATACTACAAGGAGAGAAGTCAATACCAACAATTCCCTAGGAAGCGGCTCAGCTTTTCATTATGACCCCCAATTTGATTATTTGCATAGTTCAGATATTCAGATTGGTCATATGGAAAATGTTTGTATGTTTTGTGGAGCAAAAAAATGGGCATTCGAACATAATAGCATGTGTTGTTCTAATGGGAAAGTAAAGTTAAGGCCTTTAGTGGAGCCTCCTGACATTTTGAAAAGCCTGCTACTTGGTGAACATCCATTATCAAAGCATTTCCTACGCCATTTGAGACAATACAACTGTCTTTTTCAGATGACATCTTTTGGCTGTACAGAACATAAAGAAGGACTTTACATGCCTACATTCAAAATTCAGGGCCAAATTTATCATCGCATTGGTAGTTTACTTCCAACAACGAACCCTGGATTTCTGCAGGTGTATTTCCTTTCTGAAGCAGACCAAATGTCTTTGCGTCAAAATATTGTACCTAATTTAAATCCAGAAATTATACAAATGATACAGAGTTTGTTGCACACACACAATCAGTATATTAAAAGTTTCAAGGCTGCCATAGAACAAGCACCTCCAAATATTCTGGATTACAAAATCCTTATCCGAGCTGACATTATCCCTGTCAATTATCATAGAGGCTGTTTCAACCAACCAACAACAAATGAAGTGGCTATATTACTGGTGGATGAATATAAAGGGCACCGAGATATTGTATTGCACAGTAGAAATGGAAAGTTACAGCGTGTTTCAGAGTTACATCGCGCTTACGACCCTCTTCAGTATCCTCTCATATTTGTTAATGGAGAAGATGGGTATTCTATTAATATTCCACAAGTAATTTCAGGAAGAGCAAACCAAAACCTTTCAAAGAAAATATCTTGCATGCAATACTATTCTTATAGATTTATGGTGAGGGAAGGTACAGTAAATTTTCTGCTAATGTTCCAGCAATTATAGAATCAGTTTGTTGTTGACATGGCTGCTAAAATGATTACAGAAAGACTTGGATATATCAAACAAAATCAAAAAACATTAAGAGCAGAGAACTACATTCATCTTCGAGATGCAATTAACAATGACGCTAACATAAATCCACTAAATATTGGACAGCAGGTCATTTTACCATCTACTTTTACTGGTTCACCAAGGTACCTCCATGAGAAAACCCAGGATGCTATGACATACGTGAGACACCATGGTCGCCCTGATCTTTTTATTACAATGACATGCAACCCCGAATGGCCAGAAATCAGACATGAATTGTATGTGGGACAGAATCCTCATGACAGACATGATATTATTTCACGTGTATTTCATCTGAAATACCAAAACTTGATGAATTTGATCACCAAAAACCACATTTTTGGCGCAACTGTATGCCATATGTCAACAATAGAATGGCAAAAAAGAGGATTGCCCCATGCTCATATTCTGATTTGGCTTCAAAGAAAAATACAACCAGATGAAATTGACTTAATTATTAGTGCTGAGATACCCAATAAAGAAGAAGATCCTCTTCTTTACGAAATTGTTTCCAAACACATGATTCATGGACCATGTGGAGAATACAATTCACGATCGCCATGTATGGTCAATGGTAAATGCAATAAGAGATTCCCACGCTCTTTCACTGTTCATACTCAGTCAGACAATGATGGATATCCATTTTATAGGAGACGTTCGCCTGAAGATGGTGGTCACATTGCAGTTTTGGGTAGACATTCTGATACACAAGTGGATAATCGATGGGTTGTTCCGCATTCACCAGTCCTAAGCAGATGCTTTTCAGCTCATATTAATGTAGAATACTGTCACTCTGTGAAAGCAATCAAATACATTACTAAGTATGTTAACAAAGGTAATGATCGAGCAACTTTTACTGTACAAAATGATTGCAATGAAATTGAAAAGTACATAAATGGTCGCTACTTGAGCACATCGGAAGCCTTCTGGCGAATATTTGAGCTGCCAATTCATGAAAGATACCCAGCTGTAATTCATCTGGCGGTACACTTAGAAAATGGTCAAAGGGTGTATTTCAACCAGCATAATATTCTGCAAGTTTTAGAAAATCCTCCTCAGACAACATTAACTGGCTTTTTCAAACTGTGTCAAGATGATGATTTTGCAAAAAACTTTGCTTTATTGTGAAGTGCCCGCATTTTATGTCTGGAGAAATAAAAATTGGCAGAGAAGGAAACGTGGACAACTGGTTGCAGGGCATTTGGGTGTAAGGAAAGATGCTGCTCTTGGAAGAGTTTACACTGTGCATCCAAACTTCACAGAATGCTATTACCTTCGTCTGCTTCTACATCACATTCGTAGTCCAACTTCTTTTGCTATGCTAAAAACAGTGAACAGTATTGTACAGCCTTCTTACCAGACAGCATGTAAGAAACTGGGCCTCATAGAAAATGATGAGCATTGGAAACACACGCTGAGTGATGCTGCACTTACACAGTCACCATCACATATTCGTGAACTATTTGCGATACTATTGGTATTCTGTCAGCCATCTGATCCAAGCAGTTTGTGGTGTGAATTCAAGGAAGTCATGTGTGAGGATATTCTTTTTCAAAAGCGTTTGCATGAAGACAACCAAGATTTACCATTCTCAGTGGATGTATTCACTGAAGGATTAATTATTCTAGAAGACATTATTGCATCTTTCAGTGATAAGCGACTTCGTGATTTTGGTATTCTTGAGCCAAGTAGACAAAGTTCTGACTATACAAAAGATACATATAGTATGTGTGATGTGCATCGATACCTAAAAGAAAATTTGCCAAAATTAGTTCCTGTTCAAAGAACAATCTTCAGCGCAGTTATTGACAGTGTTCAAAATGACAACGGTAACCTGTTCTTCATTGATGCCCCTGGAGGCACCGGTAAAACGTTTGTAATCAATTTACTTATTGATAAATGTAGACCAGAGAGAAAAACTGTCATTGCAGTCGCGTCTTCTGGAATCGCAGCAACATTATTAAAAGGTGGGAGAACAGCACATTCTACCTTTAAATTGCCTTTGAACACAATTTTTATAGAACAAGCAACATGTAATGTTAGTAAGAATAGTTCTATTGCAAAGGTTTTTTGTGATTCAGTATTAATTATCTGGGATGAGTGCACCATGAGCAACAGATGTCACATAGAAGCTGTTGACAGAATGTTACGGGATGTACGATCATCTTCCAAATTAATGGGAGGAGTTACTGTCGTATTTTCTGGTGACTTCCGGCAAACCTTGCCTGTAATTGTTAAAGGCACTAGAGCTGATACAATCAAAGCAAGCTTAAAGACATCCCCAATTTGGCAGAACGTTAAAATAATGACTCTCAGTACAAACATGAGGACTTTGTTAACTGATGACTCAGATTCTGCGCAATTTGCAGCATTGCTTCTCGCAGTTGGAAGCGGTTCAATTACCAATATCAATAGTCAAAATATATTAGTAGATCATCGGTATGGTCACGTGGTTCACACTATAGATGATTTAATTCAGAAGATATATGAGGATGTGCAAACAATCCTAAATAAGACACACTCATGGTTTTGTGAAAGAGTTATACTGTCTCCAAAAAATGATGTGGTAGATGAAATTAATCATCAAATCCTACAGCGCTTTCAAGCAGAAACAAAAGAATATCGATCATTTGACACTGTTCTGAATGATGACGAGAGTGTTCATTATCCACCAGAATTTTTAAACTCGCTCAACCCAGCAGGTCTTCCACCACATATATTAAATTTGAAAATTGGTACACCTATTATATTGCTTCGTAACCTCAATGCCCCAAAACTTTGTAATGGAACACGACTTCAAATAATTAAGTTTGCCAACAATATTTTACACACCAGAATTCTTACTGGTCCAGCATCTGGTGAAAATGCTCTAATACCCAGAATTCCAATGATTCCGTCTGATTTACCTTTTCAATTTAAAAGGCTGCAGTTTCCCGTTAAACCATGCTTCGCTATTACAATAAATAAAGCTCAAGGACAATCCTTCAAGTTTGTTGGTGTCGATCTTAGAGAAAGCGTCTTCTCTCACGGTCAGCTGTATGTAGCACTCTCCCGTGTTGGGTCAAAAGATAACCAATTCTTGCTTCTTCCAAAAAATAATGAAACTGCCAATGTGGTGTACCCTGAAGCTTTGGTTTAATTTACAAAATGTGTCGTTTTACATAAAACATTCTACAGTGATTCTGTACATTTGTTGTAATTACATTTTCTTCATATGCCAGTTGTCTTCTTTGCAGTTAATTTTGACCCTGTTGAACTTTGTTTTAATATGAGCTAGAGACTAAGTAGTGCAGTGATATGTAATGCAACAATGGTTCTTTACATGTGGAGACTAATAAATGTGTTGTTTTGTATATCAATTTCTCACAATTAATGCAATCATCCATTTTTTGTACAAAAATAAGCAAATATTAATTTATACAAAAATATTTGTCGATGCAAATAAAATATTCTTGGAGTCCTTGGTTTCTATTTTATTATTCAAATTTCAATATCAGTAGCCTCTAGCACTTCTGATGAAGTTAATATTGTTTTGTTAAGTGGTTCAGTACATTGTCAATTTATTGTGTACTAGCAACACATTGCTATCGGGACGGAGACGGACAGATCATGGCAGGAAGGAGTAGAGCGGAGAAGAGATACAATGAAAGATATAGATGTAGGCCCAGCCGCAGGGCATGAAAAGATGGAATTAGTCTTCCTGTCTAATAATATTCTGTAATAATTCCCGGGCAACGCCGGGTACTTCAGCTAGTATATATATATATAGACAAGAATAAGGGCTTATTTAGAATAGTGGTAAAAATAACCAACTTATTACAAAACAATACACTTACAGCTCAAAAACTATTCCCGTTAGCAAAGGTTTTGATAGTAGGTGCTCAACGTCTTATTTAAAATTCTATCAAATTCTGCAAAAATGAAGCTGTGAACAACAGGCATTGATCAGTTTAATGAAAGTCAGTGACCACGATTGTGTAACAATTAATACATTTTACATCAGTTTAAAACGTGTTATAAACAATCCTTGCCTTGATAATAAATATTTCCCCTCACGGTGCAACGAAATGGCAGATAAGAAAAAGTTAACCTAAGCAATCCAACCGCCGTGTTGGCCTGAAGGGAAAGGTAATTCATCCGCCTGATGTTGATAACTGCAAACGACTAGTGCGGGCAATCATCCCCTGCGGCGCAGGCGGCCATGCAATCTTCCTCGCGGCGTCTTTACGACCTTTGCGCTGTGCCCAGGCGCGGTGAGCGCGGGGGCACAACGGGGCGGGGCGAGGCGGGATGGGAGGGGAAGAGCTGGGCGGGACGGGACGGGACGGGGCGGAGCGGGGCGGGGCAGGGCGGGACCGGGCGGGACGAGGCGGTACGGGGCGGGACGGGACGGAACGGGGCGGGACGGGGCGGGACGGGACGGAACGGGGCGGGAAGGGGCGGGAAGGGGCGGGACGGGGCGGGGCGGAACCGGGCGGGACGAGGCGGTACGGGACGGGACGGGGCGGGGCGGTACGAGGCGGGGCGGGACGGGGCGGGACCGGGTGGGACGAGGCGGTATGGGGCGGGGCGGGACGGGACGGGACGGGACGGGGTGGGGCGGGGCGGACGAGTCGGTACGGGGCGGGGCGGGGCGGGGCGGGACGGGGCGGGGCGGGACGGGGCGGGGCGGGACGGGGCGGGACGGGGCGGGACGGGGCGGGACGGGGTGGGACGGGGCGGGACGGCCTTGGCGTGCCCTCGGCCGGCCGCTGGCCAAGGAAGCGCCTTGGGCTTTGTGGAGGTGGGACGGGGCGTGGTGTGGCATGAACGACGCAGATGGTATCAGCCGCCGCGAGGCCGACACAGCCAGGGGCCCGGGACCGACTGCCCGCGGACGCGTCGACTGAAAGGCACGAAGAGTGGAGAGACTTCGCGCGCGGAATCTGTGCACACGGCCGTCATCAGAGAGATGGCTACATAAATGCAGTCTCAAAAACACTGGCTTTCTCGCTTTTTGACAAACAGACTCGGTAAAAAAATGTTACATTAAAATTTGCTGGAAGAAAGAACACGAGAAAACTAATGTAACACATTATTAACGCATACAAAACTTTCTGGGCGATTACAATCCGTAGCTCGCATAGGCTACCCGATGGTTTATGAACAGTGATAGTGTCCGTATATTACGGCGTATGGGCAGAGAGAGCGGTGACTGGAAGCCACATTGGTTAGAGGCGGGATTAAAGGCACATTGGCCAGAAAGACAAAATGTCCATAGTTCTGCCTTTAAATGTAAAGGACGTTCTACTACATTGCGGTCTAATTGTTATTAACTTTATTTCTCAGTCAAACTGGGCGTAAGGAATCTGTCTTTTGTGTCTTAGAACCAGATTCTGCTCTTATGAAAAGGGAATTCACCCTGTCCCACTTGAGCTAACTGTAAAAATCTTCGAACAGTGTGACACGTCTGAAGTAAGAATGTCTTTTGTTCAACAGTTTGCAGTTTTGTTGGTAATTCCAAATTTCTCAAATTTTTTTAGAACGTTTTCGACATCGTTACTTCCGATGAGATCACCAAGGCATATGTAAAAGCTTTCTCCAACCTCCAGATCTGTTTCAATTGCATTGCAAGCTTCTCATATTTTCTGATCTTCTCTAATTCAGTTTTACTGATGTTATGGATCAAAGGAGCCGCAATATCAATCATAGAGGCTATTGTTTTGGTTTTATCAATAAGGAGGCCTGTTATAATCCACTGTTTTGTCCGTGATAACAAATCGGTCCCAGTACATGACATGCTTCTTTGTTTCCAATACAGGAGTAAGACAATATTTGTAATAGGGCGTAGAAGAGCCAAGCAGCCCGTGTTTAACAGCAAGGTCTTGATGAATCAATTTTTCAAGTTGGTTGTCTTCAAAAATAGGCGTTGTTTGATAATGCTGGACAGTCCACCATAATGTGTTCAATTGATTCGCCACATTTTCACATTTTCTGCCTTTGTTTATCACATTCATCTTCATCACATTTTTTTGTAGTTTTGGTTCGCAGAACCGTATCTTTAATAGCAATTAAAAACCCTTCAGTCTCTGGGTATAAATATCCACTTCTTAGCCAATGCAGAGACGCAGCTTTATCAATATCTTGTTCTTCCAGATGCTTCGGGAATTTTCCGTCTATAATTTTCCCTTTGCAAGATTATAGTGGATCTAGTGCATTTGGAATGATTTTCGTGACGTTACAAGAAAGATTTATTGGCGTGTGACTTAAGTCACTGTCATTAATCTGCTGCATAATTAGGTCAGAAGAGCTCATCAGTTTACTTTCCATATTCTGTTCTTGTTTCCTGTATAAACGGTGTATATTCAGTAGGCCTCTTCCTCCAGCTTTTCATGGTAAAAAAGTCTGTCTGTGGAAGAATTGGGATGCAGACATCGGAACATAATGAGCGTACGTCTTGTTATTCGGTCTAAGAAATTTAAATCAATCAGACCATTTAATTATTCCAAAAGAGTAGATTAATGTTGGTACAGTCTAGGTGTTGATGACTTATCATATTCTTACCTGATAATTTTGTGTTGATAATTGCACTTACGGATGTAATTATTATCATCATTATTATTATCATCTAAAAAGGTATAATTAACGGTTTTCATTTATTGATTAGTGATTCCGGGCGAGCATTTGATAAGTTCCGTAAGTGGAGCGCATGATGTTTTTCGTAAGTCGTCGTAAGGTGGCGTAAGTCGTGATGTCGTAAGGTGGCGGTGATTTCCCCTCCCCCCCGATGGATGGTGAGATCCGGCGCCGATCTACCGTCGACTAGCGTGGTCTTCCTCAACCAGGTATCTCCCACCAGCAGTACATCGCCCAAGCCGGGACAAGCTCTAAGCTCCCCACCGATCTCTCGGCATGTGTAATAATGTAGTGCATGTAAGTGTGTGTATGTAAGGTTAGGATAGGACAAAAAATGAGAAGGAAAGATCGCGCACGGCACCTGAATTGTTTCTTAGGTTACTGTTTTGACATTTGCCTGGTGTTAATAGGAGAGGAAAACTACCGATCGGAGCAGCCGGCCGATAGAATTGTCGTCCAGGCAGTGTACTCGACCGAGCGATCTACGCAATATCGAAAATCCTGACACCGTCAGGACTCGATCCTAGGACCTCCCGGCCAGAGGCCTGCAGTGACATCAGTTGATGACCTAAGGTATCTCTCCCGGTGGTATAATTAACGAATATGCTAGAAGCCCGATCACATTATTATTCTCAAAAACCTGAAACCACTTCTTTTAAAGGCTCTGTTGACCGAAATAATCCTATTAACTATAAAGAACATGAGGTATTTATCCAACGTTTCATGTGTCTTATTCAAATTAAATATTCTCGGGAGTAGAGTCAAACATCGAGCGAGTCCAGTTTAGAGTGTTGAAGAAATTTCCAGTCCTCGAATCAATAACGGATCCATTAACATTCGTGAATAATTCAAAGCACCTGGTGTGATGTCTGTTGATACAAAGATTATGTAATAATACTGACGAATAACATCAGTTCTCTGAAAACTGAAGAAACAATTATTTAAAGTCTTAAAATACGAAGTTAGTGCAATATCTTAAAAAGAAAAATGATATCGAAAAGCTAATAGCTAGGACGGATTATTCCCTGTGCCCTGAATCATTTGGTGAAAATACCATCTCGATATCTTCAACAGGTTATATCATATTGAAAGTGAGTATTTTTATTCGAAAAGGGTTTTTTAACTCATCTCCTTCCAATGCCTACGTCCAGCCTATGTCCCTTCGCATTCCTTTTCGCTAAGTACTGATGAGTCGTTTCTCTGCATCAGTATTTGTGATGTCAATCCTGTCAAGTAAATTAATTTCAATTGGCTCTTTGTGATACAGCATCCATGAAGTTTTCATTAAAGCAGCTTATCATTAACTATTGCAAGAAGGCTCATTATATTGAAATCATTTTCATAATTCAATAGGTTGTCGTAATCTTGAGATAAGTTCCTAATTGCTTATTGCACTTACTGATTTCAAATAGTACTTAAGAGATATACTTTGACAATCCGAAAAACTACAAACTACCCCTATCTTTTATCCAATTTATCTAATTTACAGAAAATTGAGGTGGCTAGCTCAGCTGAATTTTTCTAATTGGGCGTTTTCATACTTATAATCTCAGGGTTCGTCCTTTCCTTCTCCCGGGGGCTGAAAATATCGCTCTTACGAGAATCCGGTTTGTGAAATATTTCTATTTACGATATTATTGGTTTCCTTAACAGATGCAGATAATTTTGAAATAAAAACACCATGTTTCCTGAATTTTAATTCAGCGACATGAAATGTCGGCTGCTAATAATTTATTTTGTATATCAATTGTTACGTTGAAACAATTTTTTCTTAATTTTATTTATTTACCTAAAGATCTAGTTTTCGATGGACATCGAATTATTTAAAAGAACAACTTAATTTTGTTTATTATTATGATTGCAATCTGTTTCTTTACATTTAACTTAATGCCTAACATTCTTGGCCTTGAACAATAATTTGGAAAGTCCTTTTCTTATCCTAATTTTCACTTTCCGATGGCAGCGCAGTATACTTGGACGATGTCTGGATCCCACGAAAACTTCAATATTCGTTTTCCCCTTACACCATTCGGCAACTGTTCTGTTAACACTTTCCCGCGCTCTACTTACTGACAGACCCAGAGTAATTCTGCTGCACAATTCTCTTACAACGGATAAGCTTGTTTTTTCACATTCACATGTTCTACATTGTTATTCCTCTAAAACGCCGCTAACTTGTTTCTGCCCCGGGATGCTTTTGTCAATTTTAACGTTTCTTACGTTTACTTTATAATATCTTAAAAATTAATTTTCTAATATTTTAAATCTTAATGCAAATGCTTCTTCGTTGCTATTAATCGACGCTTTACGTCCCCAAAGTCTCATTTCTGCTTGAATTGTCCCGTAATTTCCCTTCCTTCCTATTTTATTTCGTCGACATATTTTTATTAATTTACACCAAAATACCCGATAGGTATTTTTACCTACCTCAATACGTATTATAGAAACAGTTATATTATGCTCAGAAATAGAGGTCTGCATTCTCCGCGATTTTAACCGACCAGCGCTCGCTCGCCTCTCTTCTCTCGAGACCACGCGGTCGACTGTCCTTCGCAGCCGGTTGCGGACTCCCGGGAGCGGGCGACCGACCGAAACTCGGCCGGCCTCGACAACCGGCCGAGACTCGACAACCGCCGGACTCCGTTCAGGCGAACTGCGCCACGTAACAATCGGCCGACACGTCGGAGTAAATATCTAATTCCAAGTTTCAGGAAAAGGAAGGAGTATTGAATGGTTTTTAAAATAAATGACCAATAATTTCGTTTTTTCAAAATTTAAAATATAGACAAATTTTAATATTAATTTTCAAATAATAAATTTTAATATAAAAAAGAATAAAAAGCTTTAAAAATCGACTCCCCGGACGCAATGGAGAACCTCAAGTGGATCTATTGCAGTTCTGCCTGTGACTTCAAAGAAAAGGCATTCAAAAGTTTTAGAGATAAATTCCGTTCTTTGTAATGACTAGACATCGGATGTTTCGGAAATTGCCTATTTTATTCTAATGAACATAAAATCATTAATTTTCCTTCATTTTATATGGTGTATATACAAATGCTCTGCTAAATGTAGATGCAAGTGCTATGAATATATTAGTACCTTTCCCTTCCACTTTTGTATTTTTGTTTTCTTTTTCCAAATATTTTTGTTGTTGGTGTTGTTGTAATTTTCAGGCATCTGAGACGCAGGTCTTAGCTTCTTAACCCGGCAGTATGCGCGCGGGGTGCCTCAGTCACCCCAGCATTGTTTTGAGCTCATTGTACTTTTAGTTTTATTTATAATCTTGCAACCTTTCGAGGAAAGCTTTGTGCACATATCTCGACCCTTCTCTTTCAAATGCTTCCTGTCCTTTCCTGGAAATTTCGTCGCAAAGGCGATGGCGCGCAGCGTGGGAGCCACCGAGTCACCTCGCATAACCTTTGTTATCGCTCCCTGCCACGCTGAGCAATAGTTCATCCAAAGGAGCTCTATTCTCTTCTCGTGGAGCTTCAATACTACTCCACAGAAGTCAATGATTCACAATTTCAGCTTTTACGATTTTTTAATTACAATTAATCGCTTATCTTGCATTGAAACGTAAAATAATGGAGTAATTGAAACACATTGTACTCGTACATATAAAACTTTATGTGCATCATTTCGTGAATACATACTTTTGCCGAATTTAAAATAATGTTAAACGTGTGTACATAATAGTAAATAATGTGTTTTGAATTATTAAGTTGAATAGGCTGATGTGCCGTGACCGCTGTTGTTTGGCAGCCAACTGAGTCGACAAATACAGAGGCCATCGCGGCTTACATCAACTATTTCACAATAAATTACTACGCCCAATGACGACAAGACGTTTTGACGCATGGAAAATAGTACCTACCTCATTTTTGTTTAGCATATGCTTTTTTCTTATATACTCGTGAAATTATGACCAAATATTCATTGTATTTAATAAATATGCCTTATATTCGGGTTTGTAAGAAACTTCAATGACATTACAATTGGTACGCAACGAATTATCTTCCCTTAAGCACTATAAATATAGAAAAAATAAAACTTTATTTTGAGAGTCTTTGCCTTAATTCTTTCAAAAAATGTATTGTTTGTCTCTAGAAAATTATTTCCAGTCAATCGATAAATTGTTACTTTTCAACAAATTAATCGTTTAATTGAAATTGTATTTTCTTTCGATTACAATGAATTGAAAGTGTTGTGATCACTACATGCGGCGACTTTATATCCCGTACATGCATTGAGGGGCGAAGCTACTGTGCAGTCCGGCGCTTGGCCGAGCAGCCGAGCGCTCGAGCACTCGAGCGCCCGGGAGCTCGGCGACTCCCGAGTCTCGGCGGGAGCCGCAAGGCGGCGGGTCGAAATGTCCGTTAAACAGCTATCTCTTCCCCCCGAGCAAGGTCTCCCCCCCTTCGCCGGGCGTCGGCGCGGAGCCCGAGAGTCTCGAGCGGTTGTTTTCGCCTGATTGCAGAGCTCTACTCAGAAATTCTATGTTGTTATGTCTTTCCGATCGCCTAGCTATTTGTCTGTCCGTTCACATGGTCGTTGGTTTCGACGTTAGTCTGGTTGTTCGACCGTCCGTCCGTTCGTCAGTCCATGTGAATGGCCGTTCGCCTGGCCTTTGGTCGGGCCATAGCTTGGACGCTTGACTGGCGTTCTCCCTTTTGTTCGTCTGGCTGATCATCTGAACGTTTGCCTGGTCGTTTGTCTGGCCGTTAATCTGGCCGTTCGTCTGATTGTTCGTGAGCCTGTTTGTCTCTCCTTTCGCTTTCCCGGTCGCTTGGCGGTATTTCTGACCTTCCGTTTGGCCGATCATCTGGCCGTTCTTCTGGACGTTCGTCTGGCTGTTCACCTGGCAGTACTTCTGACCGTCTGTCTCACCGATTATCTGGACGTTCGTCTAGCCATTCGCCTGGCCATTCGTCTGGCCGTTCGCCTGGCAGTACTTCTGCTCTTCGTTTGTCCATGCGTCTGTCCATTTGTTAGTATGACCGTTCGTCAGGCCATGGGTGTGGTCGTTCGTCTGGTGGATCATCCGGCCGTTAGACTGGTTGCTCGCCAAGTACCCCAAGAAATTAAGAGATTCGTTTCAAATTTGAAGGCTCGATTTTGAAGAGAGTGATCGGAGGAATCCATTTGCTGAAATTCATGGTAAGGTTAAGGCCCTGTCGTTGTTGAAAGACCGACATACATAAAATAACTTTCTGAATACGACAAGACAAAAACGTAGTGAACATCCCTGATTACAGTCTTAGAATTCAAAATCGCTGATCATTAACTTGACTGGAGAACATTTTTGGGAGTGTAGTGGCGAAATTTTTGAAACATCCTGAATATAACTGAAAATGCATTTGAGAGAGTGCTGTGATAGAGTTCTATGGACCTTGGGTAATTTAAACGGAAGGAGCTTCCTCTTGTAGCGTCATAGCGTTATTGTTCACGCTCTTTCTAGATTGTCGATTCGAACTCCATCCCCCTCACCCGACCAAATAATCAAAAAATTTGGAGCCATTTTCTTTTAACTTTGAAAATCTCCAACGGGATTCATGTAAAGTACCCCAAAATATTAAAATATCGGTTTCAAATTCCAGGGGCCTTTAGATCAGTAAAATCAGTCAGGGAATATCAATTTTGAAGAAAATCGGCTGAACGGTTTAGGCGCTAGCGCTGACCACAGACGGACAGACGGACGTTTTGCCGTCAACCGATTTTGCAGTATCAAGAAGCAACAAAACATGGATTTTGACTACACCACGAGGTAGAGGATTTTTCCTAAATTTAGCAACAGGTTTTATCCACTTTTCTCACCAGACTCCCGCTATAAGAATTTTTCTGGCGAAAATTAGCCGTTTTCCGGCGCACGATTACATAACTTTCTCTTCTTACGAAGTATTCGTAAGGCGAGAAAGTAAAAAAGACAAAAACAGCGCATGCGAGCTGAATCAGATAGAAGCATTCTCCCCTTACAAATCGACACATCAAGAACGCGTGGTCGGTGAATACAAGCCTGGTGGTGGAGTAGGGTTTCCTGGCAGCGGGGGGAGGGGCGCGGGTGGCTGTCGCAGGCGCCGTCGCGTGCCAGAGGCCCGGGATCGATCCCCGCGCGGCGGCACGCGCTGCGTTATGTAATGGCGTCGGGGCGGTGACGCTGTGCGGCGGCCGAGGGTCAAGGCGTCGGGGCCTCGCCGCTGTTTCGGCGCCCGCCCGCCCGCCCGCCCGCCTTCCGTGCGGCGTCGCGATGCCGGCCCACGGCCGCCCCAAGGCACTGGCGCAGTGGGGCGCTGCGGTCACTGCCTCTTCTTCCTCCTCCTCCTCTTCGCGGTTCTGCTCGCCTCCTTCCTCGTCCCGTCCTCTCGCTTTTCTTCCTCGTCTTTCTGGTCCATTTTGTGCTCCTGCTCTTCTTTTTCCGTCTTACTCTCCCCTTGCTTCTCCTCTCCTGCCTCCAGCTCTTCTTCTCCCTCCTGCTCCTCGTCTTCCCTCTTCTGATCCTTCTCTTCTTCCTCCTCCTCCGCTTCTCCTTATCCACCGTTCACTCTTCCTTCCAATCGTATTTTTCTTTCTCTTCCTCTTAGGGTCTTTTCTTCCTCTTTATTCTTTTTTCTCGTCCTTTGACTTCCCCTCCACTCCCTCTTCCTTTTCCCTCCTGATCCTCTTCTTCCTCTTCTGCTTCCTGCTCCTCGCCTTCCCACTGCTGTTCCTTCTCAGACTTCAACTCTTCTTTCTTTGCTCCTCCTCTTAGGGTTTTCTCCACTCCTCTTCATCCTTCTTTGTCATCCCCTCCACCTTCTTTTGAATCTCCTCTCTTCCTCCTCGTATTCCTGCGCCGTCGCATCCGCCTCTTCAGCCCTTTCCTCCGCCATCGCCTCTTGTACGTCTCGTTCTCGTCCACCCCCACCCCACGCCGTCCGGAGCCGCGCTCCATCTGATAAGCGTCCACGCAAAGGCCACGCGGGCGGGCAGCCGGAGGTAAGATTCTTCGGAGAGATTTGCGAGCGCTCGTGTTATTCTGTGCGAAAGCTCGCTCCAGAGGGATATTTCTCGGGCGCGCACGCAGAGACGCGGGACGGAACGGGCCGCACGAAAGGTCGCGCCCCGGGTGTTGAAGGCGGCCCTGCGGCGCTCTTTCCTAATCACTGGATGTAGCATGCCGCGTTGATGATCTCAAATTTTTCACTTTCTTCCTCCTCTTCCTCTTCGCTTTATTTTTCACCTGTTTTTTTTTGTATTTTTTCTTCTCTTCTTCAACATTTAAAAGACTATAAATATAATGGGTGACTTGACATATGTTAATTATCCGATCAAGAAGAGATAAAAAAACACTCGATGTGTAATGGTTTGGACCTGATGTAGTCCTCTTGGACCCATGACACGCACGTTTTGATACCTTCTATCACAAGTTGTCACGAGAAACATTAACGCCATAGTTTAGTCTTTCGGAAATGTGAATGAATTCAATTAAGAAAACAAATAAAGATTAATTTATTGTGTCATACAATTCCACCCATTAACTCTCTGAGCCAGGTTCATCGGAAACCACAACAAATCAACCTCTTTAACGTGGGAACATGAAAATGGTGAGGGATTGTATACTTTTTAATCGATTTAGTAAATTGACATTGCATAAGTGACCTTTTGTAGCAAACCATTGTTGCTAAATAACAACAACAAACTCAGTTCTTGTTGCATACTTAACATTAAAACATCATCATCATTATATTATTTTTATTATTATTATTATTATTATTATTATTAGTAGTAGTAGTAGTAGTAGTAGTAGTAGTAGTAGTAGTAGTAGTAGTAGTAGTAGTAGTAGTAGTATCATTATGACTGCAAGTAAACGTACACTCAGAGGCAGTTTAGCACAAAAATGTCTAAGTACAAAAAAAATATTAAAAAACAATACCAAAAAGAATAAAACAGAAAAAAAACAAATGGAATTCAAAATAAGCAATGAAATAGAAACACGCAGAATAAAAAACGTGAATAATATCATCTAGAATATATGCATTTTAATATGTTTAATTTAATAAGTACAATTGACAATGCAACTCATGTTTCAACCCTATTACACAATGCACGTACATATTGTTGAGTGGTTTTTGAGCTATTTTTGAGACAGCTCGATTGCGATTTTCAGCAATCGGTATGGTGCTCGTGCTGTAAGGGAGAATTCACGATCCTCAGAACCACATAGTCTGGTATTTATTGAGTGGCGGAATCGTCCAATAGTTTTCTCTGGATGGACATGATGACGATACATAACTGCAATTTGTGGACCCACCTTCGCGAATTTTATGAGCCTCCTTGATGGCACTGAAATATATAACCTTAACTTGAAATTTATTTTTGATTTTTCATCCGAAAGTTTCTAATTTTATTTTGGAAAAATATTATTCTTAATCGTTTAAAATTGTGGAAGGAGTGCCTAAGGAGTGTTTCTCAAACTTTAGACACTAATGCATCTGTAGGTTCCACAGATTTTTGTCAGTAGATCGCAAAGCTTCAGCAAGAACACAACTTAAAATAAGGAAATATTTATTATTCCCATTTGGAAATACTCGAAGTTCAAAATTTAGAATTCGTAAACTTCCGTCAGAGCTACTGAATTAACAAGCCTCCACCAGCTGCAGATATGCATTTTACAAGAAATGAATCCCGTTATTAACATCACTTCAATATTATCAAATTCATAAAATGTAATTTACGTTGAATTTTGCCTTCTTTGTTTATAATTCACAACTTTACTGTAAAAAAGATAAAGATTGAATATGTCTATGTTTTGACTCTATCGAATTTTTGGCAAGAAATTACATGAAAAGAATTGAAAGGAATTAACCTGATACTATGAAAAACTGTTGGATGAAAAGAACAAGATTGTTACAAATTTAAATATGTTTTTAAGTTATCATGTAGGGGCTTTCACAACACGTTTCCTTCTACGGTAAGTATTGTTCAGTTTTATAATTCATGTTGAATAACCCTGGAAAATGTCCTTTCGACTCGGAACTTGAGTTACAAGTATCCTTGACCTGAATTCAATTAAAAACTCCTCTCACTGGAATTATTCTGACATTACTAATGTTTAGATTGCGTAACAGGACACGCTACCCTCATTTTAACTGTGAATGAATAGCCGTATTTCCGAAACGTTTTTAAACGGCACATGTTTTTCCTTTGTCATGTAGTCTAGTCGTTTAAAAATATAATGAACTGATCGTTTTTTTTCACGTGAGTGAAAAGTGAGGACTGTTCAACTACAACACGCCTTATTGAAGAAAAATGCCGACGTTACATGAACACAGGATGAAGAAAACATGACTTATGTTTTTACTAAATGAAGAATCCTGTATAAATTGTGAAAGAATATTTCGTTTTGTTCCTATCAATTTTGCAAACAGTAAATTTGTAAAAAACTAATTGTTTAAACCTAAGGATGAAGAGAGAATAAAGTTTTATTTTTGATACCTGAATTAGAATGATTATATTGTGATGTTGATAAATTTATTTTTTTATTGTTGGATAAACCTGAAAGAGTTTTGATTTTATTTTAGATTAGAAATGATAGACGATTTTAAGAGTAAAGAATGTATCATGTATCGTATTCTTGATATGCAGTTTTACTTTCACGTCTTACTTCGTACGAAGAGAAAATATTAAAATCGTGCCCTGGAAATCAGCGATTTTTTGACAGAACAACTCATACTACCTGGCCCTGGCAACGTAAAAGTGGATAAAGTTTGTTCAATTATGTAGTAAATTACTTCCTCTAATTTTATGTGTAGCCAAAGTCCAAGTTTTCTGGGTTCCGAAAAATCGATTGACGGCTAACGCCTCTGTCTGTCTCTCCGTCCGTCCGTTTGTCCTTCCGTCTGTATGTCTCAGGTCAACGCTAGCCTCTAAAGCGTACAGACGATTTTCTCTAAAATTGATATTCACCGGTTGATTCAAACGAAATTAAGGATATGCGGCTTTGAAACGAATATTTACATTTTGGGGGACATTTTTCGTGATGCTTGATCAACTTGACAAACTTTTCTGAAAAACTGGCTACACATCTTTTATTAAACTTTGACCTTATTTAGCGTAATGAACACTTACGGGAATAGCGTAGGTGTCATTTTCCTTAGAATCCCTGATTTTTCGAAAATTGCAGAAGTTCCATCTCTTTTTTTGGTATCTTCCTACAATGATATTTAATACAGTGATTTTTTAATAAAATCTGTTCTTCGAAAACAGGTCTTGAAATAAGTTCTTTTGACAATATGGGTCGTGACTTTTGACAATATGGGTCGTCAGCTTTGGCGTGAAATATAGACAATTTTTAGAAAAAAATTTTTGTAAAAACTGATTCAAATTTTTCTTTCAGTTTCGCTTCCTATGTATGGAAATAACGTTGAACAAACAGTGGCCTGTCCCATGTTTGTAGAACTCTATATTTTTGAAAATTGCAAAAAGTTAACATTATAAAACTTCAATATTCAAGATAAGGATTTTTCCTAAATGAAATATGTTGTAAAAAATAAAATAAAATTATGTACACATTTTTAAAAAACAAATTTTCACTTAATTTCTGCTTGAAGTTAGGTCAGTTTAATTCTTTTAAAAAGCGGCTTCAATTTGTATCTATGAATTTATTCCAAGGATAGATAAAAGAATGACGCAGGTATTATTTTTTAACTGTGAATTTTTGAAAATTGTAAAAGTTAGAATGAATGCAAGAAAGTATATGTTGTTATAGTTTCACTAGTTTTCCTGCGATGTGTGGTTAAATGTTGCCACTTTAGTTTTATAGTCATTCTTTGTCTATGCTTGATGTGTTTGGGGAATATGTACTGTTGTGTAATTTACGCTTAACGAAGCATGCTTATTTCAGGTAAACTCAGCACTAAAATCAATTGATCATTGGAAGCAAACAGTGAGTATTTTATGAGTGATTTTCAAGAACTTGCTGTTTAGCCATCTCCAGTTGAGGCAAGCGTGGATTAATGGACGAAAAGTCGTTGTCATATTTCAGTTGAGAAGCTGTGAAAATTATTTTAATCTCTTCTACCCCTAGGCGACATTACAGCTGACCCATTAAATCGTCGAATATTTGGCCTTGAAGCGAAGCTGTCCACGGACCGTGAACTCGACGAATCATCGCGGTACTGTACGAGGCGTACGCCGCTTTCGATTGATCGATGTCGCGCGGTCGATTCCAAAGCGATGAAGTGGAGCTGAATTATTAGTGCGGACGGTCCGTCGCTTCGCAGCCTTGCCGCGACTCCGCCACCCTCGCGCTGCCACCGCGGGGAAAGGGGGGGCACGCCCCCTCTGCATCTTTCAACGCTGCCCCCTCACCTCAGCCCTTCGCCCTGTGCCCCTCACTATTCGCATCAAGGGATCGAAGTCGTTGCATATTGTCGTGGTGGAAGGGGTCTGGCACCAAGTGCAGGGGAGTGGAAGGACGGTAAGGGCAGAAGGTGCCCTCTGGGCCATTCCCTATTCTATTAAAGGCCTAAGGCGGATGAGAGGGAGCAATAAGAACAGGGATGACCCCAGTCATGGCAAACAGCAGTTTATTGGAGAGGTGTAACTTACACATGCGCCTGACGTAGTCCAGCCTCGGCGAGGACGGTCCTCCGGAAGAGCGACTTTGCAGCGGCCATGGCGACACTGAAGTGCACGGTGATCAGGGGCAAGGGCGGGAAGCTGCTAGCAGGACCCCGGAGGGTCTGTCTGGACTAGCGGGATTGAGGGGTGTCGGCAGGGCCAGTTAAGGCCGATCTGAACCGACGGAGAGGTGAAGGGAAGTCGGCAGGGCCAGTTTGGGCCGATCTGAACCGACAGGGAGTGGAAGGTCTGTGCACACGGGCGACGAGCTCACGAGTAGCATGCGTCCCCCCGCTGAGCGGAGGTTAAGCTGTTATATAGGCCTTTTCTGCTGAGACGCTCTTTCCGCGGCGGAGCTACGTCAGTATGCTTACGCGGGCGCCAGCCGTCTGCGGCCACGCGACAATATGAAGAGAAGAGGAAATACGTGAGATACTGCTGGACTTGAAAGCTGGAAAAGACGAACTCTGGAAGTGTCAAATTTTAGAACTTCTGGATATAGGAAAATAACATAACGAATTCCTATTGCTAAAAATTTTAATCAATGACGCGAAAATTCTTATAGTTCCACGTCGTTGGTTACATATCACATAAAGAATGTTCAAAAAGTATTTTAATTTTAGACATTGATATTTTCTGAGCGGTGTAAGTGCCATGTTTTACTTTCAAGGGAACACTGTATGTACACGGCGTAAACTAATTTATTTCTGAACAGTGATGAAGACTAAACCTTCAACTACGTTAGACACGCTCACAACTACGTTAGGCACACTTCTATTTGCCATTAACGATTACTCTGACACAGCTATTGATTTACAACGAAACGTTTATGGAACATTCAACCTTTATCAAGTTATTCGTCTGTGTACTATCAGCGGCTTCCATCAAAAATATGAAAATCCATGAGTTTGATACTCTGTGTTTCACGTTTTCAGTCTACGTTTCACGGATAATATCCGTCAAAAGACTGTCAATCACATTCAAAGGAATGAATATTGATATTTCGTGATGTAGTTCTACAGGTCCCACAATAAATGTTACAAATTTCTAAGGGATGTAAGGGAGTCAAAAATGATCACTTTTTGGTAATAAACTTGTAGTGAGAAATCTCATATACCGAAACTGCACATACAGTGCTTCTTAAGTAACACATACAGTGCTTCTTATACACAGATGTTCAGCAGGTCATGATTTGACGCAGCCAAGGAGATTTCATGTGCTTGCCAAATACATGTGTATGCGGGGTTGCCTACCGAGCAGGCGCAAATGTCACGTGTGAAACTCCATTCTACGAAATGTTCTACATTTTCATTGGATAAAAATTATAATTTCCTACCCCTCTGTATGCCATTTATTTGGAGACACGCTTTATTCCTACTCCTTCAGTTTATGGAATACAGTTCGTAAGGGGAGAGGGATTTATGCCCATTAGCCAGATAGGCTTCTTCATCTCATTTCCTGATCACATTTACAAGACGTTCCTCTCTTAAAATAAGTTTCATATTGACTTTCGTGAGACACTGCGTTATTTTCATGAAAAAACGATCTCACGTTACAGCTCCCATAGAAGTTTTGCGTTGGATTCATTAGTGGGAGTGGCAATAACTTCCTTGTATACTTATATTTTTCAATTGGATTGTGTTTAACCCCGTAGGAATCGTTCTGAGGGAAAACGACTTATTGCCATCGTATGTAAAAAGTAGAAGATCCGTTAAACAATTTGTATTTTTTTTCTTGAAATATCCGCGTTGTTTACTTGTTTATGCTGTTTTCATGTACTTCACCTGCTTACCGTACTTAAGGAAATTCAGGTAATGAAGTCTGTAATAGAAAATTATCATGTGACTAAATACACAGAATGGAAGTTGATGCCTTCATTGTTTATATTGACAAGTTTCATTAGTGTCATGTTAGAATGAATGATCAGGAAGAAGACATCTGCTTTGAAGAAATCGCTTGTTGTAAGTTTTGGTGAGTCGACTCGTCCCATTGGGATGTTGGATTTGCGAGTGTATTTTCCTCAATATTGCGTGGACTCGTTTTTATTATGTTACTTAGTACCATGATGGTGCGCTTTGTGGAGAATGGATAGCTATAGCACTTTGCTACTTTCAACACCCACATTAAGCTATAGCATTATGGACCTAGCATTATACGTAGACCAAGCTCCAACTTACCAAGAGTAAGATTAATTTGTGAAGGGGTTGCGTTTGCAGGATGAGCATTGAGATTACCAACCATCTTCGAGAAATTTAAAATTGGACGATTTCATCAAATATTCAACGCATTTTTTAAACTAATGATTTTTATAGTGAGACTCTAATTTCAAATATTTCGTTGTTGCTTTGGTCTCCTTAATTGCTAGAACTATTATGTTACTACATTAAAAGAAGAAACGTGATATTTTTCTAAGATTCGGAGTCTTTTTCGCAATGTTATTTATGAGCATAGAGGGTTTATATTAGAGATCGAGTACTGCTATTAAGTCTCTAAGGCATTCTCCTATATTAAGTTATGTATCATATTCCAATGCCGACAGTTTTTGAGTAAGCAGAGTCTTTCACTCTGCCGATTTTGGAGGGAGGGGGTAAGCATCGCCGAAAGCCCACAACTCGAGTCGGCGTAAGACATGGGTGTTTTCACAGCGTGGTTGTAGTGTGATTAGCTACTCATATCACCAAGCGTCACATATGAACCATTATCCCTTCAACTACCATGAACAATTTACCCATCGATATAATTCCCTTGATCATTCATTCAATGAAAAAACGGCAATGTACCACTAGGTCGCCTACTCGGAAAACCTAGCTTTGGGTTCAGGAGATTTATTCAACCTTTGTGAGATTTGGCTGAGTACGTACCTGTAACCTGCTTTTTGACAATTCTTCTGCCCACTAGCATGCTTTCTTTCCATACACATGAGTATAGTGAAATAAAAGTCTGTAGAAAAAGTACAGTTTATTGAAGGAAATATGAAACATGAACATAGGTATAAATAAATCCATTTGAATATGTTAACATTGGTTTCTCATATGTGGTCCATTCCAGAAGAATAGATTGTGGTAGTGAACTGTACAGAGTTACAGGAAATGGCACACACTCTCTATGTTCCATACAATAAGTATTATTAAGATAGGTATTAGATATGTATAGAAAACTCTGGTATGTTCCTGAGTGATACGTTACATTTTTCCAGTATGTACAATTATGGGGTAACATGGTCATACAATAAGGTTTGTGGAATTCTCCACCAATTAAACGGAGCACTTTTATTTCGTGGCAGGTCATTAAATAAACCTGTATCACTCGATGTTAGACACCTTTCGGCTTTTGTTTCTTGTTGTCGGTGCTGCTGACTGTGACACAGCCCTGGAGATGTTAGTAACTGGAAGGCTGGGGCGTGTCGAAGACTAGGAACCAGACCTTCCCTATCTTAGAACCTTAACACCACTGGAGGTTCCGAATTTGATTTTCAGGCATATGAATTGACAATTTTGTTTTGAACTATGTATGTAAAATTATATTAACTTCGAAACACGGGGCGAGAGTCTTACGTTCACTAAGAACTAGACACCAAAAACCCTTTCACTCGGACACAATTAACTTTCTGAACTGGGAATAAATTGCAATTCTGCTGCATTTCAAGAACTCGTAACGCATTTTCAAATGCGTTCAGTAATATGTTTTTTAGAGACCAGATCGTTGTTTAACAATCCGGACTACAAACTCGAGTACGTCACTGCAATATGTTTAGAGAAATGATGTCTCAAAATCTATTTTACAATGATTTAAATCAGAATTCAAGAATAATGAGTTTATAATAAAAAATTCCTTTATCTATGCAATGACTTACATTTTCCGTGAGAGAGTAGTTTTGTGGATACTCAAGTATATCGATGTAGTACCAATTGGAGCTGCGTATTTGTCGAAACATTTAATACCTCACAACAATAAGTGGCGGTTTTGAGTTCTGAGGCTGTTGTAACAAATGAGCTGAGACAATAAAAATAAAATTCGCGGATTCATAAAAATAAGTGTTCGAGACGTTTTACTTTTGACTTGTTTCGAATGAAAAAAACAACAACTTATTTCTGGTTTAGCAGAGTAGTGTGGCAAATGGAGCAGCTCCGTATAAAGAACGTTCTCGGAGAACGAAATGCAGCGAAGAAGAAAGTTGACGATCAGAGAGGTAATCGTGTCTGCGCGTCAAAGGGCCCCGCCGTCACTTCCGGTCGGGGAGGGGGAGGGGAGGATTGGGGGGGGTCCCCGTCACTCGGTGCACTCGCTCGGGGGTCCCGGCGCCCCGTCGGGGGGGAGGAGCGCCGGGCTCTGTCCGTCCGGCGGGCGCTCGCCCTCCTGCACTCGCGCACTGCACTCCTGCGCTGGCGATCACGCACTGCGTCGGTGGCACGCGCACGTGGTCGGCGCGGGCCGCGCTTACGCCGGCTCGGGCGCCGTCGCGGGCGCGGGCGCGGGGGCGGAGGAGGCGGGGGCCGCGGCGGGCGGCGGCGCCTTGGCCGCGCTGCCGTTGCCGTTGGCCGCCGGCTGCTGCTCCTCACAAGTCTGCAACAGCACGCCGCGCGCGGTTAGCGCTCCGACGCCCCCCCGCGGGCACGCACGGTCTCGTGCAAATAAGTATGCGATTCGTCACACAGAAGGAGCGTTAAGTGGTAGACTGAAGTATTCACAATGTCCAACATAAGCGTAAGCACACAATTTCTATTTTCTGTGGGCCATTCTAGTTATTATTGGTTGGATGTGAGAATCTCTCTCTCTCTCTCTCTCTCTCTCTCTCTATATATATATATATATATATATATATATATTAATAAAAATATATATTTATATACATATATATTTATATTATATACATAAACTTGTACTATGTACTGTGGCAAAACTCCCTTTTACGAGCCAAGGCCTACCAGCGGTGTCTCGGCCTTGTGGCCATGGGTTGGGTTAGGTTACGTTAGGTAAGGTATTTTAATTTCAATAAAAATTAAAACAAAATTATACTACTACGAAAACAGGAACAAAACTAAACTACAAAAAAATGTACGCTACAAAACAAAGAAGAAAACCGTCGAAAATCAACCAGCAATTTGGAAAACAAGTCTTTTGTTCAATCTATCGTCTTCGATCCTATTTCGATACTCGATTTTGAGTTAAACGTACTGTTGATTGCTTCATTTCTTATTTCTGACATAAGCATAAGCACAGAGACTTGAAGCTTGCAAGCTTTTAAGTTAACGTCTTATGTGTTATGCTTATGCGGAGGCATTGTGAATGAGTTCGCTTATGGACGTAGTTCTAACTTTTATGTTAACCCCATGCTTATGCTTATGTTTGCATTGTGATTGCGCCTTTAGGCTCTATACTTGGGTTTTTATTTCTTGGCGCGGGGGCGGGTCATCACGATGAAATATCTCACGGTATTTCCCGTCGTTCTCAGTCGTGCTGCTGGGAGTCGCATGAGTCGAGCGGTGCTAGCGATCATGCGACTCCTAGCGGCACAACCGAGAACGACGCGGAATACCGTGAAATATTCCATTATGATGACACGCCCCCATGCGCCAAGAAGAAAAGCCCTAAGTGTACAAACAGTACCTCAAAAAAGTGTTGCGAGTCCTTTATAAAGGGAAGTGTAAAAGCGATCAGAGAAAGCGGTCACAATGGGTGTGAGTCCAGTTAGAGAGGAACTGCGCATTGGTTCAAGAAATGAAGTGTGAAACAGGTCAGAGATGTCAATTATTGTATTCATTTATACTATAACTGTAAGACTAATGTATAGATTTGGACGTTAAATATGGCTGTTGTTCAATTAATTGCTCTTTTCAGGCTAGGTTTCACTGCTATAACTATTCACAGAATGTTACGTTCAGAACAAACCGCTGCCACAACCATTTTTCTGATAGCATGTGTAATCCATCGTGGATCTGGCAAAAGTTCGTTAATCTTATCCTCTAATTTTTGAGGATTAACTTTAACCCTGCAAAGTAGAAATTACAAACGCTGAGTTTATAAAGCCGTGAAATTAACCGTTGAGCTCTGTGATTGCTTGTTTGAAACAAATGTCAATCGCATACTTATTTGAATCGGACAGTATTTCATCTGTTACATGATGCTTGGCCACTTGGGGTGACGTTTGCATTATATGGGGGAAATGTACAATGTTTAAACAATACAAATAACACAGAACAAACAATGCATATAGGGAAAAGCCTGCCAATGTAGTAGGAGTCACTTATAAGCATTTGGGAATCAGAAACCAGGGATTGGTATACACGTATTTTCAGGTGTCTTTGTTCGCGAAATAATTTGAATGCACTCAACCATGCCGTCAGTGAAGTGATTTGTGCCCTGTTAGAATGTTTATTGTAAAATACCTAAATAAACATGAATATTACACAGATATTTGAATCATTTCTTGCTTGTTTTGAAACCTTTTCCTTGGTAAAAAGCACCCAAGCTCACTTCGCTGACGGAGTAGGTTGCGTAATTTGCTGCAGTTGTGAGGTTGGTATCCTCTTTCCACCCCTGATTGTTGATTTCAAAATGCTTGAACCTGTGTATCTGCCAACCGTTTATATTTTGACAACTAATTTTCGCTTCCTCTTATTCCTCATAATACCAATAATTCAATCTGTACTTGATCTGAGAGGCATGGATAGACTGATCCCGGGTTAATTAGGGGTAATCTTACCGCTTATTTACCGTGAGAAAAATCTTCAGAACGTTTTGTAACAAGACGTTTCGTCGACAAATATCTGTACGTATACAGAACATAAATATTACACAGCAAAATGTCGGGAGCAAATAATTTCATTATTTAGAGCCCCTGCAGTAATGTTTAGACCCCGAAATAACTCATCCTATATGTGGTGGTAAGGGATACTTCAAGAAAGACATTATCAGTATTAAATTTAATCACAAAATTAACGCTCAGTGCTATTTGATTAAGACTCGGAAAAAGATGTTTTAAATAGTCAGGGAATTGCACCGAGTTGCTTTCCAGGAATGTATCTAGAAAACTACAGTTGCAATTGGAAAGGACGAAAACCTTTATAAACATTCTACGTGATAGAATATCTAATATTTTGTGCTGATAATTATAAAGGCTATTTCATTTCCTGTGAGTATCACGCCAGTATTTATTAGGACGTGTTCTCTCCAGCACTCATCAGGAACGTTCACAGTAAGGACTTTATCAGGAAATATACTTTTTAAATCAATATTATTTCTTCTTTTACGATATTTAAATCATAGCAAGTACTACTTTTTAAACTGCAAAAAATTAATATATTTCTATGCACTATTATTTTAAAGTAAAGTTTTGAAGTGTGTCGCTCCGGATTTTCTAGTTTTGCAGAACAAGACTTTCAAAGAATTCAGTGCAATTCAAAGAAATTAATTTAACAAAACCATTAAAAATATTGCAAGAAAGAAATACAATATTTACATATTACCAGTGGCACAACCAGAATTTTTGAAATGGGTTTAGGTGTGGTGTCTAGTCGAGTTGATATCTAAAATTTATTTTATGGTGAATGAATATATTATTTTTATTTTCTGAGTGAATGCAAGGAAGAGTGAACGATAAAAATTAAATAATTTTTAACATCAGAACGAGAAACCTTGGGAGGCTTCACTTGCTATTCGTTTTTACAGAAATAAACTACACGTTCACTACACGTTCAACAAATGATAATTTTGCTATCATAAATCCGAGATAATTATGCAAATGTACTAATATTATTGTAAATGAATGTTGTTATAAGGCCTTCAATTTCAAAATTTTTCACAATTGAAACTGGCATATTGTATTTTTAATTTGTAGTAGTAATTAATGTTTTATTCTGAAGAAAAGATGTTACATTCCACATTCTGTGCAGGAGAACTTGAATGCATTTATTTAAATTACTTGAATAATTCAAGTAATTTAAAAGAAACTTGTTTGATAAGTAACAGTTACCGAATAATAAATGTTTTCTTACTGTTACACTGCAGTATATCTTTACCCGAGAGTATAAATTAGAAACGAAGCATACATTAAACTTGCGATCGAAACTACCGCAGTCATCACGTTATATATTCAAATGTATGCAAAGCCAAGACCTTGGAAGGACGCTGCGTTATTCGAGACTTTTGCCTGTTTGTCGTGCACACTATATTTATATACACAAATAATCACAAAACACTAAACATGAATTTCTACTGTCTACTCTACAAAACACACATCAAATTTTCATGCTGCGCCAAGCAACTACTCTGGCGCTCTCTAACAAGCGAACACAACACCGAAGATACAGGATTGACAATCTACAAAGTGCATGGCAGACACATTCACCCAGCAGCTCTTTCACGTACATGAGAAATAAAGAGCTGCTGCAGTAAAACAAGGCACACACAAAAGGTCCCTGGGTGAACCAGGCAAGGCATGGAGCTGGTGCTGAAGTGAAAGGTGGAGAGATTTTGGGCCTGCTACAGGACCGCGCTAGCAGACACAGGTCTAGCTCAAGAATGCTCTCTCTAGCTTGGCTGGAATCTGTTAAATACTACTATTTGTTTTTAAGGAATGTCCTCATTAATTTTAGATGTATCCGTGTAAATGTGTTCTTTACGATAGAAAGTTGTGCGTATTGCTACTGTTCTTCCTAAGTGAACAATATGTGTACGTAATATGTTTTAGAAACGAATGAAATTTACACATGAAATGTTTGATATTATTATTTCCTTAAAGGGTTTTACGTTAAAGCAATTTGAACCTTTATTTATGAGACATAGAAGTTAAGAAATATTTATGCAAAACCAACGAAAGTACTTGGATGTAAATGCTACAGATAATTTCTCCCCGTGTGAGATGTTTTCTACAAATAAAAATAACATTCTTATATCATTTGGACGTGTTTCTCTCGGGGTTGTTATGGGTTTACAATTACTGTTAAGGGATCACAGTTAAAATACAAACACGTAACAAAAATGTTAAAGGTGACCATGAAGTTTGTTACACCACCGTCTTTTAAGGAAAGGGAGATCGCAATCATGGAACATTCGCGACCATTTTGTTAACAAGACACGATATTAAAAAAAACAACATATTAGAAAGCGCGGTGAGTCTGAGAATCCAGCCGATCGCCAGGGAGCAGGAAAGGACCTCACCCGCTCACCCGATCCCCCACCCCCACCCCCAGCCGCACGCTTAGACGGAAGTGGAGCGAGTCGTACCCATGGTCTCTTGCTGGATTTCTACCTTATAAGACGGGTTGTCGTAGGCGGACTGGCTCTTGCGGCCCGCCGAGATGGCCGCCTTGGTCTGGCCGCGCCGCTTCATTAACATGAGCAGCAGGATGAGGGTGGCCATGATGGCGAGCGCCGCCAAGATGGCCACGGCCACCAGAGGGCTGTAGTAGTCGGCCGCCTCCTTCACCGGCGACGCCGCGCTCTCCAGTTTGCCTGCCACACACCAAGCAACACGGTTTATACACATTTTTTATTGGACGTCAAAAACTGTAAAAACGGCAGGATGCCGTAAGGGAGTTTATTTGCAACATCTAGAATAAAAGCTTTTTGGATTGAAAGACTAAGAGAAAGACGGAAGACCAACAATAGTTTGCCTGCCACACGGGAAGCAACGCGGTTTATACACATTTTTTATTGGACGTCAAAAACTGTAAAAACGGCAGGATGCCATAAGGGAGTTTATTTGCAATATCTAGAATAAAAGCTTTTTGGATTGAAAGACTAAGAGAAAGACGGAAGACCAACAATAGTTTGCCTGCCACACGGGAAGCAACGCGGTTTATACACATTTTTTATTGGACGTCAAAAACTGTAAAAACGGCAGGATGCCGTAAGGGAGTTTATTTGCAACATCTAGAATAAAAGCTTTTTGGATTGAAAGACTAAGAGAAAGACGGAAGACCAACAATAGTTTGCCTGCCACACGGGAAGCAACGCGGTTTATACACATTTTTTATTGGACGTCAAAAACTGTAAAAACGGCAGGATGCCATAAGGGAGTTTATTTGCAATATCTAGAATAAAAGCTTTTTGGATTGAAAGACTAAGAGAAAGACGGAAGACCAACAATAGTTTGCCTGCCACACGGGAAGCAACGCGGTTTATACACATTTTTATTGGACGTCAAAAACTGTAAAAACGGCAGGATGCCGTAAGGGAGTTTATTTGCATTATCTAGAATAAAAGCTTTTTGGATTGAAAGACTAAGAGAAAGACGGAAGACCAACAATAGTTTGCCTGCCACACGGGAAGCAACACGGTTTATACACATTTTTTATTGGACGTCAAAAACTGTAAAAACGGCAGGATGCCGTAAGGGAGTTTATTTGCAATATCTAGAGTAAAAGCTTTTTGGATTGAAAGACTAAGAGAAAGACGGAAGACCAACAATAGTTTGCCTGCCACACACGAAGCAACGCGGTTTATACATATTTTTTATTGGACGTCAAAAACTGTAAAAACTGCAGGAAGCCATAAGGGAGTTTATTTGCAATATATAGAATAAAACCTTTTTAGTTCTTAAGTTAATGAAAGTTCCATATGATTTTCAGACAGTCGTAATGTTTATTAAAAGATATTGATTCACTTGGCTACGTTTCGGAGACTAGTTCGGTCTCCATCATCAGGCCTTTAAATATGATATAATGTTACTTAGTTATATGATGTCAATTATGGAGATACATCTAGTCTCCGAAACGTAGCCAAGTGAATCAATATCTTTTAATAAACATTACGACTGTCTGAAAATCTTATGGAACTCTCATTAACTTAAGAACTGTACAAGAGGCAGTCTCTAGTTCAACTTGAAAAGCTTTTTGTATTGAAAGACTAAAGAAGAAAGACTAAGAGAAAGACGGAAGACCAACACTTAAAGTTTAATACTAACATTAGTCAAATGCACATCGTTGATTTCCACTAGTTTAAGAAATTGATTATCTGGCACAAAACTGAATTGAAATTTTTCCTCCCTTCACTTTCTGTTAACTTTATTAAAACAATTTAAATAATCTGAAACCGTACCACACCCTGAAAAGAACATTCACATCATCAGCGAAGAGAATTGTGCCTACATTACAAATAGAAGAGGATATTTAGTTAAGTAAAGAAAAAACGGGTATGTTCAAAAATCACTGCGACCCCAAACTCAATTTGCACCGAATCTGAAAGATGAGTAAATGGTATTTCTTCATGCGAGTAATAAATGTCTAAAATTGCATTCGAATTTCTAGAAGCAAACACTCAATTTTAAGTTCTTTGAAATGTTTAGGGATGGAACACTGGAATTCTCGAATTTATGGTATCATGAAAAAGATACCTCATCTTAAACTGCAATCATCGCTAATTTTTCTGAATCATTTGGATAGAATTTTGTATTCTTTGAATTATACATTTTTAATTTATCTAAATATTTTTTATCTTTGATGATTTCCATGTTACAGTGTGCTGAATAAATGCATTATTGTTAATATTAACATTTTATATAATCTCAAATATTCGTATTTCGAGAAATTTGATTATCTTATAGAATTCGTTTCGAATAAATTGAGAATGTGTCGTGATTCTAGTTTTTACAAGTTTCTCTTTTTGATATATTGTACACAGTTTAAGACTTTTCAATGCATAACTGTAGATAAAACATACCTAGTAACCCGAGCAAAGTATAAAATAAAATATATTGTGAAAAGTTGAAACTTATATCATTGGTATTTGGGCAAAAGGATATATGTCGTAAAAATTGAGTATTAAGTGTAGTAATTTTTCTTTTACTTCAAAACTTTACTTTATTTGTTTGAAAGTAACTTTAAACTAACCTAATACTATTTACCTACGTATATCTTTGTATCTGAAAATTAATTATTCAACAACATCTACACTAAATGCATTTATTTTCGCTCTTGTGTAAAATTATGAAACAGGACTTATACCCTTTTGCCCAAACACGAGCGATATATCCTGTAGAATAAAATAAATGCAATTTTTCTGTTTCTTACCTTGGTGGGAGCTACCCACAGACGCCACAGACCCTGGCCGCGTGCTGAAGTCTTGCACGTTACTCTTCTTGATCTTTCCGTTCGTCAGGTACACCTCCAGCCATAATCGGTACCTAAAAAAATATAACTTTTTTAAATTTATTTATTGTTAATCGCATTAACGACTAAGGTTATTAGCAACTACGCTGTTTACACAATTATAATTTTATCCATAATTATATTAACAAAAATGTTATAACATCTGCATAATTAACATTGTATGGCCTCATATATTATATGTAATACATAACTTAATTATACAATATCATCGTGTGTCATTAAAGATGTTACAATTTTCACAAAACTTTATCAGTTGGTCCTGATATTTAGTCGAATACAATAAGGTATCTAACGGTTTATTTAGATTAGTAAATTTTCTTTGATGATTGAATTTAGGGCAGTAAATATAAAATTTGAGAAGTAGGCAATTTAATGTTGCCTAGGGCACTTCACTTGTGCTCAAAATGTCCCATATCACTGAATGACTTGCAGCAAATTGTGTGTACCTTGTTCCTGGCGCGAGGTCCTTGATGAGTGTTGACGACGTGGAGTCCCTCTTGGCCACTGTGAAGGTGCTGAAGTCTTCCTTTCCGGAGTCGCTCTGGTAAATGGCACGGTAGATGTTGACATACTTGTCTTCGGGGTAAGGTACGCCTGTCCAGTTCACCTCTACTGAAGTAACCTTGATATGATGGACCTCGACATGTACCTCGAACTTGTACAAATCTGTTGACAAGAAAGGGTTAATAAGAGACGAGAAGAAAGTAGAAGACTTTCATTTTTCCTTGTATTACTGTAGTTTATTATATTACTCATGTCTGATCGTTTCTAGATAACGTTCTAAAAAGTGTTTAGGTAATGCAGTGTATTGTCACTTGTTCTGTAATTAGTACACACTTACAAAGCAAGGTATATACGACATACATTCTTCATTTGTGGAAAGAACCGCGAATTCTTTCAGTTAATTTGAACATGTATTTAAGTGAAAAAGTATGTGCTGCACACTTACCTTGTGCTTCCCTTGTCGTAATTTGAATGGGGGCGTCAGCCTGGAGCTCGGATGTTTGGCCGGGGAACGGGATGAAGAAAATACCTACTTCATAGGTAGTGGATGGTTGCAAATTTTCCAGAGTGTAGCTGGTTACAGCTCGGTGGATCAGTGGAGTAGCAGAATAAACCTGTAAAATGTAATAAGTAATTTGAATTCTTAGCCCACTAAATTTCAAAATGTAAACTATTAGCTTCCATATATGTATTCAGAATAATTTTATAAGCAAAAGATTGGTTATCAATAAAATGCGAGTGTGTGATAATGCGCAACGTAATGCAGCAAACATACGGTAATAGTCTCAAAAATAAACTGACATGTGATATAACAGTGACCGCAGATGGCCACTTAGGGACAATTATTCTAGCGCTCATAGAAGTTTTAATAATTTTGAACTTATCCATTTTTCCATTCTTTTGTTTCCAAACGCAGAAATGTTGCGGCTTGCATAATATGTGAATGATTTTTTCTTTATGGCTTTAGATGAAATGTTTAAATGTGAAAAACCGTCTCTACCTTGAAAAAACTGGTTAAAAATCGTATCGGATGACGTCGGAAGATCAAAAGTGTACATTATATTTTTCTGAGAAAACAAACGAACACAATAACTATTAAAGATATTGATTGTTTCAGTCCAGAAATAGATGAGAAAATAATCAATTCAATTTTTAAAATAGTAAAAAGCAGGAAAGAATTTTGAAACAATACCGGGGTTACGTTGAGAATTAATTTGTGGGATTAATTTTCATTCAAAACATCAAATAAAGAGATAAAAATAAAAAAAAATATTTCGAAATGAACTATGACTTTAGACTATGAAAGTCAATCTCTCTGACAAATAATGTCAGTCATGACACTTCAAAATCGTTCTTAAGTTTTTCCAGTGATTGTATCCATGTAGTTCATAAGCAAAGTTTTAGCTTCTAAAGCAAACTGGAAGGTACTCTAAAAATAAATGAAAGCAAAGTTTTAGCTTCCAAAACAAATTAGAAGTTCCTCTAAAAATTATATTCCACAGTTCGATCGCTCATACTAGCAGTGAACAGGGAATAGGTACCTTTTGAGGACTGTCCAATTCCTCACTCTATATTCACTGGAAATGATCCCGATTTTTGGTATTCCTCTTTTACACCTCCTGCGGTCTTTCCGTAGAAGTTCACCCCGGCTGAGTCCCTTCACTACAGGTGCAACCATTGGACCAATATTCCAATCACTTATAGGTCACTGCAGGGATTTATTCATAAACCAGCGAAGATCGTAAGTCCATTGGTGCTTAGTTCGGTTCGGAGGAAGTTAGCCAGGCTGCATCTACATCGCACATGACGCTGTGGTTCTTAGGCACTTACGTCGTGCAGACATGTTATAAAGTAACTTCCAGTTTGTCTTATGAATAAACTTCCTTGTATTAGTGACAATCAAACACTCCACGTGATAAATGGTGTTTTATTACATTAAATCAAAGGTAAAAGGTATAAAACACTTTTCCAAAGCTCTTAAACTTTCCTCATCAGATGATCTGTAAATATTACACACAGATTTTCATTCCCTCTAATACAATGTGTTCCCTCTACTTGTTAGGTTATTGCTAATCCAAGGAAGTTCATAATACGACTTAGTTTCGGCAGCTAAACTGTTACATATAAACCACACGTGATCTTAACCCTCCGGCGGGCGCGTAGCAGCACTCAGTGCTGCATTCTTACATTTTTGTTGATTTCGGTAAATCATTGGTGTAGCACTATTGAGCGCATAGTTATTCTTCATTCATTATATTTTCAACCGGATGACACTCAAATCACGATTTTAGACACTGTCGATCTACCGTTATTCATTAGTAATTCTATCACTGTTACGGTTGCGGCACTCCATACCGCACGCGCTTTGTCAATAAAATTATAATATTTGCGTATTTTATCCATTAGAATTCTTATTGCTGTTTTGTTATTGAGCTTTGTGACAGATTTTGAAGCATTAACCACTAATTCAAATTTGAATGCGTTGTTTCCGAAGAAACGTTAGAAGGCACGTTTGCACCTAATTCATTCCCCGACATGTAACACGTGCCAAGACACGGAGGTAGCGAGTGAGGGATCAGAATCTTATTAATATTGTTATTTCGTATGCTATTTAGTTAGTTATTATGAAAGAAAATGTATAAAAACGTACATAAAGAATATTTCCTTCACATTCAATAACAAAAGTAATAACTATGGATGCGAAAATCGAAGTTGATAAATGGGGTACGGAGTGCCGCACGCCCCTGCTGGTGGGAAATGAATTGAATTGAATTGATGCCTTATTTGTGGCGAGACTCAGGCCATGAGGTCTGCTCTTCCGTCTAGCCACGCAAATTTCTCTACGCTCCTTTCACCAACTAGCGGAGAAAGAAGGTATTCTTTGGGCGACGAAACAGGCGATTTTGAATTTAGCTCAGAGGCGTCATTTAGGCTTGATGATCTTTTACATGCAGTAAATCTACTAACATGGGACAGCCGGCTTTACTTCCCCTCCGAAGGAAGGCGTACGAAGGATTTTTTTCGCCCTTAAAAATCTATGGCTTCGATCGGGTTTGAACCCGAGAACTTGGGTCAAACAGTCCGACACCCAAACGCTATACCACCGTCACCATTTGGGAAATGAAGGGACGCGCCTGCCGGAGGGTTAACTATAAAAAAACAACAGCTCAGGGAGCCTCTGCCAAGTCCCTCGCGGGGGTTGGGGGTGGAGGGTCCGCTCCGCTCACCTTGTCGTCGAGCTGCTTGTAGCGCAGCTGCACGCCGTCGATGAGCTGCAGCTCGCTCTCCGAGAAGCGGCGCCACGTGATGACGGCCCACGTGGTGTTCACCTCGCCGGTGGACAGGTCGGGCGACACCGTCACCACGGGCGGGAGCGTGCTCGTCGCCACTGCAACACGCACACCGCGTCGATACAGCGCTCACGGGCTTTAGTTGGAAAATGGAGGTTTGAGATAGGCATGTTCGAGGTTTTCAGTGGTCGCTCACGGGCGCTCACAGGCTTTGGTAGGAAAATGGAGGTTTGAGATAGGCATGTTCGATGTTTTCAGTGGTCGCTCACGGGCGCTCACAGGCTTTGATCGGAAAATGAAGGTTTAAGATAGGCATGTTCGAGGTTTCCAGTGGTTGCTCACGCGCGCTCACAGGCTTTGATCGGAAAATGGAGGTTTGAGATAGGCATGCTCCAGGTTTTCAGTGGTCGCTCACGGCGCTCACAGGCTTTGATCGGTAAATGGAGGTTTGAAATAAGCGTGTTCGAGGTTTTCATTGGTCGTGAAATGTAGGAACCACACGCTTAATAATTATGTCGTAAGAGTTCTGGTGTGGTAAAAATTCTGTGGTAAAAGTTCTTAAGGCAAAAATCTCAGTTTCGAGAAAACAAGGGTTACATTCACCGCTTGTTCCTACGCTAACCACTATTTCTTAATGTTTTTTTCTCGTTTAGGAGGCAACATTTAAATTCGGTCGTTTTACTAAAATAAAATATAGTTACTTTACTTGTTTCAGTATTTATCCCAGTTTTGCCAAAAGTTGACTTAAGAGCTTTTACCCCGTGACCACAGAATTGATGAGATGGGAGGTAAGCATTATTAAAAAGCCTCGTAGTCAAATTAATGTTATAATGATATTAATGGTTATTGTTATTAACTGTTTTAAAATGACGGTCATAAATCCAAATTCATATTTTTTAATTGTGCCAGTATTGCAGACCATGATCAGTATAATTTTACAAGACATAAAATTGAGAAAAGAATTCTTATTCTTAACATTCAAAATACATTCGACATCGTGTTAAATGATTTTACTACATTGTTCATAAAGAAGTCATAGTAGTGTCATAGTTCTAAATTATTTTCTACATGAAAGAATTTAGCTTTCATTGACTTATTAGTACATTTATTTTTTCTATTACGATACTACGAATTGCGGGCATGAAGTGCGGAAAATATAGAAAAAAGGGCTTAGGAGTGATACAATAGTTACTTTGCATGTTTACAATGTATACATAGGTAGGCATGTATTACATATGTAATCTACTCATTGTTACCATTGGACCAATTTGAGTTGTCAGTTACATTGAAAAATGGTTGCGTATAGTAATTGACATTCATGATAATGCGACCTTATTAGAGAGAGGAATATTAATGCTTCTAATTCTTTAAAGTATTTGTCACCCCATCCCTGAATTGAACCTGGTTTACGCCCAAGACGGGGTGCTTAATGCTTTAAAAATTTGAAGTACCTATTGAATAGATATTCTAATTTCGATTTTGGAGATTCATTAGATAGAAAATTCACGATTCATCAATATCGACACTTTAAGTGTCAATATGTGAAAAAATCCAAAATCATAGGCGCCAAAAATATCAGAGGAGCTCTCCAACGAATAGAGCCCGCCGCCCTCTAAAGAAGGAAATATCACCGTGAAGAGCAATGCTTGAGGACAGTTCTTGATAATTTAGACTTTCACTACATTGTGTGAAATCTCCCTTTATTGCTGTACAATTAAATATTGATTAGAACATCTTCAGTACTATTTCTGGTAATAAAAATGCGAGTCCAAGATCGAGAAAAAGAAGAAAATAAAGAAACTCCCTGCCAATGGGTGTTAATTCTGCCCATCATGTCTGGTGGCGAGAGTTGCTCATTTCTGCAATATTCCTTTAAACAAATTTGAGGCTGCGGAGTAAAATGTTTTATATTTTGATCTCAAAAATGTTCATTTTAATATTTTTGCAACTTATGTTCTACGTCTTATGAGTTTAAGAAACTATCATATGAAAATCACATGAATAAACAACAACTTTACAACACATGCACACACTTAATGTGGCTGGATTTGACCAGAGATTTCCAACCTACTTACCGGAGCACGCTGAAACACTTCATGCACAATACGTGACGAAAATGTTATTTATCCATAATTGTCCACTCATACGTACTTTAAACACCTTCTAGGGTGATGATGCTACCAGTCAGCCCGATTCATTCATGTAAACACGAAAGTTCAAAATACGTCTGGAACATACTGTACTAAGCCTTTCGTGCGCTACTGAGTCTATCTCGAAATCTTTTCGAAACCGATAGACAGTGTGAGTGAAGCGGTTTCTCCGGAAGCAAAACAGAGCTTGTTCCGAAATGTAAAATCTCTTCCGTAAGCTGCTAGTTGAGATTAGATGATACCATGTATTTTATTTTTATGAGATCACGTGTAGTTGCATTTCTACTTCGCGAAGGGGTGAGAGTAATTTTTGCCAACGCGGACACCGTGGCAGACGTGAGTTTCTTTCAGCCCACAATTTTTTAACCAGACAACTGAATTTGGTATTGCAAAAACCAAACAACTTACTTTCCGATTGAGGGTAATATATATAAATATTTCTTAAAATACTATCAAGAAGACGGTATACCAAAAAAGCTAACGTAATGATTTAATTACGCAAAGTGTCGAGAAATGTTTGTAATGGCTTGTAAGTCTGTGGCGGCACTTCCACCCGATCACTGGTAGTCAAGGAAGGAAAGGTGATGGCGTTCACGTAGCAGCTCAAAGGTCCATTACGAAGCTTACTCTCCTTGGTACGCAGGCAGTCATATTCATGCCATATTTACTCAGCATTCGGGAAAGGGGAGGACGGGGAAGGAATTGGGTACTGAAAGTGCTATGGATATGCGCCTTAGTTCCATAACACTAATGCAACCGTCCATGCCACGGCGGAATTCCAAACCGCAACTCGCAACTGCTAACGTAACCACTACGCTAAGCGACCCGGAGTGCCTGCCACAGAGTGTAAAGGAAGTAAAGGGAAGTGAAGTGAAGGAAAGTGAAGGGAAGTGAGGTGAAGTGAAGTGAGGTGAGATGAGGTAAGATGAGGTGAAGTGAAGTGAATAGAGGTGAAGTGAGGTGAGGTGAAGTGAGTTGAAGTGAAGTGAAGGAGGTGAAGTGAGATGAACTGATGTGAAGTGAAGAAGAGACTCACGTGGTGGGGTGCGCACAACGAGCACGGGGCTGTGAGGCGTGTTCTGCAGGTCGCGCAGCAGCACGGTGATCTTGACTCGGTACTCGGTGTCCGGCCGCAGGTCGCCCAGCGTGAACTCGAGGGTGGGCGTGGCCAGCAGGTCCTGCGGCGGCGCCAGCACCTGCAGCTTCCATGTCGACAGGTCGTCGTTCCTGCGAAGCAAGAGAGTGGGTGGAGCTGCTGCATTGGCCAGGCTCGGCTACAAGTCGATGGACTCCTCAAGGGAAGCGCTGCCGAGGTTGCGCAGCGCCAACAATCATTTTTTTATCAAAATTCTAAGGCAACACGGCGAATGCGTTTGCGATTCTGAGATAGTCATTAGTTTTTTTCTGTATAAGTTTGTTGAAACTATTTATTTTATTTTTGTGTGCCTAATTAAGTTTCTTTTTTTTTTTGCTATTGCGGCCTGGGTACATATTAATATATTTTATAGTATTTTCAGCAAATATAACCTATGCATATTACATATTTTCTTAAGAATGTTTCTATAACTTCATATAATGTATTACCTTGTATTGAAAGCAATTTATAATCAGTGCTTCTATTTACTGTTTGAAGTTATTTCCCACACTATTGAGATGTTTGCATATTCATAGTTCGCGAATTGAGTTTGGAGCTGAGATATGGGCAAAGCTATTGGTTAATAGGGTTTAATATTTGTGTTCTGCTGAAACTGACGAACTAATTTTCCCCCTTTTGAATCTGCCACGTTTCAAGATAAAATTAATTTCTGTTCTTCTTAAAGAAAGAAATCTTCTTAAAGCAAAATCTTAAATGAAGGGATAGGTGTCCGTGCTCTGAGTCGTGTTGCTCTTGGCTGTCTTTGTATCATTTTGGCACAATGCAGCCTGAAGGCCACCAGCCTTCGAAGCTCGAGTCTTCCGGCGCCGAAGAATATTTTGATAAATAAAACATAATTACATTATATGCCTAGCTCACAGCATGGAATTGATCAATAATAAATAATTAAATACTTCAGGAAGAAATGTTAGACTCCTGAGAGTCACTGGGTGCCTAATTAGGACATTGTGAATTTCTCTTTAATACTACAGTGACTTGAAAACGAAACTCAAGGTACGGAGTACTTTCTTTCGTTATAGAGAGTATTTGTTATTTGAAGAGAGTGCATCGACGTATGAGTTAAACAAATCAGTCAAATACGAGTTGGATCTGCGTTTTAGGGATTTTATGTTTTTGAAGAAGTTTGTTATGAAGAGTTTACTCTATATTGTGAATAGAGTTAATGAACCAGCATGCCAGGATTATAGTGCTTGGGAATGTTAAATTCACGTTTTCGGGGGAGGGCCGGATAGTAGTGATTTAAAATAATGTTTACAGGATAATTAATATTATAAACAGTTTTGAAAATTGTATTTCGTTTATCCTTTCAAAAGTTACCTCGGAATACATTTTCGCAATATAGCTGTAACAAGCTTTCGCTGACGCGGCAACTTCCAATTAATTCAAAAGCGTCGTATCTGCATCTAATCAGGGCAGTAATCCTCCTTTATGGGCCAGCAGCAATACACATCGAAAAGGCTCTCATGTTAATGAACGTAAAGACATGTTTCGTTACGTGACTGGTATTAAGTAATATAATCCAAGACATAGCTTTCTATATGAAAAATACCATGCAAATAATTCGACATGAAAATACTGATTATTTAGGTGTAATTTTGAAAAGAAGAGCCATTAAGCCTCTTAAGATCTATAAAGGGTTGTAGGCAATTCTATCTCATGGAGTAGATCGTAAAGCCCATTATGCAGCTCTAGTGAATATTGATTAGTCGTGGCAATTGTAGCCCATGAATTTCAAATGCTCCCCCCTCCAACTTCGCGAGAGTTGCGGATGTGTTTGCGCCAATATGGCCGACCCTCATGACTCTCTCAAGGTCACGTATTATTGCTCAAGAGAACTTAGATTATCACCTTCACTCTAGGAAGTGCTGCACACCAGCACGACGCGGTGTCTGAAGGAAAATATTTACTGCAAACTTTACAAGTAGTAATATTACGCGTTGAATATTTTATTATCAAGTTTCAACGCACGAAAGAAGAGGAAGTATCCTTGGGGATGAAAAGTAATGTATTCTCCGCTTCGGGGTTAGAAATTTGAGAAATGTGTATGCAAATGGACTATTCATGTTTTCTTGCCAGGGAATTAAACGAGGATAACAAGTTGTCTTAAGATGTCATGAGTTGAAAACGCTTTCCTCGGACCTGAGTCAGTAGATGAAATAATGGATACAAGTTGTATAAGAGAACGAAAGAAAACTTTTGGAAAAATGAAAACTTAGAAGAAACACTGTTTCATACTGAAACAAAATATGGTTTGCATTCGAGAAGAATAAAACAAAAATTACCAATTTAATGAGACCAATTTAATGAGTTTCTGTATATTTCTGGTATTAAACTTGTGAAACGATATATGCATTTAATATATATTTTATAGAAGATAGAAAATTTCATAGCCCATTTTCCTATCATAATTGTAGAGAATTTACTGAGAAATTTTATTTATGTGGCAGGATTTTTATTTATGGCCAAACAAGGAAGTGGCTTAGTGCGTAGCGCGCTGACTTTACGTTCGGGAGGTCCGGTTTTGATCCCCAGGCCGGCCATCCTGACCGGGATTTCTCGTGGTTTCCCTTGGTCGTAAGACGAATGCTGGAATAGTTCAAAAAGGTCACGAACACGTCCCTCCTCCAACCTCACTTCTCATCATCGTTCTACCACTTGCACCCCTCATCATCACCCTGTCAGTTCATTCAGTATTCCCTGTAAAATGGCAGGCGGTCCTTGCCCATAACGAGATCTTAGTTGCCTAATAATAATAATAATAATAATAATAATAATAATAATAATAATAATAATAATAACAATAATAATAACTAACGCCAAACATTGATTTTAAAAAGTGGTCTCTGCAAGACGTTTTGCAGAAAGATGTAATGTCAAGAGCTCAGGATACTGTATGATCAAATAATGCAGTCGATAAAAGTCCAGCCAGTGGCTAAAGAACTGCTGCCGTTTTCGTAGCAATTGTTTCGGTCCAGTCGTCATAACACAGTATGCGAAAAGGGGTGTAAGAAATAACCGGAATGGCATGGGTAGAGAAAGGAGAAATGCGAAAAAGAACGCAACCAGCACGAAAATGCAGTGTCCACAAGGGCACATCCAACAGTGTGTCCCAGAGACACGGTTTCTTGTACCAGAGGAGGCTTTCTCGTTGTTTTCGTCGCGTGCCTCTGGGGGCTTGGCACACATTTTCACCTGTTGCCAGGAACCGGTTGGGGACGCCGCGGCACCGGCAGCTCGACTCCGCGGCATTTCGGGCACGACCGGCAGCCCGCCCTGAGCATTTTGATTGATTGTTTGATTGATTGATTCGTGTTTCCGAGCGCGTCAACTACTTAGGTCATTAGTCCTGTAAGTGTAGTGCGTGTTTTTCTCGGGAAAATGGCGGTGATCTTTTCCCCGCTGGTTGTCGAGATCTGACGCCGACCTACCGTCGACTTGCGGGGTTTTCCTCTCAACCAGGTATCTCCCACCAGCAGGGCCACCACCCCCAGCCGGGACAAGCTGTAAACTCCCGACCGGTCTCCCGACATGTGTGGTAGTGTAGTGCATGTTAGTGTGTGTAGAGGAGAGAATAAGACAAGGAAGAGGAAGGAAAGATTACGCGCGGTCCGTGGCCGTTTGTTAGGGTATTCTGGGCATTTTGGTGACTCAGATATTTAGGCTCTAATATTTCACATTTAAGGCAGCTAATGTCCTTTTAAAGTCAGAAATATGCTCTCTGATTTGTTTAATGTGGATATAAAATAGACATAAAAATTGCATTTTATCCCATTGTTTTTCTTCGATTTTTTAAAATAAAAAGCGTATGAGGATGTGAGATATTGAAAAGAATGCAATAAAAATATACATTTAAAATTAAAGCTGCACCTTTTTTCGCTCGGAATAATTACATAGGAGAATTAGTTTTTCTGTTTTAACTTGTACTTTGTGTATTATTTGAATATGCAAAAAAAAACTATTTCGAAAGCATTTCGAAAGTAAATCTGTTTTGAGAAACATCTACAATTAAAAAAATATTAACTACAAACCATAAGATATTGTCGAAACGAAAACTGAACCAGTCATCAAAAATATATACAGATACGATAATGTTTCAAAAACACAACTTTTATTAATCTACCAATATAAGAAACTGCCTGTAATCGACAGTAAGCAGCAAATGCAAGTGCAGTTCGCGCCATAAGCGTATGGCGCAATGGTGTTCCAACAGCATCAAACTGTCGTAGACACTGAACGCGTGACAACAAAAGTTGAACGACGAAGGGAAATTTTTGTACGTGATCAAGTCCGGCGGCAGCGAATATGTACGGTGGGCACAGACATCGTTTAAAATTATAGCGCTTCTGTACCTGTAAGGCTTTTTGTTGTGATATCGTCTTACAATTCAGTATCGTATGTTCAAAATATGAGTAGCCCGAAATTGTTTCTCAGTCGATTCACTCACTTGCCCGAAATTTTTCTCTCTGAGTCTCGGGCAATGTGTCGTTGGAAAAGAGAAGAACGTTAAGTGTAAAAGCATGATAGTGGAGGTCTGCATTAGGCTTCAAGCATTCAGACAAAAACAAGTTGTTTCCGCATCATCAACGAGGATAACTAGTTGTCATAAAATGTTTCGAGATAAAGTCAAGGTAGATGACGCTCTGCCTCAGTGTCATTTGGTGCTGTTTTGGTGCGTTTAAGACATTTAACTATATATTTTCACAATCAGGCGATATTTAAATAAAGTTCTCGGGGGCGGACTGTTTCTTTATTTCAGAAGAGGGATTCATACTTTAGCAATAGAAAATAATACATTTGCTTATTCAGAACCATGTTCAAATACTAAATTATGAAACTCTGACCACTCATATTCATTAGTAACTGAAGAACTTATTTACAATATATCTACATTCCGTTTGTTTCTAGTTTTACGTGTCAGTATATTCTTAAGACGAATCTACATCATGCTACCGAACAATGCATACGAATATGGCGTTCTTCTTACTTAAATGGAGCCCGATAATCGTTGAAACCCATCTTGAACTATAATTTCCTTTTCCTGATAATATGTTCATCTCGGAGATAGGTCTACGTGACTTTGGAGCTGGGCAGCTTCAATGATCTCGGGCTGCGCAGACGCCCCAGCCCAGCCCGCTGAGTGCTTAATGCTCTAGTGGATGGCCGGGGCCGGAGCGTGCGCTCGTACTCACGTCTTGTCGTCGGTGTAGCGCAGCTCGATGCGTCCGTGCAGCCCCACGAAGACCGGGGCGGCACCGCGAACACCACGCGCACCGACGTCGCGTCCAGCGCCTCCAGCGTCTGCACACTCACCTCCTCTGCGCACGCGCCACGCGCACACGCCCATTAGCACACGTGCGTTCATACTAGCAGGAAAGGGAAGCGAGAGAGAGGAGAGAGAGAGAGAAAGAGAGATGACAACCGAACACGAGAGAAAGAAAGAGAGAGAGGAGAACCGAACAGAGACAGAGAAGGAGAGAAACAGAGGAGTAAGAGAGAACAGAGACAGAAAAGACGAGAGAGAACAGAGACAGCAAGAGAGAACTCAGAGGAGCAAGAGAGAACAGATTGAGAGGAAGAGAGACAGATTGAGAGGAAGACAGAACAGATTGAGAGAAAGAGAGAGAACAGATTGAGAGGAAGAGAGAACAGATTGA
>JAHLJT010004567.1:190208233-190237221 GCA_031308135.1 Acheta domesticus
TTGACTTTGTCCGTCTCTTTCCTCACCAGCCACAAAATTCCGAAGTTTCCACCAGACCACGAGTAGCTACCTCCGTGAAGATGGCCAGAAAAAATCTCAGAATTCAGAATTTTTTTATGGATACGTTTGTCCACCGTTTGACCACGTTTGACCACCCTTTAGAAAATTTTTAACAGCCTCCGCTCACAAATTAGAACAAAAACAAATTTTTCTGGCCAACTCACAATTTGACGAAATTACAAGATTTTGCCCAAAATATTAAAAATATCGAAATTTGAAGTGCGCTTTCGTTTGTCCATCGTTTGACCACCTTTAATCACTAACTACATTATTTTTACCACGTTCCTCCAGCAGATATTCGCGAAAAACGTATTCCACTGCACCCAGAAACCGTGAAGATGGCCAGAAAAAGTTTAAAATGCAAATTTTTTGGTCGATTCGTTTGTCCATCGTTTGACCACTTTTGACCACCCTTAGAAAATTTTTACCAGGCCGGGTTCAAAAGTTATAGGCAAAAAACGTTTTTCCCGCCATTTCTCCAAAATCGACAAATTAGCAACAATCAAATGAAAAATTCGAAACTTTTAATTTGCATTCGTTTCTTTACCTCCTAATGACCTCTTAATCACCTTCAGACGTGCTTTACCACCAACGGAACAACCCAAAAAAATGTCCAAACAAGCGTGAAGATGGCCAAAAAATAATTCGAAAATGCAATTTTTTGGGCTAATTAGTTTGTCCATCGTTTGACCACGTTTGACCACCCTTTAGAAAATTTTTACCAGCCGCGTTCAAAAGTTAATGCCAAAAACGTTTTTCCCGCCATTTTTTCAATTCGAAAAAAACAACAAGAAACACGCAGAATTTTCCGTACTTTTCTAACCTCTGCGTTTGTCCATCTTTGGAACGTGATTGTCCATCACTTAAAATTCGTAAACTACATGTATTTCAAGAAATACAGATGACAAACGAATTTTCCCACCTTTTCTTGTAAAATTCCCTCAAAACAACAAAAAATATATTCAAATTATATAAAAAAAGCATTCGCATTCGTTTGTCCATCATTTCATGTCGTTTGCTTAACGTTTAGAAAATTTTTACCAGCCTCCATTCATAAATTTGCGCAAAACAAATTTTTCGGGCCAATTTCTTGTCTTGATGAAATTACAAGATTTCCCTTGAAATATTAAAAATACCACAATTTGACGTGGGCATTCGTTTATCCATCTTTTGATGACGTTTCCCTAGCGTTTAGAAATTTTTTACCAGCCTCCGTTGAGAAAATAGAGCAAAACAAAGGTTTCGGGCCAACTTGACTGTTTGAAATTCAGTCCCATTATTGGAACATGATTGAGCTCTATGAAACGCACTATTAGTTGCCGAATATGTTTTAGTAGTTGTATGAAAATAATTTGTTTTCGCACGTAATGTTGTAGAACTTGTAACGTGTTTCAGAAAAAAAGATGACATATGCGCCGCTGTGACAAAATTATTTTCTCAGGAGTTTAGTTTCGTTACAAGTAACGAAACGAAAGTCTGCGCGAATTTAGTTTTGTTACAGAAAGAACAGATCGTCTAAGACAGGTTCGTTTCGTTTCTTTACTGAAATGAAACAAATGTGACTTCCTTTTCGTGGGTAAGAAACGTTGTTTCTTTATTTAGTTTCGTTATTAATATTTGTAGAAGGAGAAGTAACGAAAATCGAGAGAGGGTTATTGAGAGGAATTGTACACCAGACTACATTTCTGTACTTTATTTTTGTTTCAGAACAGAACTACTTAAACACGAGTTATTATCTGTACGTTTCCTCTTTTTTTAATTTATTTATTGCTTGTTGGGATGTACATAGATCAGTACAACACTCTTTCATATATATTGATGACTTACTACTACTTAAACTATGCTTAACCTAGTTCTACTATTGCTACTACAATGGGGTAGATTACTCATAAGAGTATCTACAGATCACAATTGTGATCACTGAGAATATTTTTAGGAAGGAATCGAACGGGTATCTATTGTTTATTCTGGTCTGCGTGGAGTAGAAATTATTGGATAGGCGTGCTATTTGATGGATGATTGAGTTTATATATAATTCACTATGGAGTTGATGGTTTGAAACGAACCATGGTGATTATTCTGAGGAATCTGTTATGTAATATTTGTATTTTATTTACATTGGATGGTGCAGCATTTGTCCAGATGGGGCAAGCGTATAGCATTATGGGTCTTATGATAGTTTTATATAGTGTTATTGCATTTGTTAATGGAAGTTTGGAATTTTTATTAAGTATTGGCTTGAGTTGGATTAATTTGATTTTAGCCTTTTGTGTTTTTATATTGACGTGGTTTTTTCCAGTTTAGTCTTGTGTCAAGATTTAGACCTAAGTATTTTATAGGTTGGTTTGATGGTGTCCAGTTTATTTGACTATTGTTTATATAGTAATGGGTGTGGGGCAGAGAATGGTCTCTATGAAAATTTTTTTTATTTTCATTTATTTGGATTTAGTTTTATTTTCCATTTTATTACCCGTTCGTCTATTTTATACAAATGTTGTTGAATTTTTGTGCTGCTATATGTCAGGGTGCAACTTGATGTGAATATTGCCGTATCGTCAGCAAATTGTGCAAGTTGAGTGTATCGTGTGGTGGGGATATCTGCTGTGTAAATATTGAATAGTGTTGGGGATAAGGGTGTGCCTTGTGGAAGTCCTGCTTCTATAGGGTGTGGGTTGGAGCTATGATTATCTATGGTTACTCTGTCTGATATAAATTGTGTGATAATATTTAGTAAGTATTTAGGTGTTGCTATTGTTTTGAGTTTGTATATTAATCCTGGGTGCCAGACTCTGTCAAGTGCTTGAGATACATCTAAGAGTGTTACTATTGAGTGTTTCTTTTCTTGGAAGGCAGTGTGAATGTATTCAGTAATCCTTAGCAATTGATGTGCAGTTGAGATACGGTTTCTAAAACCAAATTGGTGGTTTGGAATAGCTTCTGATTTTGTTAGATGATTATTGAGTCTTTTTAAAATTATTTTTTCAAATAATTTAGATAACGTTGGGAGGAGACTTATTGGTCTGTAATTCACTGCGAGGCTATGATTTGTGCTTGGTTTAGGGATCGGGATTATATTTGATATTGTCCAAGTTCTTGGGAAATAGCCTAGTCTGAATGATGAATTATAGATGTTGTTTATGTATGCGATTGTGCTTGTGGGCAGGTTTTTTAATATTTGGTTGCTAATTAGGTCATGTCTGAGAGCTTTTCTTTTAGGCAATTTTTTTATGAGGTTTTTGACTTCAGTAGGTGAAATGAAATTTTATCTCTGTGGGACGTCATAGTTGGGTGCTCCATTTGAATCAATTATTGCTGGGTGGTCTGGGTGTACGGGTGTGTTATTAGGCTTGAATGTTTGAGCGAAGTGTTCTGCTAGTGCTTCTGCCTTATCTTGGGGCATATTTTATACCTTGTGTCGTGTTGAGTGGCGGAATGGTTATTTTTTTATTTAGAAGACATTTTGAGAAGTGCCATAGTGATTTGTTTGAGGTATTTAATGTTTCTGTTTTCCTGTCAAAGGATTTTTGGGTGTGTATATTTATTGCCCTTTTTGTTATTTCATCGAGGAGATTTAGTTCTTTTTTCTGTTGGGGAATTCTATTCTTGCTTCATAGCCTTCTAGTGTTATTGCGTGTGTTGATTATTTCTATTATCTCTTTGGGTAGTTTTGGTTTTGTCTGTTTAGAAGAATATGTGGGTTTGTTTTCTTGTAAGTGTTTTATTGTTTGTTATTATTTCGTTTATCTGCATGACTGATTTTTCTATTTCCATGGGGGAGTTTAATATTTTGAATTGTGGTGTCTTGGTTTTCACTATTTTCCTAAATGTTTCCCAATTTATGTTTTGGGTGATTAGTTTCTGAGTTGGAGCATGTGGGGGAGGTATAATTTTGGTGGTTATTAACGTTTTCTTCTATCCTCTATCGATAATTTAGTTACTCTTAAAATATGTTCTGGCTCTTGTGGTAAATGTTTACTCGCAATACTCACCGTGCTGGATACATGGTTAACATGAAATAAAAACTTTGTTTGGTACGGATTACAGCGGAATTACCTTAAAAAAATGGGAAGGGGGGGGGGGCTATGTCCACCGACCGATTTGCTCGCAGGCCCACGCCCCTTCCAACGACACCTCTCAGCAGCGCTTCTGAGAAGCGGCAGTGCCCTTCTCACCCCGCCCACGGCCGCACCGCCGCTCGCCCAGAATGGGAGGGAGTTCGAGAGTCCTACGCCTCGGTGACCTGCAGTGCCCTCCAAGTAAATGGACACTCTGCCAACTGACAGGCTGATAGCGGCGCCGCGACTTAAAATAATATGGCTGCAAGACGATGGCACGTGGCGATTTCCGCACTGCGATGGGCGGCAGGTTTTTGCACATAGTATTTGAATAAAAGTTCATATATTTTCCATATTTCATATAAAATCAGTCCTTCTAGCATATTAAATTCAACAGAGAAATTTCATTAAATATTAAAAATGCAACTCAACAGTAAGAGCTTAAATATTTTCAGTAATTCCTTGAACATTAGAGGTGTTTGTTTAATTAGAGAGAATTGTACACTAAGAAAGCAAGTGAAGAAACTGTTAATGTTTTTGATTATTTATGTGAGGAATAGATCAGCTCTCCGGCCCTATGGTCCTGTCTGAGGGGCCTGAGTGTCCCGCGATGCGAATGAGAGCGGGATGAGGCGTTGAACTGTTGGATTTGTTTGACAGATGACCTTGAGACCTCCATGGTCTGTGGGAAACGCACCTCCTTTCAGTATCCCCTCTCCTTCTCTCTGAAGCTAACACCAGCAAATCCCATGACGTCACAGAGACTTGGACGTCAGAGTTCAACCAATACTTGTATTTATTTACAGCTGCCCCTATCATGCCATCAGCTGAAAAGAGCTCTGAGAATCTTCGAGAAAATGCACAATTTTATAACGAAAACAAAATGTGACGTTCACATTCTTGTAATGTCGTGCATATAAATGCAAGAACAAGACGGGCATCTGCATCCACTGCAAAAATATGTACATTTGGGTCGAGTGCTGGAAACACCTTTTATATTTGTTCCCGCTGCTTTGAAGCTTTGTAGGGTTTGATTAATTAAAATTTACTGATGATCAAGAACTTCACAAGATAAAAATGAAAACCTTTATATTTATGTTAAATTTTATTGTTATCTCTTGTTATAGGCATCCATTGTTATATATATACACAGTGTGGCCCACCTAAGATGTTCCCTTCAATTTTCTCCTGAACCGTTGTAGATACTGAGATGCGGTTTTCACTAAAATTACTATATGCAAGAGGCACATATAATCATGCATAATATTATTCTATAGCATTTTTTATTGCAGAAATATTGACCCAACTTCGTTTTTTTAAATGGAACCCTATACATTTTTTTAGCTCATCATAACAAGCGTGAAGAGACGAGTTCATAAATATGCATATCGCCATATGTTACATAACAAAATTTTCGAGAAATTAAGCGTTTTAAAGACGCATTTAGACTGCTGGTTTCCGTAATCTGAACGAGAAATTCCGGGTGATATGGGCGAGGCCATTCCCTTCCCTTGCGTCGACCCTGCGGTAAATGTAGTGATGTAATGTGCAAAGGAGCTCACAAAAACCCGCGATTTGCTCTTTAAGACTACATCCTCTCAGCCCTGGAGACAATGTATTCACCCATAGCCATGTTCTGAGCAAATCTGTACGCCATATAGTACTATTTTTTAATTCATGAAATACTACAAGATTTGAGAAAATATTTGAATTATTAACCTTAGAGAAAGCAAGGGAATATTGGAGAGTGAACTTGTTCTGAATTAATAAATGTGTGTGCTGTCACAAACAAAACGTTTACTCTTTGAAAGACTGAAAACCTCAGCCGGTACAAAAACATCGTGTAAATAAAAGTAAGAAAAATACTTTACAATACAGAAACAAAAGGTATGCAATTCTAGAAATTCTAGATTCAATTGTAGAAATAGCTTGGTTTATAACATGTACTCAACATGTGCACTATCAACGGATATACACCTTTGAAGACGCTTATAATGAGACCTTCGAACAGAATTTAGAGTTTTACGTGAAATGGCATGACAAGATGCTGTAATGCGGCGCCTGAGATCTTCAGATGTTGTTGGTACTTGTGAGTAAACTTCGTTCTTTATCGTTCCCCATAGAAAATACTCCAGAGGCGTAAGATCAGGTGACCTTTTCGGCCAGTTTACTACAGCACCGCTCCCGCAGGGTCGACGCAACGAAAGGAAATGGCCTCGCCCATATCACCCGGAATTTTTCGTTCAGATTACGGAAACCAGCAGTCGAAGTGCGTTTTTAAAACTCTTTATTTCTCGAAAATTTTGTTATGTAACATATGGCGATATGCATATTTATGAACTCGTCTCTTCACGCTTGTTACGATGAGCTAAAAAAATCTATAGGGTTCCAATTAAAAAAACGAAGTTGGGTCAATATCTCTGCAATAAAAAATGCAATAGAATAATATTATGCATGATTATATGTGCCCCTTGCATATAGTAGTTTTAGTGAAAACCGCATCTCAGTATCTGCAACGGTTCAGGAGAAAATTGAAGGGAACATCTTAGGTGGGTCACACGGTATAAGAAATACCTAGCACAACAATAATATTCTTTAACAATTCAGAAGTTATAAAACACAATAAAAATTCGTACCCGTCAAAATGACGGGTTCGTCCTATTAGATAGAATATCGCCGTCTTCCTAGTATTAACATTGTAAATATTTAACCATCCTTCCAAACAACTGTAACCAGGCCGGGTTCAAAAGTTATTGCCAAAAATCCTTTTTCCCGACATTTTTTCAATTCGCAAAAAAAAATTAAATAAAATAAAATAAAAATAAAAAACGCCGAAATTTTCGACACTTTTCTACCCTCTACGTTTGTCCATCTTTGGGAAGTGATTGTCCATCACTTAAAATACGTACACTACGTTTAGTTCAAGAAATACAGAGGAAAAACGGATTTTCCCATTTTTGTAAATATTTAATATTTTAAATATCAAACGTAATTAAAACAGATAAAAAAGATTATTAAATGTTATATATCCATTAAAACTGTTAAGCACAAAGAGCAAAATCTCTTTTGAAAAAAATATGGAAATCTCGGAATAGAATTTAATTCGGAGATTAATGACACTAGCCCGCAAATTAAACTTTTTATTTGTTGCCCACAGTAAAATATGTGATTTTATATAATGCCAAGGTGCTGAATCCGAATTTTTAATCCGTTTACTTCTATCACGTAATGTTTTCTTACGAAATCACTTTTCGTGTATTGTATAATTACGGGACTGTCATCACAAAATTCTTAATAATACTTGTTTATTTTAAAGAAAAAAACCATATTTAATAAACACAATTTGTTGAAATTAATGTGTGTAGTTGTTAATACACGTCACTAGGGTGTTTTTGCTTTATTTTCTCTTTTTTTCATCACTATTGGAAAGTTTCACACAAATTTTACCCCCGTTACGTCTTACTTGAGAAAGTCCTCCTGTCCTTTTTTTATGTTCGCTTTTTAACAACTTGGTCATAAAGCGACCACTGAGATTGTTTTAACTGTTGGAAGAACACATAAAGACAAAACGAGCACACACAAACATCCACGCCCGAGGCGGGATTGGAAACTGCGGGCCTTCGGGGTAGATAAGGCCCATCATCCTTAGCGACCTCCGCAATCCAGACCAGCTCTTTTCTGTTTGTCTTCAGGTATTTCACGCTTTAACATCCAACAATAGTCTACAAGCATACTGATGTTTCAGTGTCCCCGGTACCTTCTTTCGAACTCCAGCACATCTTTGTGATATCATTCGCTTTGATTTTCGTTCAAAAATCATATATTTTGTGGGAAATAGTCTAGAGCGTCAAAATAGGAAATAAATTTTCATACTTATTTCCTTGTTTGTTTCAATCATGTTAGCCAAAATATTCCGCTAACCGGTTTCCAAACCATTGATATTCCAGAAGATAGCGACGGCCGTTTGCCGATGACCGAATGACCAAGTTCTTTTATGCATATTATACATTGGTAGGCGCTGAAGGTTTACTTAGGTCTCCAAAGGGACCCCGATAAGATGGTAAAAAGTTCCCCTCAACCAAATTACATATGAGTGGTTACACTATAATTCTAACATAAAAATAATATTTTTGAAAGGTTTCTTAGCCTCCGCCCTACCACCCACACCCCTATACAGCCAAAAACGTGTTTTTTTAATTTCAATTTTTTTCGACTATTGAACACTATTTTATCGGACTGAAAAAAATATGATAAAAAAGAACACAACTTGGACTATCAGAAAAAATATTTTTCAATATTTTCTCAGGCCCAAATTCGAACACAAAAAAATATTTTCGAAAAAAAATATCAAGAAATATTTTTTACTGTGTCTTAGAAGCCTGGAACAGGCTCGGAAAAAATGTCAAAGGTTCCTCTTCACACACAAATTGTTGTGTATTTTTTTCAGATTTTTCCAATTACTGGGCTGCAGTTAAAAAAATAAAAACCATTTCCCGCCTTTAAAGCACCTGGACTTTCAATATACTTTGAAACTGCAACGGTTCTCTGCATTTATTTTAGTGATTATTATACATTTGTATACATTGCTGTATCACCCAATAAAGTTTTGATTTTGGAATATACTTACAAAGTATCATTTTTAAAGCTTTCTAATCGTTTGCATAAGTAATCGTATGCTACGGAAAGACGATAGTTTTGGCAATTTATAATAAACAATCGACACAAGACCTTGTAAGTGTGATACGGGTGGATAAAGAATTACATCCCATCCTACATCAAACAGATTTTAGAAGAAAAATAGAAGTTTGCAGATTATGACATACAAAAAAAGATTATTGCAACACACATTATAATGGTAAATATGTGCCATATCCTAGGCCTTTTAAACCAGGTTTCCTTGTCTCATGGGGACTCGCTTTTTTTTTTTTTTTTTTTTTTTGAGAACAAGTAAATTCTAACACACATGTTTTGGGGGACGGGTAGATGACAAATGGGGAAATGATAAGGGACATCTCGTGTGCAGGATAGATAGGGGACAGTGGGGAAGTGAAGGGGAACATATTAGGCCCCGATTATGTTGTTGGGATGTATTTTTCAAAATACCACTTTCATGATCATCCCATTTTACAATTTTCCATATTAGTTCTTTTGGGTGCGCCTTTTCCTTAGCACAGATGGACAGAAAAGAGAAGCCAATATCAATGTAAAATTAAATTGAAGGAAAATACTGAAATTATCTTTCACGATAAAATTAACAGGACTATTTTATTTTCTGCGAATTTTTATCTCAACGCTCAGCAATATTGGAATGAATTCTCTCGCACAGTACCGGGTCTATAATGCCGTAAACTATTTTTCGGGGGATGAGCGTTTGCAGTTGGGTGCTACATTAAATCAATTTTCAATTTTCGTAAAATTATTATTTACAAAGTGCAGAGTTTTCGCACGTGTACAGATTGTACGAGTCTCCATATTTATACGTATACAAGAACAAAAACTTAGGTAAAGGAAAAGACAACTTTTTCTCTAGTCTGAAACAATCTACAGACGTGAGATCACAGGCTTCCAATGCGTTACCAATCTGTCCGGGAGGCGCCGCGTTCTAGGCTCAGTTGTCAACGTTTTAGCTGCTATTCTGTGGCCTTCCTCCTCAAGCAAGGTCGCACGTGCTTAGGACGCGGCAACTGCCGAACTGCCAAACATTTTTTTTCGAGCCTGTTCCAGGCTTCTAAGACAGTAAAAAATATTTCTTGATATTTTTTTTTCGAAAATATTTTTTTGTGTTCGAATTTGGGCCTGAGAAAATATTGAAAAATATTTTTCTGATAGTCCAAGTTGTGTTCTTATTTATCATATTTTTTCAGTCCGATAAAATAGTGTTCAGTTGTCGAAAAAAATTGAAATTAAAAAAACACGTTTTTGGCTGTATAGGGGTGTGGGTGGTAGGGCGGAGGCTAAGAAACCTTTCAAAAATATTATTTTTATGTTAGAATTATAGTGTAACCACTCATATGTAATTTGGTTGAGGGGAACTTTTTACTTTCTTATCGGGGGGGACCCTTTGATTCCAAACCAGGCAAGATATGATTGTTCTTTACAAAATCCAAAAGAAAAAATCTCCTAACACGTGGTGCAGCCAGAATCCCTTTTTTGTGCGTCCTTGTTACCGAAAACCCATTTGAAAGCAAAACGTCTGTCCGTCCGTCTGTGAACAATGCTAACGACTAAACCGCTCAGCCGATTTTCTCCAAAATTGATACTCCTCGACCGATCTGACTGATCTCATGGTCTCTTGAATTTGAAACCGATATTTCCAAATTCTTTTACATGAACTTTACATGAACACCCCGGACATTTTCAAAATTTTCTCAAAAACGGCTCCAATTTTATTCTTTAAATTTCTTGTAGGAATAGAGTAAAATATATTTATTAAGGTGGCTTATGCCTGATTTTCACGGTTAACTCTGAATTTTTGAAAATTCCGAAAGTTTCAATTTTATTCGGCGTCTTCGGCGTCGACACACACACCAGAATAAACAATAGATACCCGTTCGATTCCTTCCTAAAAATATTCTCAGACAATTGTGATCTGTAGATACTCTTATGAGTAATCTACCCATTGTAGTAGCAATAGTAGAACTAGGTTAAGCATAGTTTAAGTTAGTAGTAAGTCATCAATATATACGAAAGAGTGTTGTACTGATCTATGTACATCCCAACAAGCAATAAATAAATTAAAAAAAGAGGAAACGTACAGATAATAACTCGTGTTTAAGTAGTTCTGTTCTGAAACAAAAATAAAGTACAGAAATGTAGTCTGGTGTACAACTCCTCTCAATAACCCTCTCTCGATTTTCGTTACTTCTCCTTCTACAAATATTAATAACGAAACTAAATAAAGAAACAACGTTTCTTACCCACGAAAAGGAAAGTCACATTTGTTTCATTTCAGTAAAGAAACGAAACGAACCTGTCTTAGACGATCTGTTCTTTCTGTAACAAAACTAAATTCGTGCAGACTTTCGTTTCGTTACTTGTAACGAAACTAAACTCCTGAGAAAATAATTTTGTCACAGCGGCGCACATGTCATCTTTTATTCTGAAACACGTTACAAGTTCTACAACATTACGTGCGAAAACAAATTATTTTCATACAACTACTAAAACATATTCGGCAACTAATAGTGCGTTTCATAGAGCTCAATCATGTTCCAATAATGGGACTGAATTTCAAACAGTCAAGTTGGCCCGAAACCTTTGTTTTTGCTCTATTTTCTCAACGGAGGCTGGTAAAAAATTTCTAAACGCTAGGGAAACGTCATCAAAAGATGGATAAACGAATGCGCACGTCAAATTGTGGTATTTTTAATATTTCAAGGGAAATCTTGTAATTTCATCAAGACAAGAAATTGGCCCGAAAAATTTGTTTTGCGCAAATTTATGAATGGAGGCTGGTAAAAATTTTCTAAACGTTAAGCAAACGACATGAAATGATGGACAAACGAATGCGAATGCTTTTTTATATAATTAGAATGTATTTTTTTGTTTTTTGGGGGAATTTTACAAAAAATTGTGGAAAAATACGTTTTTCGCCTGTATTTCTGGAAATACACGTAGCTTACGAATTTTAAGTGATGGACAATCACTTTCCGAAGATGGACAAACGCAGAGGTTAGAAAAGTACGGAAAATTCTGCGTGTTTCTTGTTGTTTTTTTCGAATTGAAAAAATGGCGGGAAAAACGTTTTTTGGCATTAACTTTTGAACGCGGCCTGGTAAAAATTTTCTAAAGGGTGGTCAAACGTGGTCAAACGATGGACAAACGAATTAGCCCAAAAAATTGCATTTTCGAATTATTTTTTGGCCATCTTCACGCTAGTTTGGAAATTTTTTTGGGTTGTTCCGTTGGTGGTAAAGCACGTCTGAAGGTGATTAAGAGGTCATTAGGAGGTAAAGAAACGAATGCAAATTAAAAGTTTCGATTTTTTCATTTGATTGTTGCTAATTTGTCGATTTTGAGAAATGGCGGGAAAAAACGTTTTTTGCCTATAACTTTTGAACCCGGCCTGGTAAAAATTTTCTAAAGGGTGGTCAAAAGTGGTCAAACGATGGACAAACGAATCGACCAAAAAAATTTGCATTTTTAAAACTTTTCTGGCCATCTTCACGGTTTCTGGGTGCAGTGGAATACGTTTTTCGCGAATATCTGCTGGAGGAAACGTGGTAAAAATAATGTAGTTAGTGATTAAAGGTGGTCAAACGATGGACAAACGAAAGCGCACTTCAAATTTCGATATTTTTAATATTTTGGGCAAAATCTTGTAATTTCGTCAAATTGTGAGTTGGCCAGAAAAATTTGTTTTTGTTCTAATTTGTGAACGGAGGCTGGTAAAAATTTTCTAAAGGGTGGTCAAACGTGGTCAAACGATGGACAAACGAATGCGACTGTTTTTTTTTATATAATTAGAATGTATTTTTTTGTTTTTTGGGAGAATTTTACAAAAAATTGTGGAAAAATACGTTTTTCGCCTGTATTTCTGGAAATACACGTAGCTTACGAATTTTAAGTGATGGACAATCACTTTCCAAAGATGGACAAACGCAGAGGTTAGAAAAGTACGGAAAATTCTGCGTGTTTCTTGTTGTTTTTTCGAATTGAAAAAATGGCGGGAAAAACGTTTTTTGGCATTAACTTTTAAACGCGGCCTGGTAAAAATTTTCTAAAGGGTGGTCAAACGTGGTCAAACGATGGACAAACGAATTAGCCCAAAAAATTGCATTTTCGAATTATTTTTTGGCCATCTTCACGCTTGTTTGGAAATTTTTTTGGGTTGTTTCATTGGTGGTAAAGCACGTCTGAAGGTGATTAAGAGGTCATTAGGAGGTAAAGAAACGAATGCAAATTAAAAGTTTCGAATTTTTCATTTGATTGTTGCTAATTTGTCGATTTTGAGAAATGGCGGGAAAAAAAAGTTTTTTGCCTATAACTTTTGAACCCGGCCTGGTAAAAATTTTCTAAAGGGTGGTCAAAAGTGGTCAAAAGATGGACAAACGAATCGACCAAAAAATTTGCATTTTAAAACTTTTTCTGGCCATCTTCACGGTTTCTGGGTGCAGTGGAATACGTTTTTCGCGAATATTTGCTGGAGGAAACGTGGTAAAAATAATGTAGTTAGTGATTAAAGGTGGTCAAACGATGGACAAACGAAAGCGCACTTCAAATTTAGATTTTTTAATATTTTGGGCAAAATCTTGTAATTCGTCAAATCGTGAAATTGGCCAGAAAAAATTGTTTTGTTCTAATTTGTGAACGGAGGCTGGTAAAAATTTTCTAAAGGGTGGTCAAACGTGGTCAAACGGTGGACAAACGTATCCATAAAAAAATTCTGAATTTTGAGATTTTTTCTGGCCATCTTCACGGAGGTAGGGTAGCTTCTTTCTCAACACGAATGCCGACACTCAGCAGTCACTCATATTCTCACACGCAACATTCACCGTGCTGGATACTCGGATTGACTTGAGATTTTACCAGCGTGTTCAGCACCTTTCAAAACTTCTACATACAAATTTTTACGTGCTATGAAGCATTGCAAGTAGTGTTTTTGCGATAATTAGTATTGGGACCTTTCTTGACCTTACCGACCGTAGAAGGGCGGAAACGCTGCTCGCCGCTGGTTCTGCGGCCGTTACGCACACTCCGCGCCTGCACTATCGGCGTGTCGGCAAGGTCTCAGTTACTTGGAGGGTAGGCGAGGTGACAAAAGCGGGTGTTTACTTTGCAGATTCAGATGGAAGGAACGCGCTTGGAAATCTGACACCGGCTGATAGACGCCGCGTAACGTTCCTAGCGCTGCCGAAGCAACGGCTTGCCCGCTGCGGGAAGCGCGAGGGTCACGAAAGGTCCTGATACAAAATGCCTATAAAACGCTATTTATAATATTCCATAGCACTTCAAAATTTGCATATGTAGGTTTTGCTAGGTGTTCTATCAGCTGGTGAAATTTCATGTCAATCCGAGCATCCAGCGCGGTGAGTGTTGCGTGTCAGCAACCTGAAGGCGCAGGGAATTGGGGCACGTGCCCAAGTACGTATCATCTCTGGAATCAAATCTCACGAAAAACATGGTCACTATCGGTTGTTGTGACGTGCTGTGCATTCCCAGCACAGTACGTATCACCTCTGAATCCAAAATCTTCCTGTAATTTCTATCACTACTCTGGTAACTAGTGCGTGAAGCATGCGGTATGGATCTTCTGGCTGCAGACGCAAGAACAAATTGAGCCTGTATCACTGAACCGGGCAAGTTCCAAGATGATATGGAAAAAGTAGGTACGTAGACCAACACGAGCTTACGATCCACGTCAGTTCGAAGGTCGCGGAGAGAAGTACGGTTGTGCATGGAATCTCACAGCCGGAATGGGGACGTTCAAAAAGACGGAAGAGGGGAAAACTGACAAAAATAAGGAATGTATCTATAAGTTCGCACTCTTTCCTTCCTGAGTCATGCTGCGGACGCTACAAATTCTTCGTTTCCCGTCGGGAACGAAACCAGGAACCTCGAACGAGGAAAGCGGTAGCCACTACCACGTGCTTTCCGGAGCAGGCTCGGCAAACTGCGCGACCACGAGCTATTTGCCTGCCGGAATAGCCCGACGCTCCTGCGAGTACGGACCACTTCCCCTGACTCCGCACGCACTCAAAAGGTCCGTTGTCACATTATTTAGGGTTGTGAGTTAATGGCGGGAAACGATTCTTAATACATAAATACATTATTTCATGCGTAACTATTCGTTGTCCGGACCTCTGAGATGTCTGTCAGGAGACCTACTCTTAGTGGCAAGCTAGAACGTTCGATGTCGGGGAACCTTTTTATTTGCTCGGTTGGTGGAATTTTCGCAGATAACAACTTACTGATATTATATTTGACGTTGATTTTTCTTCTTCTCTGCCTTCATTTCATTGTTGTGTCCGCTTAATTGTTACGTCGTTTTCATTGTCTCCTTTCGTTGAGTTTAAAGTGCGTATTTTCGAAATTTCAGTTCGTAATCAAGTTGAAGTTTATCAATTTTGTGTGGTATTTCACCAGTAATAGTATGAAAGAACAGGTAAAAGGTCGTAAGAGAAAAAATGAAGTGAGTGGAAAAATAATCTAATCAAGATGGCTAGAATTAAGGAAGCAGTATATGCAAACTACGAATAAAGGACACTTGTTCCTGCACTAGTTGTAGGTCCAGACTGTGGTTGTGAGAAAAAATGCTGTAAACATGGAAGAGTTGTGAAGTGGAGAGGAATTTCTTTGTAAATTATAAATAATTTTCATATAATGGAAGTTGAAAACATTTTTAAGAATAATTATTTTTTTCTTTTCCATTTTAATTCTTTTTATTGATTTAGTCAAAAAGCATAAGTATTTCTTTAAAATATGCGTACTTCATCACTGAAACCCCAATGGCATACAAAATGGTTGGAAGTCCGCAACACTTTAATTTACATGACGATATATTTATAAACTCTAAGTCAAAAATGCCGTAAGGATTACTTCAAAAATGAATGAATAATTATTATCTTTTTTTGGTGTGAATAAAACAAAATACATTTTGAATTAAATAAGTTTTTTTCATTTCCCCATAAGTTGATGCCCTGGACATCGAACGTTTTTGTTTTCTTTGATTCATTTACCCTTCAAACCAAGGACGAGGTGTACACGCCCAAGCTGAAGCGGGGCGAGCCGGGGAATAGTGGCTTCATAAGAAAAGTTTTGGCCAGATTTGTTCTATCGAACAACCGAGACTTCAATTATGTTTATGTTCTTTACTTTCTCTTTTTATATCCTTTTATTACACCATTCAGTTATTTGTTTTATATAGCAATAATGTGAAATAAATTAACACGTCTCAGTACGTAGGGCTACTGAGTGCTGGCTTCCGCGGGCATTCTGTATTCGAGAACTGGACGTCTGCCCGCGAGAGAAGAGAAAGTGCTACTAGTGTGCTAGAGAAAGTGCTACCACAGTTTCTGGGTTGATGGCCCCCATCTCGATCAGGTTTTTCGTCCACTTTCCCTGATCCTAGCAGTGGCGTAGCGTGACTCACACGTTTGGGGATGCTCAACAATAACACACAAAATGTCACTATCAACTACTTCGTCTAACAGGCGAACGCAACACAAGGCAGATACACTGGGACTACTTCCACGATCTCGATTGCTTACGACGGTGTAGGCGCTTCCCACAAAATCCTCACAGCAGTCAGGGCTGCCGATGTCTTGAAAGCATATTATACAATGGCTCAGCTTTAATTCTTATACGCGAATGGCAATAAGACCATTTGTTAATTTATACATTGCAGACTTAAATAATATGTATCTATTTAAGAGATAATACAATTTCTTGGATATTAATTAAGAAATAGTAGTCAGGCACTATTTCTACAGTTTGTACCCATGACCAAGCGGGGACTCCCGAGTGAGAGAGAGAAAGATAATTTACTGAACGCCTGAAGTGTGCTGCGCTCTCGTGCACAAACGAGCTTCTTTCCGCAGTAGACGGTAGCGTAAAGCAGTCGGGTTTCTCTGGGCCAGGGATGAAGAGGGGAGAGGGGGACCTCGCCATCTGCGCATGCGTCATTGCTCGTCGCAATCTGGTGGCAGACGCTGAAGTATTTTAGCTTCCAAGCAATCAGAGGCCAGCTTCAACAGCCCGCCGAATTCAATCATAGGAAATCAATTTTAAATTAATACAAAACGTGTTTCGCTCAACAGACCACTTGTAAGATTATCAATACAGTATTTAAGGTTCTTATATACGGGGATGCTCAGCATCTCAGCGTCCCCTGACGCTACGCCACTGGATCCTAGAGCAAATGCTGAGATGGTTCCTTGTTTTGCTTCTGGACATAAATGTAACTTCACTATTTGTGCACGTCTTCATGAATTTCAGTGGGAAATATAGTTATTCAAATTATCGTTTTTCATATTATCGCGGCAAAAAAGTAATATTCTTTCAATGAAGAACATGAGGGTTCAGGGCAGGAATTTATAGCTAATTTACCTTTGAAAATATATTTTATGGTTTACTAGATCATTGCTGTGTGTTTACAGACCTGAAACAAAACACGTAACGGTATACTTAATACTCTTGCGGGCCTTTTCGCTTCTTTATGCCCTAGGGCCTTTTGAATACTTTATGGCCCGCTCTTATACCAACACAACACACAGAACTTAGTTATGAATTCGATTTTGTAAAGTTAAGATGCAAGCAAATACAATAAATAAATGGCATAATGCTTAAATAAATAAAATAAATTGTTATAAACCTTATTTTGCTTATTGATATGAAAATTGAAATTTTGAAATGTTTCCGTGAACTTATAATTGCCATCATTCACTCGCATTTCACTGTTACGTACCATCTTTTTTAGTGACATAATTATATTCTTCTTTAGTGGCGGTACTCGTAATAGTAATAAGATATATAAGGCACATCGGCTAACATCCTCGAAATGTTATTTTTGGTGTTTTGACATATTCTAAATAACGTTTGACAACAGGCGCTAATAACCTAAAAGTACCGTTTCATCAGCGCAATTTACACTGTTATTCACGCTGGTAAATCTCAAATACACCATAAAGAGTTTTATATATTTCTCAAGATTTTAATGGAAACCACTGTCCATAGTTTTGTTAGCTTTTGCGAGAATTTCCACAGGAACTTCACAATATTCTTTCATTTTGTACGAACAAATCAGTCCAATAACGATTATGCAATAGAAATTAGATATACACTCTGTTTTGTTTATCTGACGTCATATTGACAAATGACTGTTACAATGCGCCTTTTCACTTTAGACGCAAAAAATATTATAAAATGTTTCGAATTCTTGTTTTATTCAGCAACGAACTAGTAAACCATAAAGTTTTGTATGCACCACGGGCGTTACTAGATGTTTTTTGCCCCTCAGGCGACTTCCAACCCCTCGGGCCAGAGGCCCTCGGGTTTGGAAGTCGCCCTCGGGGCAAAAACATCTACTTAACGCCCTTGATACATAAATAACTATTATTATATAGGAGCGAATATTTTGTCAACAAAACTCGAAAAAAAACTCTCTTTTCTGTATTCAAAATTCGACTAGAATATGGTTTAAGTTGGAGACCACAGAATTATGAAAACGTGCACAAAATTCACTTCTCCCCATAGCTCGTCACACGCAGTTTTTTAACTGTTTTTGACGTAAATAAATAAATAAAATAAATAGTGGAGGGTAGAGTCCCTAGATACAGAGCTAGATACAGCGCATTCCATTGTTCCACTGATCCCGCCATTTTATATCCAGTTGTCAGGAAAATTGGAAATGTGTGATAGCCTTGGTGTTGAGAACCATGAATCTATCTCAAATCAATATTAGGATTCTTAAAAATCTTCATTACGTCACCAGTTGTTATAATTTCTGTTGAACTTCTGAATTCTGCTTGATGGGGCTATCGGGTGGAAGGATATTAAATGGCGCTGGTTGTGCTACTTTCTGTATCTAGGGACTCTAGTGGAGGGTAGGCAGCTTTGCGGAGAGGGTAGATGCCAGCCATTGCCCAAGGGAAGATATGGCGCGTTGATTGAATGCCAGGGCGTCTAATGCATTACTTTATTTTATATTTAGAATTCTTCTAAAATATGTTTTGTGACAAAAATGCCCCTACTTACATTATGAGAGCAATCTCTCACTTCAAGATTGACATAAAAATAAAATATAGACAATTCCAAGGAGAGTAATATTTTGCAGCACATACACTTGTGACTTTTTTTCCCCATTATGAATCTGAATATGTGATACCCACGAGCTAACCTCTCTGACGATTATGTTACGAACAGTCATGAGATTATTACGGGCCTTGCTAAATTGAATGCAAACAGCTTAATATTTTTTATATGATGTTGTAAACGATTATGAATAAGTATTATGGATTGTGAATAGTGATCGTTGATGTGATATTAGAAATTTATAATGTACTCTTGCCGTAAATTAGAGCAGAACCACCACATATATACCACAATGATATTTGATACAATGCTGTTTGAAACTACCTTCAGAACGCCGCATTTCACGATACGATGCGTGCGCGTGTCTGTCTCACCTTGCAGGCACGCGTGCAGGAAGGGCGCGTGCAGCACGGCCTCGTGGTCGAGGGGGTCGAGCGCCTGCAGCTCGGCGCGCAGGCGGCGCTGATCGGCGGGCGAGTGCGCCAGGTCGTGCAGCAGCAGCGACAGCGCCACCGACGACGTCTCGAAGCCGTCCACGAAGAAGGACAGCGCGTGCGACGTCATTTCCTCCTCGCCGTACCCTGCAATTCCAATGAGACACCGTCAGTACGACAGCAATTTCATGTTAGAACACCGGGAGAGATGGCTCAGTGCATCAACCTGATGTCACTGCAGTCCCTCTGACCGGCAGGTCCTACAACTCCACTCCCCACGGTGGCAGGAGTTTCGACACTAGCTTGTCAGATAGGTCGAATTCAGTCGCTGTCTGGAGAAGAATTCTAGCAGCCGGCTGCTCTGATCGGTAGTTTTCCGTGGTTTTCTCGGATCAACACCAGGTGAATGCCGGAGCAGTACCCTAACAAACGAGCCAAGGAACGCGCGCGATCTTTCATCCTCTTCCTTGTCCTCTCCCCTTACACACACACTTACACTAACATGCACTACACTACCACACATAGCAGGAGACCGGTTGGGAGCTTACAGTTTGTCCCGACTGGGGCGGTGCCCCGCTGGTGGGAGATACCTGGTTGAGGGGAAACCCCGCTAGTCGACGGTAGGTCGACGCCAGATCTCGCCATCCAGCGGGGAAAAGATCATCGCCAACTCCCGAGAAAAAAACACGCACTACACTTACGGGACCAATGACCAAAGTAGTTGACGCGCCCGGAAACACGAATCAATCAATCAATCATACGAGAACAGAGTTGTCCAACTGGCGGCCCGCGACGCCATTTACAGCGGCCCGCGAGAGGTTATTAGTCAAAAATGAAAGATTCTTTGATGACCAATTGTCAATACTTGGTTTATAAACTTCTCTGTAATTGGTCAAGAATCTAATCTCAATGAAATCTCTATCGTAATGAGTATCATTATGCAACGGGTTGCAGCCATCAAATACAATAGAAGTAGAAAAACCTTATTACAAAACTAAAGTCAAGTAAAAGTTGACTTAGATAAACAAATTGGATAAATAATTCTTTGTTAAGTACGCTGACATGTTCCATTTTATCTACAATTCATTTTAACAAACGCTTATCAATATTTCACAGCTCTCAGAAGAAAAACCGGGAACTGGTGTAAAGTAAAGCAGTAAAGTATGCAATAATAGTACATTATGAAACAATGATGTAATGATGGGGATTAATACACGAGTGTATTAATACTCATTACATCGAGTTTCATACAGTACTATTTCTACCACTTTTATAAGTTAAACTTTCACATTGAATAGTTTCGTGGCAGTTGATTCAGCCAAGGCCACCCAGCGGACAGCTACCTAAATCTACCCTCGCATGCTGCCGCAGGTGGCTGTGGTTACCTGTCCGCCTGCGAAGGAGTACTGCGCTAATCAAATAGGATCGAAGTGAAATTACGTTCCAATTTATTTTAAATAATATTCCACGAAAAATTACTACTAATAAAAGAAATTAAAAGTATTGAGCATAATATACAATCAAATACAATTTTAATGTACACAATTGAACGAAACATTTGCTAAAACGATTCTCAATGATTAAGTGTCAATATTTGGTTTGTAAACTTCTCTGTGATTGGTCAAGAACCTGTATCATTATGAAAAATATATCGAAATGACTATCATTATGAAACTGGTTGCATCAAATAACAGCATTATACAATGGGAGTAGAAAAAGTTCAGTAAAGCAGCCTCTTTATGTCTGGGCGAGTGACTCCTCTTTATACTTCGGTTTTTCTTTCTTGGCGCACGGAGGTGTGTCAATAAAAAGGAATATCTCACTGTATTTCGCGTCGTTATCGGTTGTGCCGCTAGAAGTCGCATGATCGCAACTGTATCGAGCAGTGCTGGCGATCATACGATTCCTGACGGCACAACGGAGAACGAAGCGAAATACAGTGAGATATTCCATTTTACTGACACCCCCCCGTGCGCCAAGAAAGAAAAACCGAAGTGTAGCTGCCTTCGAGTCCACCTGGCGCAGAGCGTGGAGCGGGCGGGGCACGTACCTCCCTCTCCGGCCTCCTCGCTTCTCTTGCGAATCTGCAGCAGCATCTGCAGGAAGTCCGGCCGCTCCACCCCCGACCGCTCGCGGTGGTCCACGGCGTCGCGCACCAGGCGCCGGAAGTAGCGGTCCACCTCCAGGGGCACCAACCTGGAAGATGTGCAGATTAGCAAATTAAATGAGAGTTATGATCTCCCCAAAGTGCGACTGCGGCTTCCCTATACCGACTAGGTCCTGTATTGTGAAGGACTGATCACTTTGATGATGGAATGGAATGGAATAGGAAGATATTTCTTGCAACACCAATGTACGCGAGAGGAAATAGAACATCCAATTTGCAATTTTTAAATTGTTAAACGTTTTAATTGTGTAATTGTAATTTTACTTAATGTACTTTGCATCTAGCTTACCAATTGATATCAAATATAAAAGCTATGTAGGAACGTGTTGTTGATATAATTATTATGAAGGGGTACCTTCAATACGCTACCGAAATAAGGTATTTGAGAATAAATATTACAAACTTCTACGGCATGAAGACATCGAAGACAACAACTTTTCGTGATTGACAAGTAGTGAGAAATTTAATTTAAGGATGTTTTTATTAAGAAGGACGTAAGGAAATATCTTTGACTAGGTCCAATTGTGACCCTCAAATACCAATGCATTATGCGTTCCTTGTTAGTCAAAGGCGAATGTCACATGTGTTACTTCTATGTATGAAATTTTCCAACATTTCGTAAAAATTGATCAACTTTGACACGTCTACTTTAGAAGTTTGTGACATTTCTTCAGAGACGCATTCATTTCGATGATTGATAAGTGGTGGTTCTCGATAACGAACTTCAACAACTGCGCGTTCTGCTAAGGTCATTAGTACCGTAAGTGTAGTGCGTGTTTTTGCCCGCGAGGTGGCGGTGATCTTGCCCTGCTGGATGGCGATATCCGGCACCGACTTTCCATTGGCCAGCGGGGTTTCCCTCAAACAGGTATCTCCCATCAGCGGGGTACCGCCCCAGCCGGGACAATCTCTAAGCTCCCGACCGGTCTCCCGGCATATGTGGTAGTGTAGCGCATGCGCAAGAGTAAATAAGGGGTGATGATAGGGCAAGAAATAGGAAGGAAAGATCGCATGTGGTCCGTGGCCCGTTTTGTAGGGTACTGCTGCAGCATTCGCCTGGTATTGAACGGAGAAATCCTGAAAACTACCGACCAGAACAGCAGACCGCTACAGTTTTCCTCCAGACAGCGATGGAACTCGACCTAGCTATCTGGCTGGAGTCGAAAATCCAGCCACCGTCGGGACTCGAAGCCCAGGACCTCCCGGTCAGAGGAACCGCAGTGACATCATTTGATGCCCTGAGCCACCTCTCCCGGTCTGTATTTTGATTGTTAAGGCCGATATACACGGTGCAGTTTTCGTGCAGATTCTTAAGTTTCTGTAGAGAAACGTCAAGATCTCAAACTGAACGTATAAAAGCCAAAAAGTAGCGCATACACAGTCTATACCAGACTTTACGCTTTCTGCATGAATCGCCACAAGCCGCCGCTACGGGGGCTACCGGGAAACAACTGAATTGCGCCGTCCGAGTACTTTTAGTGATGTGCGTACTTTCTGGCTGTGATCTTGATTTAGTATTAATTAACAATGAGGAGCATAGAGAACAAAAAATTGGAAGGCAGGGATAAGGAAAGAGGTAGTTTATCACAATATATCACTTCATACAATCGCACCTTGACACACCTAACCACAAACATAGCCGATTACCGTTAGTGAACGATTCTGCCACTGGAGGCGCTGGAGTCAAACTGTATGCTTTCTACACGAAAAATTACGAACATGTTCATAATTTTTTCTTGCAGAAAGCGTCAAGTATTGGAATTGTGATAATTATAGTATTGTGGAAAGTATTAGTATTGTGATAATTATTAGATGCATTGGTTTATGGTATTCGTATTGAAGTGTGGTGACGTGTTGTGAAGTGTGGTGCTATATAGAAGTAGAAAGAGAAGTGAAGTGAAGTGAAGTGAAGTAGAGTGCAGTGTATAAAAAGTCGTATATGTTAGTATAAAATATCTGTACAGGACCACCATAAATGTAGAATTAATGCGGTTGTTGTTATTGATGCATTTATTGTTAACATTGTTATATTATTATTATTATTATTGTTTTTGTCTTAAAATAATTTTAAGTTACATTATATTTAATTCATAATTATAATACGTAAATTTTAGTGTTCCGTCACCAGGTTGCATAAGCCTACCTGCGGAAATAATAAATAAACATCTAAGTCTGGACTACATGAAGAATCTGCACGAAAACTGTACCGTGTACATCGACCTTTACAAGTTCCACATAGCCGGTGTTGAAGGCGTGGCTGACCTGACGCGGACGATCTTGGCGATCCAGGGCATGAAGACCTGCAGGGTGAGCTGCAGCATGCGCAGCCCCGTGGGCTCCATGATCTGGCGGTTCATGGCGCGCACCTCGGGGTTGGGGTCCTCGAAGCAGTTGGCGCGCAGGCTGAACGCCACCGACGACACCGACTCCGTGGTGAAGCGCGACGCCAGCTCCTTCACATCCAGCCCATCTGCGCACGCGCCCACGCATCAGCGACAGGGTTTGAGCATTTTTATCCCCACATTCTTTTGGGTCTTACCCTTATTCTGCGCCCCTTACGGGTCAACTCCTGAGCCCCGGATAGAAGAACGAAAGCGAAGACGGAAACTACCGGGAGCGATCGGGATGTTTTAATTTCGTGGGTGTGTGCGAAGTTTTCAGTGAGAAGGTGAATTTAAAATGTCATCAAGAACACAATATTGTTTGCAGAGAAATCAAGTTTTCATCAAGGATAACCATGTGATGAATGTAAAAAATTAGTGGGAGATGCAAGAAACATCAACCATTCTTTTCGAGCAATTTTATAAGCAATTGGTTAGCAATACTTCTTCGCCAACTCCATTGTAAGTACGTTTCTGGGTTAATTATGTGGATAAATTTTCTTTTTTGCCTAATAAACTGTACTTTAACAAAATGACGTGCCATAAAATACATTGGAAATTGTGTTGTCCAAAAAGATTTATATTAATTGCGGAGGCTGAAAGCCAGAGTCCCGTCGCCAGCGTGGACATGTGTATCCAAACGTCAACTGCTTCCTAAAATACTAACGTAAAATACATTTCGTTTTCTTGGCGTAGTGAGTCAATTACTAGTTCAATTTTGACTGTAATTTTACTGTTCAAAAGACGAATAGTGTTGGCGGGAATGGAACGAGAGGCGAAATGGTTGTTAATATATCGATGTTTGTGATAGGAAATATGGATGTTATAGAAACATCGATTATTTTTTGCCATCCCTATCCGTGTCGGGGTAGGGATGGGGGTATGGTGTGGATGAGGTGGCCAGAGCCGGAGCTCCACAATTTTGGGTCCGAGGCAATGCTGGCACGCAGCCCCCCACCCCCACCCGAGCGAGAAAATTAAAGCAGTGAAAATTGTGTCAAGAAACTGAGTTATTATAAAAGTAAAAGTACATGGCCAATATCGGTATGATATGTATAATTTAAAAAATGTGTTTGGAAATATCTCATCGAGTCCTACCTTGGAATGACAACTATAATTAACTAATGAAGGTAAAAAATTAATTGAAAATTTGTTGAAACATCAGACTACTGTACCGCGACTTATAAAATTAAGATAACGATTTTCTCGAGTTCCAAATTCTTTTTCAACTTTTTACTATTTTTTTCCATCATCGGACCCTTGACTTTCGGGGCCCCGGGCGATCGCCCGTTCAGCCCATGCCTATGGAGCGTCCAAGCATTTGATTGCAGAACGGAGCCTTATGGAGCATTGCCCACTCTTTCTATCCAAAACAATTTTACATAAGACTCTCTCTTCCTATCGCAAGCTGTGTTGCCAATTCACAAGGCTCTATGTTATTCGGCTCGTCCATCCTGTTTCACGCGCAAATATTTAACATGTTTACTGAACGATAGCTTCAATTGTGTTGATCATAGACAACTGAGTTTTTTACCAGTTATTCCCAGAACTCTTATGAATATGATAGTTATTTTATAATTGAGTTTAATTGTTTAGTTTCGAAGAAATTAATTATAAATTATAGCCAAGCGTTTACTTTCACATTTTGGCGACCTTACATTTTCACCATGCGAGAAACTTTTTTACTATAGAAGAAAAGCCCAAAGCTCCAGCGGCTGAAATGACTCACCGGGCAGGCTGGCGGGCTCCTCTTGGCGCACGAAGCGCACCATGGCGTCGCAGGCCTCCGCCACCAGGGGCAGCATGTTGCGGATGCGCGACGCGGAGAAGGTGGACGTCAGCTTCTGCCGCGACGCCTTCCACCTGCGCACCACGCGGCCATTAGCGGCAAACGCCCTGCTTGGCACTGCACTCAAACAATGGGGTGGGGAGCCAGTTCATCTACACCAGGGGTGGCCAACGAGTCGATCGCGAGGCCAATTTTGTTTTTGATCGTCGATCGCTTGCAATGTCTGGGCTGGATGATTTAAAAAAAAAATTTAAAAATTGTTATTAACATTTATTTTACTTATCTACCAATACCTCGCTGGAATGTACATTATACTGCGATTTGTCTAAGTTTGCCCCTCAAGGCCACTCAAATCCCGTCTTCGCGATGGAATATGTCACGGTATTTCGCATCTTTCTCAGTCGTTCCGCTAGATTTCGCATGATCGCGACCGTATCAAGCAGTGCTTGCGATCATGCGACTTCTACCGGCAAGACCGAGAAAGACGCGAAATGTCCTGACATATTCCATCGCGAAGGTGAGATTTGAGTGGCCTTGAGGGGCAAAGTTAGAGAAATCGCAGTATATACTAAAACACAGTGTATAAACATATTATGCATTTTACATCCCTTCTTCCCCCATAGACTACGCCAGTATCAACAAGTCGATCGCGACACACTTTTAAGATAAAAATTAGATCTTATATACAGAAAAGTTGGCCACCTCTGATCTACACTATGCTACCTTTTTGTGCGTGAAAATATCATCTTTCTTCTCAGGACGTAACTAGGGAGTTGTTGCACAGAGCGTATCATACAGTACAACCGTATGAAGTGTGTTAGAAGCACTCACGTGACCTGTGTCGTTTAAAGTGTTATGCACTTTTGCACGTTTATAACACTATACTGCACTTTTGCGTTCCAAGACTACTGAAACGAAAGTAGTTTCAAATTGTGATATTATACTGCGATTTATTTAACTTTACTTCTCAAGGCCCGTCTTCACGATGGAATACGTCACGGCATTTTACGTTTTTTTTCACTCTTGCCGCTAGATATCGCATCATCGCGACCGTATCAAGCAGCGCTTACGATCGTGCGACTTCTAGCGGCACGACTGAGAAAGACACGAAACGCCGTTGATATTCCATCGTGGCCGTAGGGGCTTGAGAGACAGAGTTAGAAAAATCGCTCTATAGAGTAGGCCACTAAGGCTACATGCCCATAATTTCACATCCTTTTGATTCCCATTTGTTCGACTGGAGCTGCCCACCAACATAATGTCGCAACGTGGCAGTGTACAATTAACCACTCTCTGCCGCCAAGTGGCATTCTAGATTTCGTGACCAAGGGACGTGGATAATCACGTGGATAGAAGTCACGTGATTATATCAGATAATTCTGGCACAGTATCATCTGGTACAGTCCCAGATAATTCAAGTACAGTAGCTGTACGTAGCTACTGTAAGGGTTGATTTGGTGCATGCATGTAGGCTCAAAGCTGGGTTCAAATCGTATATATTAGAGCAATTCACTCTGTGCAAAACCTCTCTATTTATAAGGAAACGAGAAGATCTCATCCGCCCGAATCTCTGAACCGTCGATGTGATCGACAGTCATCATCACACGCAGCCTCAACCACACGGCGCTTCTGCAGGCGCGTTGGAGACTGATGATGATTTTTGATTGTTCATTTTTGTAAAGACTAAGCGATCAGCCCTTTCCCATCTCTCCTGCCACTGCTCGCTTCCATCGTTGGGTAGGTTTATACAAAATTGGCAATTTCTACTTTTTTCAAAATTTCAATCGGCGAATTTTCCCCCCTTTTCTGCTTTAAATGTTTTGATGAAGTTTACAAATTACTTCAAAGTAGTAGGATATAGTAAACAAGAAATTAAAATCCTACTTTGATCCCGACAACAGAAAGCATATTGTGGTAAGGGAAAACTGTGATTAACGTTACACCTTAAACATATTTAAGAGAAAGCTGTTTGTTTGACTGAGACGAGTGCTACATTCATTTGAATTTGATTGGAACTGGAACGTTTCTCGATTCTTTCGATTTTATCGCATTTTCCCAATGTTCATACCTCGAGAATTGTTCGCCGACGTTCTAGCAGAGTTCATTAAATCGCAAATAAGTTACCACTCATTTAATTAATGTTTAAAGATCACTGATTTTCAATATTGGAAGCAACGATCAGAACATTTCGGTTTCTTATACTAATAATTTTCTTCGTATTAGATATTACGTTATGCCGATATTTCTGAAACGCCTCCTAATTCAGCTCACCATGTTTCATTGACATGCACATGAACATTTGATTACTATTAGATGTGTTTTACCGCAGAGATTTTTCAACAGATACAGGTATTAAACATTTTAAGAAATAAAACCACTGAAACACATATTATTAATTTGAAAGTTTATATTTTTCAGTAAACAAATCTTTCTTGTGCGAAGTTTCGAAGGCATGAATTTTTCCTCAACTTCAGCCTACAATGAATAATAGAAAATTTTAAAAAAACACTACACGTTACTGACTTTAAAGTAGATAAATGAATGTATGTATTTAAAATAAATAAATGTATAGTGTTTTATTGTAATTGTATCATTTATTTTAAAAAGTCAGTAACCTGTGATGTTTAAAAAAATAATTTTCTCTTGTATTCGTTGTAGCTTGAAGATGAAAAATTTAGATCCTCGAAACGTAGCACAACAAAGTTTTGGTTAATGAAAAATATAAACTTTTAAATTTATAATAAGCGATTCAGCGTGTTTACTTCTTAAAAAGATAATAACTTTATCTGCCAAAAAACTCGGTCATGGTCAAACACATCTGATAGTAATCAATATTAACAGTAAAAGGCAAATTTCTGTTATATTTTTATCTTGAACATTTGACATATACATCTGGCATTTTTCTGAACTTTTTGAGCAGAATCACGATAGTGGAGCAAGACAGCGTGGTATCGCTTGCTGGAGGCTTCCTTACTCCTCGCCTGTGAGGACGAAGGGGTTCTTGGCCACCAGCGGGTCGAGGTCCTTGTCCACCGGGAAGATGTTCTTCTGGAAGCTGGCGAAGTCCTTGACGAGGATGGCGCGCAGCAGCTCGGGGTCGCGCACCATGATGGCGGGCTCTTGGAACTGGAAGACGCCCACGTACGCCTTGCCCTCGTGCTTCCTGCGCACAAACCCACAACGCCACACGTCGGACACCAACCCAAGGGTTGAAGCGGCGAAAGCTGCTCGCTCGTATTAAAAATAATAATAATAAAATAGGAGGTGTTGATGGTACGAATATATATTTGACCATATAGGATCAATCAAAATTGATTTCAGGAATTAAACTTTAAAAAACATTTATTAATG